>CM035811.1:81542002-81914502 GCA_020458035.1 Magallana ariakensis
TATTTTTGAAAGAAACTGTATTAAGAAGACAGTTTTTCAAAAGATTAAAACGTAAACAATTGTGTGCTATAATGATCGTTTGTTTTCAATGACCGTTAATAAAATTATATACAAGAAGAAAACCATCAGCTTACATTGGAGACATTTCTTCTCTGTACACGTGACCTGTCCATCGTATTTACAAGTACATTTGTTACAGTCGTCGCCAGCAGAGAACTCTTGTCCTACATCGTATTTCCGTCCTCGATAGTCGCAAACTGTGTTTGATAAATTTATTTTCATTAGTTTAAGTTTCCTTCGACTTGTCAGGGACGTACCACCATGCAGGACCGGGGTGGGGGCACCCCCGCTTTTTCTCAAAATAAGCATTTTTTTCCAAATTACATATAACAAATTGAATTTCGAAAATTGGAAGATAGGTTTACAAAAAATAGGAAAATTCCCTCTCCCCCATTTCAAAATGAGGCCTCGTGCAACTAATTATATGTACATTCAATTAATATTTCTATAACTTTATTTTTACACATATATTATTCCATGCAATTATCTATCTTTGGGTCTTTAAAGCACTTCATGATATAACATGTATGAATCTGTTAATTTTTAGGTATTTTTTTCAAAATTTCAAAATTAACCTACCCTCTGGCAATTTAGCAGTAGCCTGGAAGAGAAAAAAATAAAATAAATATGTCATATGACTCGGAGTATAACTTTTTTATTTATAATAAAACAATTTACTAAATAGGAATTTTACTTTCTTAAAAGAAAACTGGTTAAGAAAGTCAATAAGATTAAGGGATAAAAATGATTTTTCTTTTAGTAGAATATTTTGAGGAAACAAATTATCCAACAGATCTACTCTAAACTTTCAAATTAAATAATTATAGTCCTAAACTATATAATTAGTTATCCAATGATTAAGCAATACAATTTGAACAAATCTCTATATCTTAATATAAAGCTCTTCATCTTAATGATATTATTAGGCACCCAACCTGTGGATAAAAAGAGTTTATAAAGTTATTAAGACGTGGATAATAGAATTTTAAGAAAACTAAAACAAACACATAGATAATACCCTATGCTTTTTAGAAACTGTTTTATATATTATTTAGCAAAGTTAAAAAAGTTTGAAGAAAAAAACCGCCTAGTCTTTTGGATGTTTTCTATTAGTAAACCGTTTTATAAATACTCTAGCAAATTTGAACAGTTTGTAAAATTAAAACAAACTTACGCCGACTACCAGAAGAAGAACCAGCAGTTTTCCTTCCATTGTTGCAGATTGAACAGTGACAAAAGGCCAGGCCTTGGCAGAGTTTTTATAAAGAACTAATTATTCATGAAGTTTTACGGTCAGGCGAGTGTTATAGATCTTGAAATGTTAATGTAAGCATGACTATATGATTTTCATATTTTTTTATGTATCGATAAGGAAACGAATACACCTTAAGATTCTTAAAACCTAACTTTTATAATTCACCATTTAAACTGTAATATAATATTCATTTTTTGAAATAATTTAAGGATGACGTTTACTCAAATTAATTAACATATATGACTGAAACCTTCTCTTTTGATGAATTCTTAGTTCTATTTTAATGTGTTCAAATTACTTACTTACGATTAAATAGGTGACCTGCTTTCTATATCAGTAGACTGATATTTTCAAAAATTCAATTTTATTAGCAAGTGGAATATGTTCTTTATTTCGTAAGCAGTGACCTCTGGCTTTTTTCTTTAGTTATTTTCAATAACACCGACGATGAACACAATGCTATTGACATTGTAAAATTAACGTTTAAGCGTAAATGACGATGAATACTAAATTTAAAAAAAAGCGAGTTAAGGTAGAAAACAAATTAACAAAATCTAATTTACTTATAGAATTGTTTGCACAAAATATGTTATCAGACATTTGATATATGAGACCAAGAAGAGCGTACTATTTAATAGGGTGGAATGATACAAGTTAACCCTGACTAAAAAAATTAACACAGGTATTGACTGGGGTTTCAACGATGATTTTTTTCTGTTTATAAGGCGATGATATCTGGTATTTTATCTAGCAAGGAATTGATAAATTGACCATGACGTTAAGGATCAAGACTGATTGGTATTATTTGATCAACATTAACCCATTTTATTACAACAGAGATATAAATAGGAACAAATTAAACATATATGCAACAATATCAAACAATATTCAGTTTTTATCGATATTGGTGTAAAGCGACCTTAAAACATAAGACTTCTTGTTATAAATTATAGTACAGTATAATAGTCATAATAGGGTTGAATTGAACAAAACATCAATGCAAAGAATAGTATTTTTTTAATTTAAAAAAAATGTTGTAAGACTACATAACTTCCACAGATAAAAAGTATGCTGCTCATTCAAGTTTTACTTTAATAATTAAAACGTATATAAATATTTTTAAATACTCGAAATAAAAATTATAGAAACTAATTCGATATACAAAGCTACATGAACCAAAATAATGAAATTATTTAAATGCTAAATCTTGATTTTTCTTTTTGAACTTTTTGAACTACAGCAGCGAACGGAAACTGTAAAACCGGTACATACACGGAAACTGTAAATCCGGTACATACACGGAAACTGTAAAACCGGTACATACACGAAAACTGTAAAACCGGTACATACACGGAAACTGTAAAACCGGTACATACACGGAAACTGTAAAACTGGTACATACACGGAAACTGTAAAACCGGTACATATACGGAAACTGTAAAACCGGTACATACACCACTCAACGTTATCTAACAATTACAACGATTTCATCCTAAATGAACTCTTTAAAACTTTGTTGCTATTTTCCCAATGATAATTCAGTAAGGGAAAACTTATTCAAACATAAAGAATTTTATATATATATATATATATATATATATATATATATATATATATATATATATATATAAAGTCTAAAGTATCTCAATTTTAGTAAGCTACCATTGACATCTCTCGGTATCATTGGTTTTTTTTTTTACAAGAATTGAATATGCTGAATTCCATTGTAATGGTTTGTCATTGCAAATTCTGAAGAAGCGCTGCTTACGGAAACATTTGTTTATGTCAGTGTGATATGGAAAAAAATGTACTCTGCTTTACTACGAGGCTACTTGAACGTGTTTGCTGTCAGAACATGTGTTTTATGATAAACGTTTTCTAGCTGTATGTAAAAAAAACACATTAGAGACATTATTATACATAAACTGTCAGTCAAAATGTCATGGTATTAAAGGTGACCTTTTGGAAGTCTTATTAATTAATGTGTTAATGAATTGTTTTCGGGTTTTTTTTAATTTCGGACGGTGTGTTTATTATTACACGAATATGTGTATGCTTTCGCAAATTAGATTATTTAAACTATCTAGATTAACATTTTTTAACCAACCTAATAGACTCAATCCTTAATACAATAAACCGATTTGAGCTGCAATTTCCATGTACGAAATGTTGTTTTATTTAAAAAATTTTAATTTACTAATTCAATGACAAAAAAAATTGTTGTTCAAGAAAGCCTATTAGTAAAATATTTTCAAAAAGAAATAATAAGTGGCGAGATCTATAGAACGTTTTGTTATTATCGTTCTGTACGAAAATAAGGTTGTTACAATAATGTATATTGTATTTATTTCGTATGCATATATTTGATAAAAGAAAAACAAAACGATTTGTTTTCATTTTGTTTGCGATGACAAATTACTTTACTAGCTAGACTATCATTAATGTGATGGTTGACGGTTTGTTATTGTCATTTTTTCATGTACATTTTTTGCATCAACAAAAAAACCCCTGATAAACGAGTTTAATGCAAATCGTTATAAATATGTTGTTTTTATTCATGATTGATAAAGTATCAACATATTTTAACTTGTAATTGTATTCTTTCATTGAAAATGTCCAAAGCTTTCAAATGAAAGTCATTTCAGACCTATCTATAATTAATTGTTTTTCGTTCATTAACGTTGACCAATATCCAACCCAGCACGAATGATACTTACTTACGGTTTATTGTAAAGTTTTTAATACAATACACAACTGAACATATAGTTGTTATACATCGATTAACTTATATATAGGGTTTAAGTTTTTCTGGTCTGTCGATAAAAATAAAATTAGAGTTTCTTTGCTTACACATATACATTTTCATAAAGGCGCGTCTGGAAAAGGCAATTTGCATTGCAGATAAATCGTTACCTATGTAAAATACGTGTTTGGATTGTGCTGACCTATGTCTTTTTTTAATAATCATACTGTAATAAACTAAGCCAGTCCTTTTTTTTTAGTATATTCTTGTAAAAAAAGAATAAATTACAATAAATAATTGAATAAAACCAGTATATTGCCGTAAATCTGGAAATTTTTACCGTAGATAAATTTTTAGCAAATTTGCGCGTGCTCTGCATTCGCAAAAAAAAATTTTCCTCTGGTCTCTACTCCTTACTATATGAACAGGTGTCCGTAAGTAGTAGTCATTTGAACAAAAAACCTGTTTATATAGCCAGGTAATTACCCCCTAGCTATAACCAGCGTGTGGAGAAGGGCTTTACTCAAAATCGGTGTCTTCGATTGACTGGCAGCCTCATGTCTATCTTAAGTGTACATGTATACTGATGACACTGCATGTATGCATAATTTATTCATACATGTGATATGTTCCGGCGTAACGCAGAATGTAGCGGGTTTTTTTTTTACCCCATTCACAGTGTACCGGCGGGACACCAAAATTCACGAAATTTGAAAATTTGTACAGTATTTTGAATTTCTCGATGAATGCCGTTATTTTCCTCTCATTCTCGCTCGCTCGACACGGGAAAACATCACCTGTGTTTGACACGTGACCCTCCGATACTTGTGTAGTGTACACAAACCGTCGCATATGAAGGTGTGAACTGCTAATTGGGATAATTATCTCGCTATAAATCCGTATCATTTTTTTGCTGCATTTGCTGCTGTTATTGTATATATCGGTAAATTGAACAAGATATAAATTGCAGATATCAACTCTCACATGATACTATATGAAGTTAATAAACATATACGATTCTCGAGAAAATTAGAGGCGGCGGTAATATACGATATCCGAAGATTAGCTAACATTGTACATGTCAATATGTGTGACATTTAATATTTGAATGCTTATTTGAATGGTTTTTTTTTAGCGCCGATGACAATTCGCAAAAATTTAAAACGTAAAAATTAATCTATAGCTTTATGACTCGGATTCGCATAAATTAATCGACGTAAAAATTTCCAGATTTACGGTATTGCTGTTGAACATTACTTAGTCTGTTTTTATATGTTGTATACCAAAGAAATATGAAATTAAACACTTTAAAAGTTAATCAAAAGTTTTATTGCATGATATTGATATTTTATTGCATAATATTGGTACTTGACCCTTCTTATTTTTCAATGTAATAACCTTTATGTTATAGCGTATCTCTAAAATGAAGACTTTTTTATAATAAGCCGGTTTTTTTTAATTTTTAAATCCATTTCTTGTATTAAAAAAGTATGTTTCAAAAGAAAACTGTATTTTTTATTATGCTTTTATGTAACAATGTAACGAATTGTTACATATTTATCTGCAATTTGTAACATGTTACTAAAATCTGATTGGTTTAGACGCAGTTTACAATCCGTTGTACTACCCTCTTCGTTTGCAACACACTTGCCAACGGGTAACAGAACTAATTGTTACATGCGCGTAAATTATGCGCGTACGGTTTGTCGTAAGTTCACGTCAAATAATTAAAAGCATTATTTTTTTTTTACAATTGAGACATTCTGTATAACAAAATAAATAGTGCCTGTTTGGGAGGGTAACAGTCCCCTCAAAAACCAGTGTCAACCAACGCGAAAACACATGTATTTATATAATGTCACAAGGGGGGGGGGGTTATGGTTTTAATGGTGTTAGATAGTCAACACAATACGGTTAAATCGTTTCAGGAAGATAGAGTATATCAATCATTTCACAATAAATTATGTGATGGATTCAAAGGAATGTAAGTTCTGTTTGCAGAGTATGAAAAACATTTCTTTAGTGTTAGGCCACTTGCTTTAAAAATAACATTAAATGTAATACTAGTATGTATATATAACTGAAAACTGCATTGTTTATTCAATGATAGCTCCACTAGAATTGTTTTAGCTCTGTAAATTGTCCATGCCTTGTTCTGCGGATTAATTACATTGTATGTCAATGGGTACATCATTGTCGAATTCAGCTTGTTTTAATTCATCACTGTGCGGTTTAACATCAAACATGCACAAGTAATGGACATTGCATTCCAATCAAAGGACGAGTACTGTGAATGTAACTAATTGTGATTTGAGTTCAGACTGCTGATTTTTTCTAATGCACTTTTATATGCATTGTAGCACATGGAAATATTCATAAGATATATACCATATTTTATGCAAGGAATTTATAATTACAAAGCATAAACAATTCATTTAGATAATATTTTATTTGTACATTTAAATTGAGGAAATATCTACAGATTATCAATTTTATACATTTCTCCAAGTTAAAGATGTGTTCTTTAACCCGTCGATCTAAGAGATACTAATGTTGCGGTCATTCGTCTATGTGTCGTTGCGTTTCGATCCAGTCAGGGTCTTCATGGGCGGTCTACAAAAGAAGAAAAAAAAAACGTTATAAAGATCGTCAAACCGAGAAAATTAAATGCATTTATTGAAAAACCCGACTGAGTTAAATGATCAATGGTGTATTATATGGAATAGTATGCAGAAATTGTTTAGACAACAACCCACAACTGGTCAATTAACACCCAATCAATCATTATGCGACCCTTTTCAGAACTTACATTGTTCTTTTTTGCAGTATTTGTCTGTGCAGTTCACAAGGCCGTTAGGTGCACAAGAACATCGGTTGCAGTTATCTCCCTTAGGGAAATTCTCTCCAACTTTGTACTGTTTTCCTTCATGTTCACAGTCTGTAAAAAATGACAATGACTTGTATGGGTTTGTTTCGTCATTCGATATAGAAGAAGTAAGGTTTAAAGCAACAAACAATGTCACAAGTTTTTTACCTTGTCTTGTCTTTTATGTATACGCATTGTATTTTTAAAGCAAAATGTTAAGAAATTATTGTGAATTCGCGTAAAGATTGAATAATGTTTTGAAATAGAACCCTTAGAGATTGTTTTTTTTTTACTGCCAGTTGAAGATTTTGCTCTCTTGAGATCGAAATGACCCAATTGATGAGATACACATTTCGAAGAAAGATGTTTTGTTTCTAATTAAACCAAAAAATACTCACAGCATACTCTTTCGGAACATGATACTTTTCCATGTTTAAGGCAAGAACAAGTGTTACAGTTGTCGCCCTTGGGGAAGGTTTGTCCAATGGGGATCTTCTTTCCCTTGAAATGACAGGCTGAAAAAAAATGATTTTGCGTTGTTAGATATGCAGATGAATGGTCCTCCTAGATCAAGCTTGATAATTTTCAGATTCTAAGTTTTCTCACCGCATATTCTTTCGGAACAAGAGACTTGGAGATTAGTGTTACAGGAACAGGTGTTGCAATCATCGCCTTTAGGGAAGTTATCTCCAACTGGAATTTGTCTTCCCATGTAGGTACAAACTGTAATAGCCAATAGAATTGCACAATCACGTATTAAAGAAGCTATATTCTGCTATTTGTGTAAAATGTCAAAGTTTCTTTTGTTTTCACCTACTCCGGCGTACGTTTACTTACAGCAGTTTTTGTCTGAGCAAGTGACACGTCCGTTTTCAGCACAGGAACATGTGTTACAATCATCACCCTTGGGGAAGCTGTCTCCGATTTTAAACTGCTTGCCCTTGTAGCTGCAGACTACAATTTAATTACAATGTCAATGAGGAATTTTTCATACAGAGTTGATATTAGTTACCAGATAATATTATGGTTTCATCAAAATTAAAATAAAAATAAAAAGAATAAAAAAAATGATAGTTTTAGATTTATGAATATTGTTGTGAACTAACATACTAATACATTAATACATGGGTATTTTCCATTTTCGTTTAAATCTGACATGAGAGAGAGAGAGAGAGAGAGAGAGAGAGAGAGAGAGAGAGAGAGAGAGAAAGTATAAGGGGCAATAATAAAAAGAGGCTGGAAACGGGTTTCTTTTTACAGCATTTGCTTTGCAGACAGGGTTACAACTGTCCAGGTATTCTACTTACAGCATGTTCTATCAGAGCAGCTGACACTTCCGTCCTTGTTACAAGTACATCTGTTACAATTATCGCCGGCTGGGAATGTGCTGCCGATCTCCTTCTTTTCTCCTTTGTACATACAGACTGTCACACAATAAAGATACAATAAATGAAGAAAGCAGACAAACAATAAATCACAAAATTGTGAATTGCGTGTTTCATTAAAACAAAATTCTAGAATTGTTTAAATATTTCAAAGCAAGTTCGTCCCATAGGCGAATGCATTTTATTTTGATCGTTATTTTGTAGAATATATCCACGAAATCAAAGCCACAGAAGCTTTAATAATTCTGGAGTATCAAGCTTTAAATAACGAAGTTTTTTACTCTTTCAAATACTGAAAACATCTTCACTAGCTACAGTGAAAAAAAATATTCGTACTACAGAGGAAATTATGGATACTTACAGCAGGTTCTCTTGCTACAGCTGACACTTCCGTCAGGATTACATGTACACCTGTTGCAATCATCTCCGGCGGGAACTGTTTGTCCAACATTCAGTTTCTGGCCCTTGTAGCTACAGACTGTTAATATATATAAATAAGATTGGTTTATTATGTTATACATTTTATCAATAATTAGAGTGGTTGTTTGTAGTGGCAATTTTCATATATTATTAATATCCTCGAAACAGAGACTCAGTAGAGATGAGTATTTTGGTTACTACTCATCCTACTAAACTAAGAGGCATGTTAAAGATATTTCAGCGAACCCTAAGCTTCTAAGTAATGACTGTTTCTATGAACCTCATCCTACTAAGCTAAGAGTCTTGTTATCGATATTTCAGCAAACCCTAGATTCTAAGTAATGACCGTTTCCATTAGCCTATTAATCTGCCCAAGGTTTATTTTGGGTTTTTTTACTTACAGCAGGTCTTGTCAGTACAGGACAAGCGTCCGTCAGGTTTACAGGTACACTGGTTACAGTTGTCTCCCGACTGGATAGTTTCTCCAATTCTCACTTTCATGTTCTTGTAGTTACAGACTTTATGGGAAAACAAAACATACAATAAGTATGGTCAGGTGATTTCTTTGAAATTATTTCCCTTTTGAGTTTGAAAGGTGGGGAAATCCTATCAGACGGTTATTTGTTTCATGAGAAGAAAAACACAGAACATGCATGCTATAAAACAAGAATGAATGGAAAACATATTGTCTTATCTATTATGGTATCAAATATCATTGTGATAAAGGATCGATAAATTGTGTTGGTTAAAAGATATCGGAATTTTTATCACTGTACTTACAGCAGATTTTCTCGGTGCATTCAAGTCTTCCATTGGGTCTGCATGTACATGTGTTACAGCCGTCACCAGCGGGCTTGGTCATTCCTATGGGGATCTGTTGGCCCTTGTAGTCGCAGACTATGAATTAAGAATTGAACACATCGTATGTTTTTTTTTCTTTTACAACAAATCATCCTCTGAAAAATGGTATATTTGACTTGGTCGAAACTGTCGTTCTGTTGATAACTTAAAAATTGTAGTTTGATATATATATTTATCATTATCATTTTGATTAAATCAATTGGAATATGTAAGAAGCTTAATTGTAATAGGAGTCAATAAAGCTACCATGCATTGGAAGCAAGCAATCTCTCGATTTATGTATCATTTGTCTTTTGATAAATTTCTACAAGATTGATTAAATTGAGACAAGTAGATTATATTTGATGTATTTGATTTACTGTACAAGATTGATAATTCAAATAGATAAACAAGAAGAATAAAACCATCAGCTTACATTGGAGACATTTCTTCTCTGTGCACGTGACCTTTCCGTCGTATTTACAAGTACATTTGTTGCAGTCGTCGCCAGCAGAGAACTCCTGTCCTACATCGTATTTCTTTCCTCGATAGTCGCAAACTGGATTTGATAGAATTATTTTGATTATAATAAGTTAAATATTGTTGTATAAACAAATTTTAAAATGTTATTGTTCTGATACACACATTCTGATTGAAAAGAAAAAGAGCTTAATGTGATGAATTATTTGGAATTCCTGAACGTAAGCTTCAGAGGAACGCTTGTAATAACAATTATTTTATTATCAGTTTGATAAGAAAGTGATAAAAATATGTACCATCTGGCAACCTGGCGCTAGCCTGAAAAAGAAAAACAAACAGTAAACAATTAACACATTGAAAAACCGCAACATGTTAAAACACAGAAACATTTGTTTTAGCAAAAAATTTATCTCTTATAATTTTAAACTCTATACTTTAAAAAAGGTTTGCTTTGACGTTATCCAACTTTGCTTTTAAAAGTATTTAAAGGGTTGTTTTTAGAAAGTCTTTAGCACAAAGCAAAACTGTAACTGTACGTAAACTACAAGTAAATAGTACTGAGTGATACAGGTAGATCTGTTCTAATCAGTTGTCTCCCATTTAGGTATCTGTCCTTTTTAAGCATCTAAATGGCAGAGTTTCATTTTGTGCTTTCTTATATAAAAGGCAAACAATTTTTAAAGAATAAAAAAAATAAAAGCAAAACTTACACTGGCTACCAGCAGGAGAATAAGAAGCTTTCCTTCCATTGTAAGATGTTGGACACTGTGATTTAGACCGTTCTTCTGAAGGCTTTTTATAATAGACTGATTATTCATGAACTTTCGCGCGAGCATGCGTTGTAGTATTTCCTAAAATGTTAATATAAACATGACTTTGTGATTTTTTCGATTTCGTTTATCAATAAGGAAATAAAATTGTATCCCAAATTCTATATCAATGATTTGTAATAAATAAATGTGATTACTTAACGATAAGCTTTCTATGCATGTAATCAACTATTTTAAAAAGGTAGTTACGATAACCTTTTTATCAAGGCATACATTTTTTTTTAATAATAAACATTGGAATTGTTTGAAAAAATCATAATTGTTCACAATATTCATATTTAAGATTATTGAAGATAAAACTGTTCCATGTTTTAATTTCTTGTTATCATTAATTTCCTCAAAACGTGCTTTTTTAAGATTTAAGGTTAAAACAGTCAATTTTAGAGCTTTTAGGCAAATAAATAAAACTTTAAAACGTGTTGAAGCGTTATATTTTCTTAAAGGTGCATGATCGATTGTGGTCAAATGTTATATTTCCGTGTTTAATGTTTTTAAATGTATCAATGCATTAGTAAGGCATTTCTTTCTATTTGATAGTCAGTCGTGAGTTATAGGCAATATGGAGCTCCAACTCTTGTTACATTTTAAATATTTAAGTGAAAAATCTAATTTAAGATGATGTGAGTGTGGCAAACGCTAGAAACGGTTTTTTTATGTTTTAAATGAATTAGTAGATAGCAAATCCAGCTTAAAGAGAACTTTAACTGTTATATTTAAGCAATGTAAACAAAAACAAAAAACCGGGCACAAGCTTTGTTTAAATCAGAAACCATTGTCAGCTCTGTATCTTGCCTATAACTTTACGACTGACAATCCAATTTTGATTGATCATTAGGAATTTATTCCTAAGCATTGTAAACATTTAAAATAGAAAAATATTTATTTTCCTAAATCGTGATCAGGCCCGTTTAATATATATTCAAAGATCAATATCCGAGCATGCAATGTTTTGTTCTTCTATTAATATAAAATTAAAACAAATATTATTTTAAAAATCCTCTGTATGGGGAAAATTGTTGATTCGCCGGTTGATTTTCACATTCATCAGTAGCATATGCTAATTTGACATGGTTTAAGGTATTGCTGAGCTAGTATGACGCATTTTTGACAAGTTGATTGTCCCATTTAGATGAATAAATGAGGTCTCATATGCTTAGATTTGTCAACCGATTTACATAATTTGATCTAATTAAGCAAACGGTAAACGCATAATTGAAAAAAACAAGTGGGAGAATGATTCCAGGTAAACTTTGAAGTCATACATTTATCTTTTATTAGAACTTAGCATCTATACAGGTTCTTAGAGACAGAATGAATGTCATTTAAGAAAATGGTGATCTAAGATAAAAACAAAATAATGTTAACATATTTGTTCGAGTAAAAGAGGTTTCTTAAGATATACTTTGGAACCTGAGAAAAAAATGAAAAAGATAATAAGGTCAATATGAGGTAGAATTCTTTATTAATATTATTGAACATTTGTCGAAAGGAGATTGAACTAACATCAAAGTAAAAAACACATCGAATTTGATTGACAGATCAACAACCAAAAACATTATTGCAAGATCATTTTGCGAGTATGTATACATTGTATGCTAAACAAGCAATGCAAAGCTATACCACCGATAATTAAGTCTGGACAAGTTAACTTGACTAAAATTGCTTCAAAATCAACTTGCAAATATTTATACAATTTGCTTCTTAGTACAAAAATCATGTCCGGTTAATAAAACAACCAATATATAAGGTGAAACATAATTCTGCTGAAGTTCTTTGTAGATCTCAGTTAACTGATTTTCTGATAGTCCCATTTTCTAGTATTTTGTCAACCACTCTCTGTTATGGAACTGTCCACATGTGTTTATATTTTGGTGAATAATTCCATTAAATGACGCTCCGATGCCCTGCGCGGTCATTACCTTAATAC
The DNA here is from genome assembly GCA_020458035.1 of Magallana ariakensis. NCBI lineage: Eukaryota > Metazoa > Mollusca > Bivalvia > Ostreida > Ostreidae > Magallana > Magallana ariakensis. The sequence goes on from CM035811.1 coordinate 81,554,809, forward strand.
AGTCTTGACTTTATGTAAACAATTTACTTTGAGTTTATCAGAACGCTATCGTTTGTACGGTAATTATTTTCAGAACGTAAAAATTGCATGTATGTTGATTTATTTGTAAAGGTTCTGTTTGCATTGCTTCTGATTGTTACATGTAAGAGTATAAGTTATGAAAACTACGTTGAATTTGATTAGGAAAATGATAAGATCATGTAATATATCAAATGATATTTACACCTTTTTTTTTAAAAATAAACCCTTAAATACCAGGTTTCTTCAAACAGTTTGTTTTTAACTGATTTAATATAATTTATTTTTGTTTTGAATAAAGAAACTCGCAAAAATGTAATGTTTTCTTATTGAAAGAAGTAGAACAAACCGAACAAAGAAAACTGAAATCAATTGTTCATGATTTTTTTTATATTTCCTAAAAATAAAATACAGTCTAAAACACAATCATTATATCACTGATATTTAGTGCACTTCGTGCATAAAAATTAAATTAGAAGGCGTGTCTCTAAAGGTTCATAGGAAACACCCCGTGGTTTTTTTTGATATTTGGGGTTTTTTGCGATACGATTATCTCTGCAAATTCTTCTGTAAATCTGTTTTCAATCGCGGCTTCTTTCAATCGCGCTGTGACTTGTAAGTTCAACGAGAACAGTGAACTTTCGCAAAGATTCAATTGCTGTTTTTTACAATATTATTACTATCTTTAAGAAATTTTATGGTGTAGTCATTTAGCATTTATATTCATATACACATAAACAAAAGTAATTTTGTTAGGAAAATAAATTCAAAAATTTCTTAATTCATACATTTTCATTGCTTTTACATTTTTTCTCCTTTTTGTAATATTTTTGCAGTATCTTTTTTTTATATTTTATATGTGACATATAAAAAATAGCTATTTCTATGAATCTGAATAATTTGTCGATGATCATTTACATTCAAATACAAACCTCACCAAATTCAAAACAAGGTAATTAGCATTTTCTGGAAAAAAATAATGTTTCAAAATCTTGCTAATGAATTAAGTGAATAATTTTCTTGTATATATTTGGCAAACTGTAATTATTATATAAGTTGAAATATCCAGATATTGTTTATATAAAAGGTTACATGAAAAGTCAAATAGTTCACACGATGACGTTATCAGTTTATTTATCATTATACACATTTGATTTGATTGCAACAGATATGCTATATACTTTAATTAAAAACAAATGAAATACAACACCAACTATTAAATATCAGTTGATAATCAGCCAAAATATTGACATTACATTCCAATATTGTTGATAAGATTTTGTAAAATATTTTTTTTGGGGGGGGGGGGGGGTTGGTCAATTAATTTTTGAAAAAAAGTTTTCAAGATTTCCTTATTAGTAATATTCGGTTAAACTTATTTATTTTTTATGACAGCCATATCTGCCATGTTTGAAATTTCAAAGTTAGTTTGAGATTAGCACCGATAATCAGTAATCATTTCCTGGTTTTGCGCACTGTTGTGTGTGTATCAATAAACAATATGTTGGTTAAGAAGCATTAAGATTAAAAAATAGTTCCACAATTTCTTTTTACCGACAATGTCGTTTTAACTAATCGTTTTATAGTAGTTATATTTGGTTTACAATATAACAATATTTTTTTAATTCATTGCGCTTTTTCTATCTCCAGTGCTGAGGCAAATTCTCCACCTACACAATTTCAGAGTTTTTAAAACCACAATAAGAGTAACTGAAAGATAATTAAAAAAATAGAATAATTCGTGGCACGACTTAACAAAATCCGAATGATTTTTAGTACGAATTAACAAAAACATATATAACAATATTTTAAAAAATTTATTGCGCCTTTTTCCATTTTCAGTGTTGATGCAGATTATCCAATTAAATAATTTCTTAAACCCCTAGGTTGCAATATTTGACTGACGGCTAGGCATGCTTGTGTAGAACCTACAGTAGCTAACATAAATTTTGAAGCTAAACTTTCGGAAACTCCATTACTGAGGTAAATTATCTACATCCAACGCAACTTGCATATTTTACTTGATACATCAAGTACTAACCGTTGATATGAGGCTTTAAAATTTTTAAATATTGCTTTTTTCTAAGTCAAATTTAATGAGTGTTTATACTTTCCATGCAATCATTTTTTTTTTAATATTTATCTCTGTGGTCAATGATGCGTCAAATGTAAACAATAATCTATATATTATAATGGAATGTATTATACGCAATATTAACTAGGTTGATCAATCAATGAATGACAGTTGAACCTTTCACACATTACACATCGCAAATAAGCCGGTATATTAAGTTTAAAAACTATTTTACCTGTTGATGGAAAGAACATATACGTTTTCAATTATTTGGACTGCATAACACTTGTTAAATCGAATTTCTATAAAGTTCTTTTAAAATCGCTGGAATAAGCATTGATGTTTCTTAAATATGATTGAGAAAAAATAAAAATTCAAAACTTTAAGCGCATGATATCTAAAATCGTGTCAATACATTGTTGAGTCTTTTTTTTTAAAATTTTAATTGATTAAACTTGCAGTAGCACGGTCGGTCCAATTAGATGCGACTTGATGAAAGATTGCCTGTATTAGAATTTTTAAGCAAATGCTATTTTTTTTTTTAAATAAAAACCAAAGTAATGACATAGATATTTTATTTTTATCTATTCATAGTATTAAAGCCTTGAAATTTATGACTAAATTGTGTACCTAGTACAATTGGCAGGTGCTTTTTATCATCTGTAACCGCAAAGGTTCATTGTGCTTTAATTGCGCTTTTTAAAAAATGATTATGATCCTTGGAGAAATGTCCTGTACAATGTGTATAAAATGTTATAAGATTATCCAATTTCAATGTGGAACTTATTCAATGCCCTTTATACGAAATAATTGGGTATTAATGATTTCAATAATCAAAATGATATGAAAAGAGTATCAAAAAGGAAAGTAAAAAAAAAAATAAGTACACTCTATCAATTGATCACTAACATTACTTGTATAATGATAAATTTTATTTCAAACATAATACAATGAATCGGCTGCAAGTGAAACTACAGTCGAAGAAAACGCAGGTAAAACTACGCAGGTAATACTTCACCGATAGTAGATTATTTAATTAAAAATTATCTAAAATATTACTTTTACATTGCAACAAAAATAAAATATTACACTCTTCTTTGAACATTGAAATTTGAATTAAATATTGAAACAAGGTTTTTCAACCACACTGTTTGTAATTTTAGGATGTAGATTAAGTTACTTTTTAAATACACGTTAATCAAAGAGAGGTACATATATAGGTGTGTAGCTTTAAAATTATTATACATCAAAAAATGTTGCTACTGACAAACATATGATATCAATATTCGTAAAATATTCTTTAGAAAAAGCATGTATAGTATGTACAATAACATTTATACATTTTTACAATTAATATGAAATTATCCACGACCATACAAAAATACATATAACTTTTATAAAATAAAGTATCATAATAAGTCATCAAGAAAGGGATTTTTTTTTAAATTAAGTGGGCTTTTAGTGATTATTAATGAATTCATATTAGAAATGAATATATCTGTTTTTTAAATGTTATGATTCCATTTACTACAAATGCAAATACTGCTCAAGTGTAAGTTGTATGCATATTTATATGTAATGAATCCGTTCCCAAATATTTGAATACAAACTCAACAGCTCTTTCTAACGCAGGGTAAAATTTATAATGTGGTTTTGGTTATTCTTATTTTATGATAAAAAGCATGATTAATTTTATAATACATTCAAATGCTGACGTTTAGTTTAACAATAACTATTAGAAAAGATTGTGGCACATTATTTTCTGATTATGGTTGAAAATTCAAATATTATGGAAATAAATTTTTAAAAAAAGCTTCATCTAAACAGGTTTTGAAAGAAAGACTGGCTTTTTAAAATTGATGTGATGCCTCTTGAATTTTAGAATCCTCAGAATCAATTGTTTAAATTCATAAACCCTTTTAAATAAACAGATTGATAATAAGGCGGCTTAAATGAATGAGTTGTAAAACTTTTAGCAGACTTATTTGTAGCATTTTGTAGTATTGATTCTACTGTAGTATTGATTCTACTGTAGTATTGATTCTACTGTAGTATCGATTCTACTGTAGTATTGATTCTACTGTAGTATTGATTCTACTGTAGTATCGATTCTACTGTAGTACGAACCTACTATTATGTGCTAGTTTTTATCAGCATTGTTTCCATTCGATGCGCTATACTAAAGAATAGTCAAAGAGCACACGGTGGTGTGACCGGTCTGCAGAGGATGCTCACTCCTTCTAGGCACCTGATTCTACCTCCAATGTAATGGAGGTACGTGTTTGCTCAAGGTTTGTATTTTGACCATCACAAACAACGTTGCGTTTTTTCCCTATTGTGACATTTTCCCGACCTTGAAATTGACCTCGATTATGAGATGCCCAATTGTGACAAGAGCACACGGCGGATGCGACCGGTCAGCAGAGGATGCTCACTCCTCCTATACACCTGATCCTACCTCTACCTTTTTGAGGTCCATGTTGCTCTGCTTTGAATTTGTATTTCGTTTTATGATTTTTTAGATAGTTGACGGTTTGTTATTGTCATTTGTTCGATAAATTAAAACCTCGTTAACTTTCTTATTTCATTTGAAGCGTAATTACTTGATTGCTACTCTTGAGTACTATAAACGTTTCGTATTCAATACTAATTTAATTTTCAACTCTAGTTCCCAACTGATGCAATAAATTATATAGCATTAATAAGAGGGCGGTTTTTTCTTATATATACCATTTTAGACATTTTTGCTCTTAACCACAGTATTATAGTGATCAACTTAAATGCTTTCTATTACAACATATATTATTTTATATATCATCATATATAGAATTGAAATGGGAAAAAATCCAAAAATAATAATTTTGATAATATAATATAGGTTTTTATTTTCATGTCCGAAACTTATTTCTTTTTCTGTTGCTTTATTAAAAAACGCAGTTTTTCTTAATTTTGACTGTTCTTCAAAAAGTAATGAATATTATGTAATAAAAAATAATAACATTATCATGGGGAAAGTGTTTTAGAAGAAGAAGAGGAAGAAGAAGAAGAAAAGTTGATTACGTTTATACACCCTATTAATGTCTGAAAAGTGGGACATATAATATTCCACTATAGAACATTTAATGAAAGAACTCAACGACAGAAACCTAGTTATTCATCACGTTATGCATGGCATAAAACATGATTTAGAACGAGAGAAATACATAATAATCTTGGATTACAATTATTAGGCATTTTTCGGTTAACAGAAAAGTCATGGTTTTAGCTATGTTTTATCAGTCCCAATGCTATTCATTCTTTACTTAAAATTCATTGCTGGACCCGAGCTAAAAAAATAACGAATCACAAATTAACTCTCGTTGTTTGCATATTCATAAGTATTGCCAGCGAAAAATACTACTACTTGACATTTGAGGTGGTACGTGACAACTTAAGATATCCTTGAATATAAAAATATATCATATCAAGCATCCACTAGTCGCTCAAACCTGGATTGCTTATTTTTATTTCTTAATTGTTTCTAGCTAGCCATAATACTGTGGTTTCATCAATATTCGTTGAATACCAATTTTCGTGGATTTCGTTGTTAAGTTTATCCATGAAAATAAATGTTCATTTGCCACGAATTTACGTATCCTTGAAACTGTGATTTTCACTTAAACCACGAAGATTGATACCCTTGAATATTAATGAAACCACAGTTCCTTTTTAATTTTACATTTAACATACTCTACTGTATGTTCCCCCTTTAATTAATTAAATTTTTTAAGTGTTTTAATTAACGAGTGAGGGTTTTTTTTCTAAAACCTTGACATAACAAAAAAAAAAAACATTGCTTCGTGTATTCGTGATTTTTTTTTTTTTAGTTTCTGCATCTACAATCTTGTACAAGCTAGCTGCAAGTTGGAATTTATCCCTACTAATTTATGAGACTTATTGTTTTAATTTTTTTAATTTCTTACGCACAGACATTATTTGAAACGAAGCATACTGTGGAGGTGTCATAATAGATTAAGCTTCGTAGAATACAAAATTGACCTGTTTATGCATAATAGATACAATATTTTTTTTGGGGGGGGGGGGGGAACAAGTAAACAGAACAGGAAACAAGTATTTTTATCTTATCTATTTTTATTCATAAATAGTGTCTTTTTTATAAGTTAGATAACATAAAACGGCAATTAATATTTCGGAGATATGTGTAATATAGTATAGTATGCTATTGTAAATCTTGAAAGTCGCATCGTGTCTCATGTGGGGATACTCTCTTGTAGAGTCAATATCTTTATAGACGATCTAAAAACAACAACATAAGAAATTAAAAAAAAAACGTGTATGCTTAATCAGTCATCCACACCTTTGAATCATGTCATAAATGCAATGCGTTTTTCTCTGCTTCATGTGGGTATTAAAGAAACTAGTATTGCCAATAAAACACCAAGCGTGCAAGTATCTGTATATCATTTTATTTATGGAATTCCCGTATAATCTAGTAAGAATGATCAAAACGAGAAAAACAAAGTTAACTATACACACATGACTACACTTGATTTGCAAACTAATGATTAAAAGAACAAACAAAAAAGCACAACAATATAAACGGAAAATTTAAAGTATTTGTATCAAAAAAGCACAAGATAGATAGAATATTAAAAGTATTGTGTTTTAGAAGGTCCTAGCACAATGGTCTGTCCTAGATTAACCACAATGAATTATTTATTTTATCCTGATGTTACTGTCTAAAACTGTTTTAACATTTACATAAGCTTCTATTTAAAGTACAACGATGTTATACACATTTACTTTTATCTACATTAGATGGATAAAAACAATAAAATGTGATGTAAATTTAACTAAATAGCTTAACAAGGACAAAATAAACATCTTTTATTTCTTTTAAACGCATTATATAAGCATGGTGAGAACTATAAATTAAACCTTAATTGATAAACCCTCGCATTGGGTCAAAACAGAGTATTTCATTTTGAAGGTATGATCACTTTTGAAATCAAGACCATTATTGGAACAATAAACGTAATTCTGCACGTCATATAATTTTTTCCAAACGTATTCTCACGTTGCAGATACCTGTTAATTGCTCTAGTTCTTCTAAAAGAATAATTTTCAAACTCAACTATGCAGTGCATATGCTGTTAAAATAAATATCACTACTCTCAACAAAGTGATTAGGAATTTAAAAAAACAAACAATATAATGCAATCGTTATACAATAACAGGCAAGAATACTGAGATAGTCAACATCTTTATAAACACAACATTTGTTAGATGAAATTATATCAAACGTTATTAGATCACTTTTTATAGTCAAGACGATTGCAAGCAGATCATGATTCTACTAAAAAAAAGGTAATGCTGAATAACCTTTTAAATATCAGAAAGTACAAACACGGATTCACAATAATTAACAATTTTGTTTTATTTAAATGCAACATAAAATAAACATATACTCATTTGCTTCAATTTGATTTAAGCTTCATGATTAACCGCATTTAAATGTAATACGTTTGCAAAAGATAAAAAAAACTCGTATCCCTCACCTTGTCAGCGAATAACAGAGAAGTGGGATACTAATCTACACTAGTATTTGCCAATTATACTGTCATGGGGACATGATTATTTCCTGCAGTCAAAAGAAACATAAATGGTTATTTTTTGTACCAATCCCCATATATGAATACTTAACCCAAAATTTTATTAAGTACAAAATTAAGAGATGTGCTTATTTAAAATGTACATGGACACTACTGCCGACTTAGTAGTTTTTCATGCCAAAATAATTAACATAATGCTTTCTGATTTATTTTAAACGATCCATTAAAATGCACCATTCATCAGCGGGCGTTTTAAGGTCAACAAAGTTCAACTAATGACCAAGATATAACCAAAAAAAAAATTCATTTACCGAATTACACTTCAACTGAAAATTGTACATCTTATCAAAAATGATGAATTTTATTTTAGAATAGATTCGTTACAACTACCATTTGTTAATTATATTGTATAGAAATTTTTATTACAGGAAATGCGATCCAATGTTAGATTTCGATACATCCTCCATGGCACCTGATCCTACCTCTATATTTTTTTAACAGGTCTGTGTTTGCTCTGCTCCTGTTTTGTAATTTTCCTTTGGACTTTTGAATTTGAGCACTGTTCGTTTTTACCACATGTCATCAAACAACAGCTTTTTTCTCTGATTTCTGTGCTCCTGTTTATAATGCATAGTTAGTAGTACACGCACCTGTTGTGGAGGATTTTTAAAGAGATTAAGCAGATTATTCCCTTTGTTGCAAGCCATATAGTAACGTCTTTTTTCAGTTTATGTAGAATAAACCGTTAAAATTAGGTAAGCCATGCCAATTCATTGGGTTACAAATAAATTGACTTAGAATACTTGTTATAATTAATTTGTTAATTAATAATAATAATAATGTGTAACCACATTTTATTGCATTTTGAATAACATTAAGAAATGATCACAGGGTGAATCTCTGCCATTCAGTCAACTGAAAAGTAACTGAAATGCTGAATGACATAGCCCTGTCATTCATTCGCCTTTCCAGACCATTGAGTTAACATTCAGTTGACTAAATGGCAGAGATTCATCCTGTGGATCAAACCAAAGGATGATTTTATACCCTATAGTAACTAATACCATTCAGGCAGCTACACAATGTATTGCACATATGAACAAACAGACTTCAGAACTCCACAGTATGTATTAAAAGCGCGATGTGAAAACACACACATGTGCGCTAAGGAAATGCATTACAAATATTAAATCACTTATATGTAAAATCATGATACATTTTTTAACTAATCAGCTATCGTAGTATTTGTGTATTAATGCAATTTAACATATGGATGGTGAAATCCCGTTTTGGGAATATTTGATTTGAATGATTAATCAGTTTGAGTCTCTCTTCAAAGTAATAATATTTTTCGAATTCGACCAGTAGATCTTGCACCAACACCAATGAATGCTAAATATGTTTCTTAAACATCTCTATTAATAATTTATGTTTAAAAAAACAATTGGATATTACCGTAATAAATCGATTCCAACTGAATAGCAAGCATGAAGTTAAAAAATTGCGCAGTAATTTTCTTGTAACCGTTTTTGATATTATGTTAAACTGTGATCATGAATAAACGTCCCTTTATAAAAGCGTTACAAACTGCGTGTGGTTTATATAAGACTTATTTAAAGAAAACATATTGCTTATGGAAATCGTTACTTGTTATTAGTTGTAATATTGCCAATAAATAACTAATGTATCTTAGTAAGTAGTTCCTGAAGTTCTGAGTTACAACTTTTGGATAGTTTTCGAAAATATAAAGAATATGAACATCAAATTGTTCATTTTTTGCTTAGTCAAACACAAATTCCAAGCAGATAGTTACCTCATGATTTCTATGAAGTTTGATAATACTTGGTGTGTTTTGGTGCATGATTTGATTTTTAAAAAATATTGTTCATTGTGAAAAAAATTAGCAATTGTTGCATTTGGTTGGCAAATACACATATAATCTAAAACTTTCTTTGGAAAGAGAAATGTTAAGAGAGGATTAATTTTGGATTTACATTATATCATGCAAAATATACATACACATAATGCAGGATTTTAGAATTTTAAAGAACATACTTCGATCTTTTCTTCACTTTCTCATGTCGGACACCTTGAGAGCATTAACACAGAAGTTCATTAACAATGAGGTATGCTTACTATATCTATTAACCCTTAGCGTGTTTGTGTAATTAAGCTACAGCAAAAAGATAAACACAAAACAGAAATAGTTTTTTTAATCATCATTTAAAGGGAAATCAAACTAAAAAAAAAAGAAGCACATCACTAATCCGGCTTTACTGCATCAATCAATCTGAAATAAAAAAAAAAATAGTACAAAATATATGCATACAGTATGTTCGGATCTAGAGGCGGACCAGAACCCCCCCCCCCCTGGACAATTCAAATTCCTTTACATGGTAAAATTACCGAAAATATGAAAACAAACCTCGGGACCCCCCCCCCCCCCCCCCCGGCCAACAAATATTCCTCTGACCCTAGAAAAAATTGTCTGGATCCGCTCATGTATAGATCATGCGTGTTATAAATGTTAGTGTCTACAAATTTGAAAGATACCTTCACAATGGAATTAAACGAAAGATAATTGTAGAAAAATATTGCTGGCATTTAAAACGTTCATTTTTTATTCACTCACATTTCCCTCGTCTACACCTCTTCAGACAGGCTGACTTGGTTTTGAAGTTGTTCCCGTTTCCTTTGCATCCTCCGTAGTAAAACTTAACACAACAGTTGGACTTCTTATTGTACCACCATCTCGGTATGCGGGCAAAGCAGGGGCCGACAACTTTTGGCTGGTGGCAGAGTTTTACTCCTTTAACAGGATCTGTTGTAAAAGGAAATTAAAAAAGCTTTATTGTACAATATGTTATTTCAAGCAGGCATAGGTTTAACGTCATAGCCGTCGGAACAGAGGGGGGAGGGCTAGGGAGGCTTAGAACACCCCAATTTATTTGGCAAGGTTAGACATAACCCCCTTTTATTTGCTTGTCGAGACTTCTGACAAGTCTAGCCCCCCCCCCCCTTTACTTTCAATTTGCTTCCGACGCCACTGTAAGTTATCTATGTAAAACGTCAACCCTATCCTTTCAAAATTGATTTCTGCTTGACAAGTGTTCTCACTCTTAAAGGAAACAACTGTGACTCTGTTCTTACATATATGCAAAGTTGATTTAAACAAAAACTTTTCATTACACACAATTTTCGGTAAACCTTCATTTAAAAAGGAAAGTTTCTAGGGCAACGAATCAAAATATGATTCCATTTTTAAAAATGCGTATGATTAGTAAAATATATGTCACAAAACCTACAAATATGTTTCAAGCAAATGAATAATGTATGCAACGAATCATAATGGCAAACTCGAGTTTAATGGTCCTATGTGTCACAGTTAATGATCGATTAATGCTCTTGATATGAAGGGCTGTTACATTTATACTTACATTTTACACACTTCTTTCTGGAACACGTGACCCGCCCTGTCGCCCTACACCGGCACGTGTTACAACCGTCCGTAGAGGGAAAACTCTGTCCCACTTTATAAGTCATTCTGTTGTACTTGCATACTGAAACGATATAGGGGAAGATGTTGGTTTTAACCCTAATAGACTTATTGTTATAAGCATTGTTTATGTTCGAAGCATCATTTTGACTACCGTAATAAAGTCTTTGAATCAAATAATTATATTATTAATTTTGGTGGTTTTCTTTGTTCATATTTTTTATTTGGTGTTTTTTTTAATTATTTTGTTTTTGACTCATGTATATATATACGATTTTGTTTTCTTGCATGCACCGACAAGACGTGCATATCATATTGGGTGAATTGTTGTTGTCTTTTTTTAAACAACTGACTTTTAATGCATTTCTTCCTTGTACACGTGGCTCTTCCCCCAACTCTACAGCGACACGTGTTACATCCGTCAGCAGACCGGAACTTCTGGCCGAGTTTGTACACCTTACCCCTGTACCTACAAGCTAGAGTATACATCGCTTTATTGACATACAGAAGCATCTCAGTTTAATCCTGACGAAATTAAGGTAAAGTGTCAATACTGTTTACCAAGTTTTATTAACAACTACTATATTTCGCCTTAATCCCATATCAATGTAGTGGACTAAGACATTTTTAGAATAGGGTTCAAATCCCTTTTTATATATACATTGTAGCATAATGGTTAAATTTAGTAGTAACCACAACAAACGTTCGTGTCTATAGATGAACACTGAACAAATTGCCGTCATTATTTCATAAGCTCAAACAAACTGCAGGCTATAAGTTAACAGCAAATAACCAATTGTCAAAAGATAAAATTGAATTCATTAATATGAAATAAAGACGTTTCTGTGCAGTATATCATATTTCCGGATAAATCGCCCAGGCCAGGTTTCAAATCGTATATACCTACTCTTTGTTTTGTATGTCCTTCCACATCTCCGGAGACAGGCCAGCCTCGATGTGAAGTTATTGCTGTTCCCCTTACATCCCCCGTAAACAAACTTCTGACAGCGTCCCGTCCGCTTGTTGAACCACCATCTTGGGAACGCTCCCTTACAGGGGCCGGCCACTTTAGGCTGATGGCAGACATTCTTTGGATTATAGAAATCTGGTCAGAAAAAATAAAACGTTGTGTGTTGATTAATATTCATGGGCAACAATGTTTGAGGAGTGAATTTCTATCACAGCTTCAATGACACTCAAATTCGTGGCCAAAGATTTATCAATATCATATGTATTTAGAAATTGCAATTCAATGAAAATTTTTAAATTTCGCTGATCACGATATAAACGTAATCCGCGAAAAATCTTTTTTAACGAATATTCAACTAAATATTGTAGTACGTACAGCATTCATAGCGGTGTTTTGCTGTCAAGTTTATTAAATGATGCTTCCTTGCTGCCTTTCAGAATTCATTTATCTTTATTCCTATTCATATATTTTGTTTCGTTTTCATTTAGACCATCACACCGATTGACATTGGAGGAGCAAGCCAAAAAGTGAAGGGGCCAATTTACTCGAATATTTATTTTTCTATCGATTAATGCAAAAATGAAAAAGATATATTATTATATCTTATTAAAAATAATAAGATTATCACTCGGACCCCCCCCCCCCCAAGCTTCTTTAATAAAAAAAAATTTATATATCCGTGCGTAGTCTTACCTAGGCTATTCTTTTTATTGTTAAAAATAGCAGGTGTCAGACCTTTCATCCACCATCTTGCCACGTGCATGCATGCTGAGACGACATAAGGTAAATAACTAGCTGACGGCAACTAACTAACTAACTAACTAACTAACTAACTAACTTACATAAAAATAAAATACGTTACGTTTTTTCGGACCTCCTCGTTTGGTGCAGACCACCTTTCCCCTGGAGTAACACCTGCAGGTCCTGTAGCCATAGGTAAACCTGTGACCTAATTTGTATACCTTGCCGTGGTATCTACATACTAGAATTGAGAACATGTATACAGGTGCAGAGACAAATCTACGGCCAGAACATGTAAAGAAGTACACAATATGTGTTATTGTTTTGAATTATAAAAGGTTCCATCTTAATTTATAATAGACAATATCGAAATATGCAATATCAGATATGCAATATCAGATATGCAATATCCGTTTGGTCATTTGGGAAGAATGGTCAATGTTTTTCGTCATTTTGTCTCATTGAAGTCTAGATAAAATAAATGGATGAATAAAGAACAGGAATGTAAAGGCTTAAGGTTAAAGTATTCATAATTGTCATTTACAAAACATTTGAACTATCGATTTGTTATTGCAAATGTATAACGAAATCGCCAATTTCTTGCAAATTACCAGGAAACATAGAACACACCCAGCTGATTATGTGACTAGAGTGTTTACAAAACTTTCCCTTTTGATATTACTCACTAACTACCCCTTGATATTCACGGAATGAAACTGTTATTTAGTTAATTAAAAGGTGACGGAATGAAATGTCCACTATACGATGAATGAATGGCAAATTGAATCTCTGGGTAATGATTCCTTGTTCCTTAATTAAATCAATATTTTGAAATTGGTTTAAAATAGGTATGATCGATTCCTTCTCTCAGCATGACTTTGATGACAGTAATATGATACTCATATTTAGTGCTATTGCGCGGATCCAGAATTTTTACCCGAGGTCGATTCCAAGGGATTATTTTCTTTGTCCGGGGGATGGGTGGGTCCGATCCCTATTTTTGGTAATTTTACTATGTTGATTTGTAAGTCAACCCCCCTCTAGATCAGTTCATGTTAGTTACCTTTACTTTTAACGCATGCTTTGAGTGTACATCGAACACGTCCATTGGACGAGCAGCTACACGTGTTACATCCGTCTCCGGCGGGGAAGCTCTTGCCGACTTTGTAGACTTTCCCGTTATATCTGCACACTAACAAAACAATAAGGTGAAAATTATCATTTTCTCAATTAAAAAAAATGTGTCATCAGGCTCCGTCGTCACCAACTTTCCTCAAGTCAATACTCAGCCTCAAGTTTGAGGATTGATCCCAAATTTATGCACTTTTCTTTGAGATGAGTTGAGAAATGAGTTGAGAGATTTGAGAAATAAATAAAATAAGAAATGTTGGCCCACTTTGTACACTAACCCATAATACATGTATATGATTAGCTGCTAACTAACAAAACAGTACATTGAACAAATATATAAAAATCAATTTCGTTCTTGCATAATTCATTATAATACAACGTGTCCTCGGATGTGAAAATTAGACCGTGACCTTGTTTGTATTTGCATATTCAAATTAGGACAACTAGATGGCTGATTTCATGTCGTACATGCACATGCATATGTATGCACATAATGTTTGACAGTTAACATTGTCAAAATATCCCGGCTGTCTGTTTGAAGCTCATAAATGACTTCCTTTATGCGGTCTAGACAAATGTTTGGTAAACCGCATAACACACAGTGCACTTGTATCTAATTGAATTGCCTGAGTGATAAACCTTTTTGCAGGTAATCAAAAGTCAGGTAAGAAGGATAACCTGTACATTGGAGTTATTGTTATTGTCACGGTGTGAAATTCAATCATTCGGACTACTTTTAATTATTGTGTAAATGAACTTTTTCGGACTATTTGTTAATTGCTACAAAAACTTTTCCTCTATTTCGACAACTGTTTTAAAAACGTTTTAAATTCCGCGCAGCTTTAATCCCACCTGAGGAACAGTCAGGGATGGACAGTTAATCTTTTAATTGACTTCTGTTTATGTTTATTGACACTTCAACATTCATCTTATTATTACCTTTATGTACATGCTGCTAAAATGTCATGAGTTACTCAGTAGTTGTTTGATAATTGATTTCCTAACATCTGTATACTTATTATGTTAATCCTTCATTGTGTTATTTCCATTGTTAACTATATATGATTTTTAACTGTAAACTATCGTTAGTTGGAATCAAACCTTCGGTACTGATGCATACCAAACTCACGTAAAAGCATATTCCATGTAAATTCTAGATAAAAGTCTGAAAACTAAAACGCGTGTTGGCTTGTTGGAGGTTTAATGAGGCTGGGCCCAACAACAAGAGAATAAGCTCACGGTTGGCCCAGTATTAGTCCTGTACGGGAGAGAGAGACCGTATTATTATTAAGAACTGTGTCAGTGACCTTACCTTTGCGGGGAGGACGCCGTGCAGGATTGACGCACCTTGTTCTGCATCCGCAACCAAAGGAGCAGCATTTCTGAACTAAACAGTAGAACATGCTTCCATTAATATAGTGAGCAATTCACTACGGAAGATCTCAAATGTAATTCATACGCTTATTTGTATTGACCACTAATCCGCATGATTGTTTTCGATAATCTGTTTTCGCTGCTTTAGCGACCATTGCCATATTTAAAAAATATAATGAAAGAATTAACACCATAAGAGCCTTTAGATTATGGTGTATGATAATAAAAGTTTTAAAATCTAAAAAAAAAAGTGTTGTTAAAGATTTGAATAAGAACAAATTTTGTTTCATTTTCACTTTTGCAACTCGCAAAAAACCCACCAAGCTATCGTAATAAAAGGTAAAATACCAGAAAAAAATGTGGTAACGCCTTACCCCCGGGACAGTCCTGGTCTCCTCTACACTTGATGTTTTCGGGTCTGCAGTCACAGGTAGTGATTATGTTGGACACCGGGCACCTGCCGGGCTTCTGTTTGCCCACAGGACGGTAGTTGGAGCGGCGAGGGGCATAGGTCGCCAACACCTACAGAAAAGAAATTTAAATGTAATAGTGGAATGCATAAACCGAAAGTCATAAAAGTATAGCTCGACTTGTCTAATGTTTCATTAGTGTCCATACATCTACATACCCGTGACATGGAGAGAGAGAGAGAGAGAGAGAGAGAGAGAGAGAGAGAGAGAGAGAGAGAGAGAGAGGGTACTAGTAATAAACAACTTTTTGGAGTGATAATAATCTATAATGCATTAACCCAGAAAGAACTTCGGATCTACTTGTAATTATGATTGCTTTTCACTTTGAGTTCGGTTTGAAAATTATTGATGCCTTAAAACAAAACATTCACTTAAAACAAAACATTCATATGAAACATCCTTTAAAAAAAAAACTTCCGATATGCTATCGTTTCTTATGTATAAACACTGATATAAAGCATGATATGAATGCATTCTGGCAAATAATAAGAGAGTCGGAATGGACTGATGAAGATCTTTGAGGTTTGATGTTATACTTACGCTGGTGACAAACAGGAGAACAAGAAAAGCTGGCTTCATCCTCCTACATGTACTATATATGGCAGAAGAATTCAGTTTTTAATGCGTTTTTGCAAGATATTTATACACGATCATTTAAGCTTGATTTAATTCCCTATGTTGAATACACATACAATGTACATAAGCCATGCTTGATTAAATTAACATTGAAATATAACAGTTGTTGCAGAGGGATTACATGTTAAAACATGCTAGGCATTACCGGTGTAAGCTTTTTTTAACCATGCAATGTCAATACTTTTTGTACTTTATTTTTACCTTACTGTCTGATAAAGATTGCATTTTCAAGAAAAGATAGATTTTAAGTACATGTACCGACCAGCGGTCTGACAAATCATTTATCTTTAACGTTGATTATATATACATATCAACCAATTACGCGGTGACATAAAGTCTACGTAGACTTATGAGTTAGTTAAGGAATAAGGAATCATTCTTTGAGTATTATGAGGTGATAATTTCGGTCGGGGCGTGGTCAAATCCAATAAAGCCAGAGGGGCTTTATGATAAATTTGACCACGCTCCGACCGAAATTATTACCTCACAGTATTCAGAGAATGATTCCTTATTACTATACAATTATAGTGCATGAAAACATGACAATAACAAACCGTCAACCATCTCAAAAATCCATGAAACGAAATACAAATTCAAAGCAGAGCAACACGGACCTCCAAGATAGAGGTAGGATCAGGTGCCATGGAGGAGTAAGCATCCTCTGTCGACCGGTCACACCCGCACCCGCCGTGCGCCCAATTATAGCCTTTTGATGAGGTCAATACATGGTTTTATAGACCTGATGAGAGTATATCGACCGAGGACGAAGTCCGAGGTTGATATACTCTCATCAGGTCTATGTATTGACCGATATGTATTGACCGATATCAAAAGGCTATAACTGTTTTATTATAATAAATCAAAAACCAATTCTCTTCATTCTCTTCAAGCGTATGATAGTAAAATATTTTGTTCATAATGTATAGGTGTTGATTTCGTTATTATGACGTCACAATGTCGCACGTGCCAAAACCAGTATTTTTCATTAAAATCTATTTTTAGTACAGTGAGGTCAATAAATTTTCTATTTTTAGTATAGTAAGGTCTATAACAGAATTTATAGCACGGTCACGTGACAGCAATCGACCAATCATGTGTCTACGATATTATAATAATTATTACGATATTATAATAATTATATTTATATTTTTTTCAATTTTTTCACTTTAAAACGACATTTTTTTAAACCACTATTTTTTATGTAGCACATGTTATGTATTACTACGCGACGCAGCCAATACCGTTTCTCGATTATGCTATAAGACATCCCATTGTGTGTCACTCATGTTTTATTAAGTTATTGGGTTTTAGGGTTCAAAATTTATTCGTAATGTTATCACAGACAAAGACAGTTGAAAATGTAAATATTAGTTTTTAACTCATAAATTGTGAATTGTACCCCAACCCCGAACAACAAAATAAAACGAAATGAAAACAATTGCAGTGTATAATAATACAAGTCAGGCGCGGAGGGGTGGGGTGGGGAGGGTGTTATCAAAAGTTACTCATCTGTTATTAAAAGAACTGTCTGTGAAATGAATTGATTAAGATGTGTTTTCGTTTTCTCACTTTAGGAATTCACTACACTGGATATGGCAAACACTGAAAGACGTGTGTCTTTTAACTAGGTCGGTCGACATACTTCTGTTTTGCATACACCTATGCTGTCATCTATAAGTCATCTACGTACAGGTAATAATGACGGACAGCTAGAATTCTGCTCTACATACACACGTATTTTGTGATCTATGACTGTTCTGTACAGGTAAAAATGTCGGATCAAGCACCGACTGACATATATTAGGTGGTACCTTAATTATGTAATTATCATAAAACGGGTGACCCATATTCTTAGTTGATAATACTTTAAAAGTCTCGCACCGACTCAATTGGTTTTAATGTCATAGGTTACCCGTATTAACCTTTAGATTCATGCATACGTGTAATTAGATGTCTCCTATCTTAATAAAGGTCAGAAGCGTATCTTTTCATGCCCCCTGATTATGTAGTATTCTGCGGTACATTTAACGTACGACGAACCCATTTAAGCTCTGTATTATCATTTCTTTTTTTTGGCATTTCATTAAGCATGCATTTTCAGATTAATATTAAAATTAAATTTCGTGGAACCATTCGGTATCTGATTCAATCGTAACTTATTTTATATTCTACAGTTCTGTAATACCATTGAAAAACAATATGTAGCCATACTTTATTTAATCGCACTGGACACTTATGATCAATATTTCATTTCATGTTGTCACATAAGAAGTCACCAATGTAAGAGATTGGTTCAAAAAATTAGACACGTGAACGCTGTTTGGTTGAAGATTGAGAAGCATTTACAATGACACGACCTTTCATTCCCGTTTTATAATCACTGGCATCCATATGACTATTGATCGACATTTGTTGAGATTTATATTCATCCATTTTGAAAATAAAAAGGGGGTGGCAATATCCACTATAAACACTTATTAATTAGTTATCCATTTCTCAAAAAACTCATATTTTCTAATTAATCAGTTCTCAAAATTTGATGTCCATTTCTGGCGTGGTTCGATTTTCATTTCATTCAAGTTTTACGTTAAAAAAGACGAGGAACAATATACATGTACAACTGGTAGCAGTGCAGTATGTGGCGCAGTGATCATAGTAAAATTACCAAATATATACCTCGGACCCCCTAGCAAACTTAAATATCCCTAACACAGCTTATATCATTATTATTATTATTATTATTTGGTGCCGTGTCAACACTTTGAACTGACAGGTTCTGCTGGGGGAAGGAGCCTTGATCTTTGAGGGTGATGATCAGACTGATTCAAATATCGGCACCAGATAGCTCAGTTGGTAGAGCACCTGACTAGAGTTTCGGGGGCCCAGGATCGAGTCCCGGTCTGGTTCGTTATTATTTATTCCATCCTGTTACCGTGGTTTACAAATGGTACAGCCATATATTTGTAACCGGTGTCGGTAGAATAAAAACTCAGACAACTTGATCTGGACAAAGGTTCACTTCATTCAGTATATAAATTACACAAAAACCTCGAATAATTCATTATAAGTGTCGTATTCCATACTTAAATACATAATTATTTAACATAAAGTAATTTCACAATTACATTTATTATGATATCTTACCGGGACAGCTTTACCCAAGACAGACAGTATTCATCCGTATTTACAAACGATGCGTCTATCTGGACAACGAAGTGGGAAATGTCCGGGTATTTAACATATATCATATAGTGCAGTATATTGGCGGGAACAGGTAGAAGAACAGGTTTTAAAGATCATGTGATATATTTATTTATAGATGAAGTTGGTCGTCGCTTGGCTAAAAATATACGCTCTCACGCACACGAACACTCTCAAAATAAATGCAATAGAGCAAATACATGTACATATTTAATTATATAACCCTGGTTACATACTAAAAAAAGTAATGATGAATAACCTTTTAAATATCAGAAAGTACAAACACGGATTCACAATAATTAACAATTTTGTTTTATTTAAATGCAACATAAAATAAACATATACTCATTTGCTTCAATTTGATTTAAGCTTCATGATTAACCGCATTTAAATGTAATAGGTTTGAAAAAGATAAAAAAAACCCGTATCCATCACTTTGTCAGCGAATAACAGAGAAGTGGGATACTAATCTACACTAGTATTTGCCAATCATACTGTCATGGGGACATGATTATTTCCTGCAGTCAAAAGAAACATAAATGGCTATTTTTTGTAACACTCCCCATATATGAATACTTAACCCAAAATTGTATTAAGTACAAAATTAACAGATGAGCTTATTTAAAATGTACATGGACACTACTGCCGACTTAGTAGTTTTTCATGCCAAAATAATTAACATAATGCTTTTTGATTTATTTTAAACGATCCATTGAAATGCACCATTCATCAGCGGGCGTTTGAAGGTCAACAAAGTTCAACTAATGACCAAGATATAACAAAAAGAAAATTCATTTACCGAATTACACTTCAACTGAAAATTGTACATCTTATCAAAAATTATCTTATTTTAGAATAGATATCGTTAAAATTGCCATTTGTTAATAATATTGTATAGAAATTTATATTACAGGAAATGCGATCCAATGTTAGATTTCGATACATCCTCCATGGCACCTGATCCTACCTCTATATTTTTTTAACAGGTCTCTGTTTGCTCTGCTCCTGTTTTGTAATTTTCCTTTGAACTTTTGAATTTGAGCAATGTTCGTTTTTACCACATGTCATCAAACAACAGCTTTTTTCTCTGATTTCTGTGCTCCTGTTTATAATGCATAGTTAGTAGTACACGCACCTGTTGTGGAGGATTTTTAAAGAGATTCAGCAGATTATTCCCTTTGTTGCAAGCCATATAGTAACGTCTTTCATCAGTTTATGTAGAATAAACCGTTAAAATTAGGTAAGACATGCCTATTCATTGGGTTACAAATAAATTGACTTAGAATACTTGTTATAATTAATTTGTTAATTAATAATAATAATAATGTGTAATCACATTTTATTGCATTTTGAAATAACATTAAGAAATGATCACAGGGTGAATCTCTGCCATTCAGTCAACTGAAAAGTAACTGAAATGCTGAATGACATAGCTCTGCCATTTATTCGCCTTTCCAGACCATTCAGTTAACATTCAGTTTGACTAAATGGCAGAGATTCATCCTTTGGATCAAACCAAAGGATGATTTTATACCCTATAGTAACTAATACCATTCAGGCAGCTACACAATGCATTGCACATATGAACAAACAGACTTCAGAACTCCACAGTATGTATTGAAAGCGCGATGTTAAAACACACAAATGTGCACTAAGGAAATGCATTACAAATATTAAATCACTTACATATAAAATCATGATACATTTTTTAACTAATCATCTATCGTAGTATGTGTGTATAAATGCAATTTAACCTATGGATGGTGAAATCCCGTTTTGGGAATATTTGATTTGAATGATTAATCAGTTTGAGTCTCTCTTCAAAGTAATAATATTTTTCGAATTCGACCAGTAGATCTTGCACCAACACCAATGAATGCTAAATATGTTTTTTAAACATATCTATTAATAATTTATGTTAAAAAACACAATTGGATATTACCTTAATAAATCTATTCCAACTGAATAGCAAGCATGAAGTTAAAAACTTGCGCAGTAATTTTCTTGTAACCGTTTGTGATATTATGTTAAACTGTGATCATGAATAAACGTCCCTTTATAAAAGCGTTACAAACTGCGTGTGGTTTACAGTTTGAATACAGGTTGTTTTTTACTTTATATATATATATATAAGATAAGATAGACTTATTTAAAGAAACCATATTGCTTTTGGAAATCGTTATTTGTTATTAGTTGTAATATTGCCAATAAATGACTAATGTATCTTACTAAGTAGTTCCTGAAGTTCTGAGCTATAACTGCCCTCTGTGGTTTTTTGGACTGTTTTCAAAAATATAAAGAATATGAACATCAAATTGTTCATCGTTTGCTAATTTAAACACAAATTCCAAGCAGATAGTTACCTCATGATTTCTATGAAGTTTGATAATACTTGGTGTGTTTTGGTGCATGATTTGATTTTAAAAAAATATTGTTCATTGTGAAAAAAAATTAGCAATTGTTGCATTTGGTTGGCAAATACACATATAATCTAAAACTTTCTTTGGAAAGAGAAATGTTAAGAGAGGATAAATTTTGGATTTACATTATACCATGCAAAATATACATACACATAATGTAGGATTTTAGAATTTTACAAAAGATACTTCGATCTTTTCTTCACTTTCTCATGTCGGACACCTTGAGAGCATTAACACAGAAGTTCATAAACAATGAGGTATGCTTACTATTTCTATTAACCCTTAGCGTGTTTGTGTAATTAAGCTACAGCAAAAAGATAAACACAAAACAGAAATAGTTTAGGTTTTTTAATCATCATTTAAAGGGAAATCAAACATATATAAAAAGAAGCACATCACTAATCCGGCTTTACTGCATCAATCAATCTGAAATATAAAACAAAATAGTACAAAAAGTATGCATATAGTATGTTCGGATCTAGAGGCGGTTCAGACGCTTCCCTCCCCCCATCTTCCCAAGTCAATGGTTTCTGTTCCGCTCCGCTGTACATTAACCCTTGACCGAAGAGACAACACATATGCGGGTTAACGATTACGCCATCTAGTGAGAGTTCTCAATTTTAAACTTTTGTGACCTCTTGTTCTGGCCAATCAGAGAATGCGTTATAAACATAAACAGTATAGCAATATGGCTGCTCCCATGAATTGAATAAATTAAAATTCGTAGAAAATATGGATTTACTCGGACTAAAAACCCATAACTATTACTATTCCGTCTCAAATTTATTTGACAACGGTTCAACATTGATCAATTCACAATTAACATCATTATTGAAACAACGTTTCTTATTGGATCATGCAAACTTGTATGACACCAACCAGCGTGCGAAGTTTCTAACCCCGTCAAATTCTGCCTATTCGGTCAAGGGTTTACGTAGAGCGGAGCGGATCAGAAACCCTTGACTTGGGAAGATGCCCTCCCCCCTGGACAATTCAAATTCCTTTACATGGTAAAATTACCGAAAATATGAAAACAAGCCTCGGGACCCCCCGACCAACAAATACTCGTTTTTAACGAATATTCAACTAAATATTGTAGTACGTACAGCATTCATAGCGGTGTTTTGCTGTCAAGTTTATTTAATGATGCTTCCTTGCTGCCTTTCAGAATTCATTTATCTTTATTCCTATTCATATATTTTGTTTCGTTTTCATTTAGACCATCACACCGATTGACATTGGAGGAGCAAGCCAAAAAGTGAAGGAATATTTATTTTTCTATCGATTAATGCAAAAATGAAGAAGATATATTATTATACCTCCTTATTAAAATAATAAGATTATCACTCGGATCCCCCCCCCAAAGCTTCTTTGATAAAAACAAGAGGCCAAATGGCCTTAACGGTCACCTGAGTAGCATAACCCATACACAAACTTGTCAAGGAGTCTCATATATGCATATTTAGTTAAGTTTTATTCTGGAATAGGAAAATTTTTAATTTGTAATGACGACCACCTCCCTGCCTGAAATCTTTCAAAAAGGACTATTAAACCTACAATTTTAGCGAAAAACTTAAAAGATCATAAAAGAGTGCATGACCTGATATTGAAAAGGTGCAAGACTCTGATAGAAAATAATTTAATAATAATAACAAGGTGGCTATTATTCATGTTTTATCTAAAACAACCTCCCATCCCCCATCCCCCCGGGGCAGACAGAAACTCTCCCTATGGGCATTTAAACAAACGAAAAAAAAACCCAGCTTTATCAATAAAAGCCATCATGAGTTACTTACTTCTCCTGTTCCAGTTTTTGAATATTCAACATTCGTTGAGAATCACCATCTGGTATATATACCAAAATCATTTTACCTTTATATATCAGTGATTTTAGTTAGCCAATTATTACTTTACTATTAACATAAACAAGGAGCAAGAATATATATGGTTTAGGGGTGGGGATATTAACCGTTTTCAAGATATTCAGGCACTACCTGTTTGAGAGGGGTCAGGACCACCCCAAGGGCCCATGACCTACATACCATATGATGCCCCTTGACACAAGGAACAAGAATATATATAGTTTAGGGGTGGGGATCTCAACCGTTTTCAAGTTATTTGTGCACTTCCTGTTTGAGGGGGGTCAGGACCATCCCCAGGGCCCATGACCTACATACCATATGATGCCCCTTGACACATGGAACAAGAATATATATGGTTTAGGGGCGGGGTTCTTAACCGTTTTCAAGATATTTGGGCTCTTCCTGTTTGAGGGGGGGGGGGGTCAGGAACCACCCCTGAGGCCCATTACCTACATACCATTTGATGGCCCTTAACACAAGGACCAAGAATATATATGGTTTAGGGGTGGGGATTTTAACCGTTTTCAAGATATTTGGGCCCTTCCTGTGCCATATTGGCCCCACCCTAGTGCCTAAACACCTGTCCCAGGGGTCATAAATTTCACAATTTAGGTAGAAGACTTCATGTACATCATATCCAGGCCTTTAGTTTTTTACAAATATATATGGGAGTAGAGAAGAAGATTTTCTAAAATTTAATATATTTTTACTATATGGCCATTTTGGCCCCACCCTTGAGCCTGAACCCCTGACCCAGGGACCATAAATTTCACAATTTTGGTAGAGGGCTTCATGGACATCATATCCATGCATTTAGTTTTAAACAAATATCTATGGGAGTAGAGAAGAAGATTTTCTTAGATTTAATACATTTTTACTATATGACCATATTGGCCCCACCCTAGAGCCTGAACCCCTGACCCAGGGGCCATGAATTTCACAATTTTGGTAGAGGGCTTCATGGACATCATATCCATGCATTTAGTTTTAAACAAATATCTATGGTAGTAGAGAAGAAGATTTTCTAAGATTTAATACATTTTTACTATATGGCCATATTGGCCCCACCCTAGAGCCTGAACCCCTGACCCAGGGGCCATGACTTTCACAATTTTGGTAGAGAGCTTCATGGACATCATAACTATGTATTTAGTTTTTAACAAATATCTATGGGAGTAGAGAAGAAGATTTTCTAAGATTTAATACATTTTTACTATATGGCCATATGGCCAAACCCTAGAGCCTGAACCCCTGACCCAGGGGCCATGAATTTCACAATTTTGGTAGAGGGCTTCATGGACATCATAACCATGCAATCAGTTTTTTCCTCACATGTGTGGGAGTAGAGAAGAAGATTTTTGAAAATTTGGCTGTTTTTTGCATATTTGGCCCCACCTGTGGCACCCTGGTGGTGGTAGAGCCACCAATTTCACAATTTACATTCCTCTTACCATAAAGATGCTTCACACCAAAAATGGGAACAATTGGCCTTGTAGTTTTTAAGAAGAAGTTAAAAATGTAAATTGTTAACGCACGACGCACGACGACGGACGAAAACAGATAGCAATAGGTCACCTGAGTTTACTCAGGTGACCTAATAAAATATATATAGATCCGTGCGTAGTCTTTCCTAGTCTATACTTATTATTGTTAAGAATATCAGGTGTCAGACCTTTCATCCACCATCTTGCCACGTGCATGCATGCTGAGACAACATAAGTTAAATAACTAGCTGACGGCAACTAACTAACTAACTAACTTATATAAAAGTAAAATACGTTACGTTTTTTCGGGCCTCCTCATTTGTAGCAGACCACCTTTCCCCTGAAGAAACACCTGCAGGTCCTGTGGCCATAAGTAAACCAGTGACCTACTTTGTATACCTTGCCGTGGTATCTACAAACTAGAATTGAGAACATGTATACGGGTGCATTTAATGTATGCAGAGACAAATCTACGGCCAGAACATGTAAAGAAGTACACAATATGTGTTATTGTTTTGAATTATAAAAGGTTTCATCTTCATTTATGATAGACAATGTGCGATATCAATATCAATATCGAAGTATGCAATATCAGTATGGTTAAATGGGAAGAATGGTCAATGTTTTTCGTCATTTTGTCTACTTGAAGTCTAAATAAAATAAATGGATGAATAAAGAACGTGAAGGTGTAGGCTTAAGGTTAAAGTATTCAACAATTGTCATCTACAAACATTAGAACTATCGATTTGAATAAGTATAACGAATTCGCCCATTTCTTGCAAATTGCCAGGAAACATAGAACACACCCAGCTGATAATATGACTAGAGTGTTTACAGAACTTGCCCTTTTGATATTACTCACTAACTACCCCTTGACATTCACGGAATGAAAAATCGTATTCAGTCAATTAAAAGGTGACGGATTGAAATGTCCACTATACGATGAATGAATGGCAAATTGAAACTCATTGTTCCTTAATCATATCAATATTTTGAAATTGGTTTAAAATAGGTACGATCGATTGATCGTTGTGTTGTATGTCTTCTCTCTGTAAGTAAATTTCAATTAAAAAATCAATAGCGGAGATCACCTACCGATTATTTGTTAATGTTTTTATTACTGAAATTGTTTATTTCATATTTGTATGTTTGTATTTTTTTAATATTTAATTTTTTAATTTTTTGTTGGTTTTTTTTTTATTCCCTGATTCCTCATAAGTCTCGTATAAATAGACCTCATACACCTTAGAAAAAATGATTATCTCTCGGACATCCCACCCCAGAATTTTTACCCGAGGTCGATTCCAAGGGATTATTTTATTTCTCCGGGGGGATGGGTGTGTCCGATCCCTATTTTTGGTAATTTTACTATGTTGATTTGTACGTCAATCCCCCCTCTAGATCAGTGCATGTTAGTTACCTTTACTTTTAACGCATGCTCTATGTGTACATTGAACACGTCCATTGGACAAGCAGATACACGCGTTACATCTGTCTCCGGGGAAGCTCTGACCGACTTTGTAGACTTTCCCGTTATATCCGCATACTAACAAAACAATAAGGTGAAAATAATCAATTTCTCAACTAAAAAAAAAAATGGTTGCGTTTTACAAAAGAACTTACGACAACGTCGTAAATATTTTCAACATCATGGAACTATCTTTAATGAATGGAATTTATACAAAACCAGTAATTTGCAGCTATTTTGAATTCTATAATTATATTTTAAACCGACAAAATTGAAATATTGATTAATAGGTGATTTATAAGTATTCATTATTTTGGTCATAAGTCATAAGTTCCTTTGTAAAACGTCCTCACCAACTTTCAAAATATGTAGGCCCACTTTGTACACTTACTCATAATATATGATTAACTGAAGACAAACAAAACAGTGCATTAAACAAATATATAAATCAATTTCGTTCTTGCATAATTCATTATAATGCAACGTGTCCTCTGTTGTGAAAATTAGGCCGTGACCTTGTTTGTATTTGCATATTCAAATTAGGACAATTAAATGGCTGATTTTATGTCGTACATGCACATGCATATGTATACAATGCACATAATATTTGACAGTTAACATTGTCAAAATACACCGGCTGTCTGTCTGAAGCTCATAAATGACTTCCTTTTTGCGGTCTAAACAATTGTTTGGTAAACCGCATAACACACAGTGCATGCACTTGTATCTAATTGAATTGCCTGAGTGATAAACCTTTTTGCAGGTATCAAAAGTCAGGTAAGAAGGATTACATTGTACATTAAAGTTAAGAAGTTAAGTGACCTTACCTTTGCTGGGAGGACGCCCTGAAGGATTGACGCACCTTGTTCTGCATACACAACCAAAGTAACAGCATTTCTGAACTAAACAGTAGAACATGCTTCCATTAATATAGTGTGCAATTCACTACGGAAGATCTCAAATTTAATGAATACGCTTATTTGTATCGACCATTAATCCGCATGATCGGTATTTGTTTTCGATGATCTGTTTTCGCTGCTTTTGCGATCATTTTCATATTTAAAAAAATAGATTATGATAATAATAAAATAATGAATGATTTACCACCATAAGCACCTTCAGATTATTATGACGTATGATTATACAAGTTTTAAAATTTAAAAAAAAAGGAGTTGTTACAAATTTGAATAAGAACATATAAAAAAAACGCGATAAAAGGTAAAATAACAGAAAAAGTTGAAGTAACTCCTAACCCCCGGGACAGTCCTGGTCCCCTCTACACTTGATGTTCTCTAGTCTACATTTACAGCCAGTGAGTTTGTTGGACACAGGGCACCTGCCGGGCTTCCGTCTATCCACGGGGCGGTAGTGAGAGCGGCGAGAGGGGTAGGTCGCCAACACCTACACAAAATATGTTAAAACGTAAAAACATAAGACGGACACCCACAGACATATGCACAAGTATAGGTCAAACTGTCTCCAGATAAGCCCTGTGTATACCTATCCATGGCTTGGAGAGAGAGAGAGAGAGAGAGAGAGAGAGAGAGAGAGAGAGAGAGAGAGAGAGAGAGAGAGAGAGAATGAGAGAGAGATGAAAGTTTGAGAGTTTTGAACAAAAGGATAATACATAATTCTATTGGAATGTTATTGCATCTGTACTGAGTTATCAAAAAGTGTTGATGACTTATAAGAAAAAATGCACATTTTTAACTGCCGTTATGCTATTACTTCCTATACATGAAAAAAACATTGATATAAAGCATGATATGAATGCATTCTGGCAAATAATAAGGATATATAGGTGAACCAATGAATATCTCTGAGGTTTGATGTTATACTTACGCAGGTGACAAACAGAAGCACCAGGAGAGCTGGCTTCATCTTCCTGCAGGTAGAATTCAGTTTTTAATGCGTTTTTGCAAGATATTTATACACGATCATTTCAGCTTGATTTAAATCCCAATCAATTTCAATGGTGAATACACATACAATGTATATAAGCCATGCTTGATTTTACATTGAAATTAATATAACAGTTGCAACTGTAGCAGAGGGATTACATGCTAAGAAATGCTAGGGATTACTGGTGTTAGCCTTTTTTAACCATGCAACTGTAAATACTTTCTGTACTTTATTTTTACCTTACTGTCTGATAAAGATTGCATTTTCAAGAAAAGATGCAGTGTAATTACAAACCAGCTGTCTGACAATTTATTTTCTTTAACGTTAATTTTATACATATCAACCAATTATGCTGTGGCAAAATAATTTACGTAAACTTATGAGTTAGCGCTAGCAGTTTTAAATCTCATAAATTGTGAATTGTATCACCACTCCGAACAAAAAAACCCCAAAAAACAAAACAATTACAGTGTATTATAATATAATATGTCAGGTGCGGAAGGGTGGGGTGGGGGGTGTTATCAAAAGTTATTCATTTGTTATTTTAAAAAAAAAAACTGTCTGTAAAATGAATTGAGAAAGAGGTTTTCCGTTTACTCACTTAAGGAATTCATTACACTGGATATGACAAACACTGAAAGACGTGTGTCTTTTAACTAGGTCGGCATACTTCTGTTTTGCATATGCTGTCATTTATAACTCATCTATGTACAGGTAATAATGACGGACAGCTAGAATTCTGCTCTACATACACACGTATTCTGTGATCTATGACTGTTCTGTACAGGTACAAATGTCGGATCAAGCACCGACTGACATATATATGGCACCTTAATTATATAATTATCATATAACGGGTGACCCATATTCTTAGTTAATAATACTTTAAAAGTCTCGCACCGACTCAATTGGTTTTAATGTCATAGGTTACACGTATTAACCTTTAGAGTCATGCATACGTGTAATTAGAAGTTTCCAATCTTAATAAAGGTCAGTTAATGCCCCCTGATTACTAGTATGTAGTATTATGCGGTACTTTTAACGAACGACGAACTTGTTTTAATTAGCTCTGTACCATCATTTTTTGGCTTTACGTTTAGGATTGAAATTCAATCATGGTAACAATTGGGTATCTGATTCAATTGTACCTTGTTTCACATTTCACTGTTCTTTAACACCATTGAAAAACAATATGTAGCCATACTTGATTTCATTGCATTGGGCAATTTATTAATATCTCATTTCTTGTTGTCACATTAGAAGTCACCAATGTAAGAAATTGGTTCTAAATAATAGAGACATGAACGCTGTTTGGTTGAAGATTGAGAAGCATTTACAATGACACGACCTTTCATTCCTATTTTATAATAAATGGCATGACTATTGATCGACAATTGTTGACATTAATATTCACCCATTTTGAAAATGAAAAAAAGTGTGGCATTATGCACTTTAAACACCCATTTATTAAGTATTCATTTCTCAAAAACTTCTTTATTTTCTGATTTATCAATTCTCAAAATTTACTGTTAATTTCTGATGTAGTTCGATATCATTTCATTCTAGTTTTACATTAATAAAAAAGAGGAACTGTTTACATGTACAACTGGTAGCAGTGAAGCATGTGGCTCAGTGGTAAAATTACCGAAAATATACCTCGGACCCTTTAGCAAACTGAAATATCCCTAACACAGCTTATATCATTATTCTTCTGAAAACTGCTGAGAGTGCAAAAAAGTGGGAGGGGGAGGCTAAGCCACCCCCACCCCCCGGTTCCGACGCCTATGAACTTAACACCGGGACCCTGTGTGGCAAGATCCATTTATCGAAGAGGAATGCACACTGGTTGCAAGCGAGATAACTCGCCCTATTCATGTGTATTGTAAATTTTGAATTGTGGGTGTTACACAATTAACAATATGACAATTATATTTCAATTTTACGTCATCCCATCGAAGCTGCGCAAGTCAGCAATATCTTCCATGGAGATGGAAGTAAACTTGACTTGTTTTAGAACAATTTTAACAAGAACTTGGACTTTTGGTATCTATTTCTTGCATCAAAACAGGTTAAAATGAAATGACGCTGGTTTGAGTGAAATATATGCACAGAATGCCACAGATTGCGTAGTCTTTGTTTAAGAGCCAGACACATTTTGTTAATTTCACAGAGACATGGCTGAGTGGCCAGCAATGAAATAGACAGGCCTACGTCACAATGCTGTTTGACACAACTACCCAAAGTACAAATTCTTGGTTCTATCATGTATATTGTACACGGGCACTTAGACAATTAAGCATTGAATCCTTATTTTTTTTGAAAGATATAGTCTCATAACTGCAACAGTGTGCATACAAATTGAATAACGCGCGTTAGCGCGTTATAAAAATTTGTTTGCACACACCGTTGCAATTATGAGACTATATCTTAAAAAAAAATAAGGATTTAATGCTTATATTTACATTTTTTTACCTTCTTGCCTTGTATGCAAATGTGAATTATACCTCAAAATGATTTTCGCTTGTGACGTTGTATTTATCAGCGTTCAACGTTTGTGACGTCACAATTAAAACTCGTGATTTAACCTTTTAGTACCCTGTCTGTGTTATGGTGCTAAATCTGCAGTAGCTTAAAAATGCAAAATACATGTATATGTGGAATGTAAATATTTTATCATAACACCATTTGTTTGCCTTGTTTGTTGTTATTTTCTTGTTTGTTTGTTGTCTTCTTTTTTGTTTGTTTGTTTGTTTGTTCTTTTTTTTTGTTAGCTTTTGTTGAAAGAACACAACATTAAATGTTTATATATAACTGGTTGCTGCTAATTATTTAGATTAAACTAAATCTGTCTGATACTGAGAAGAAATATAAGTTGATTTGCTAATATGTTAGCTATATATACATGTGCCGGTATGTATAGCTGGATCCGGTTGTATCAATATTTAATATTTTATTAGAGCTTTATTAAACACCAAACATTTCATGAGTTATTAAAGAGGTTCGGTCCTCTGATTTTGGGTAGCCATTTTGGGTCACCTCTAGTCTGGAAATTCTGTGTCATATATTAATTCTCCTTGTAAATTCCTATTTTACAATGCCAAATAAACTATTTTGAATAAAATTTCATATTTACAGAGTTAAGTAAGGGACTATATTTTGTGGCGGACGGTTTTTAAGAAGAAAATGAACATTTTTCATAACTCAGTTGTTTTAGAGTACTGTAATTTTAGCTTCCTTATTTTCAGTGCAGACCAAATTTCCAGCCAAACACTGTCCCAACTGGCAAGATATCCTGGATTCACATTTTGCTTAATTACTTGATGTTTATAAATACCTCAGGGTTTAAACGATGTTCATTCAAAAGTATGAAAAATTTCCAAGATTTCTCAGTTGAAACGCCCCCGTTAGCTTATCAGGTTTCAATTCAAGGCTAAAAAATGTGATGTCTATGGGGATTTTGTATTGCAGTAAGCCCGGATGTTAACGTTGAAAAATTGCGCGAGGTATTCCGAGTGATTCCGAATAGAGAAAAGATGTAAACATTCCCCATTATAAATCTCCGTAAGAAATCTATTTTCGATTCTGTGATTGTTTTCGAGTGAAAAATGATAATGTGTCAATGAAGATATCTTGGAAAATTTCCCCTTCATCGAGTTTAATTGCACTTCTTTCACAACTATGTATATTTTTATTAAAAATCGATCAAATGTGTTGCATAAATATCTTGGGACAGACTATAGTTTATGCATTGGATTATCTTCGTGTTGTTTGACAGTTTCAAAATCACATTTTAACAATATTTCAACATTTATATCGACATATATTGGCACATTTAACTAATATTTCATAAAAGTCAAGAAAAAATGAACTCCAATTTTTGCCTAAAATTAGCTTATTTCATGCTATATC
The DNA here is from genome assembly GCA_020458035.1 of Magallana ariakensis. NCBI lineage: Eukaryota > Metazoa > Mollusca > Bivalvia > Ostreida > Ostreidae > Magallana > Magallana ariakensis. Next base: position 81,587,577 of record CM035811.1, read on the forward strand.
TCAAAATTTACATCATAGACCCATATTCTGAATTTGTAAGATATTTTTGACAAGTCTATAAAAATTTGAGAAAAGGTTTGAGACTTTTATACTCTGTCCCAAGATATCCTGGATTCACATTTTCGTTAATTACTAAATATTTATAAATACATCAGGGTTTAAACGATGTTACTTCAAAATTATGAAAAATTTCCAAGATTTCTCAGTTGAAACGCCCCCGTTAGCTTATCAGGTTTCAATACAAGGCTAAAAAATGTGATGTCTACAGGGATTTTGTATTGCATTAGGCCCGGATGATAACGTTGAAAAATTGCGCGAGGTATTCCGATTGATTCCGAATGGAGAAAAGATGTAAACATTCCCCATTATAAATCTCCGTAAGAAATCTATTTTCGATTCTGTGATTGTTTTTGAGTGAAAAAAGATCATGTGTCAATGAAGATTTCCCTTTCATCGAATTTAATTGCACTTCTTTCACAGGAATGTATATTTTTATTAAAAATCGATCAAATGTGTTGCATAAATATCTTGGGACAGACTATAAATAATTTTATTGCATGTTGAATTGTTAATAGATATAAACAGCGTTTTATCTGTGCAAAAAGGTCAAAATATCGATTAAGTGAAGAAATTGCAAACTTTTTCTTTATGATTATTTTAATTTTATTAATTTTAAATAATATAAATTTGTATTTAATGTCATGGTTTATTCCGATTAAAAGTTATTGAGGAAAAAGCGATTTATGTGCAATTTGCACTTTCAGTACAGAAAGGTCATATTAAATACACTGTAGCACCGAAAGGAGCATAAAGACCCCACAATTTTGTTTTGAATTTTAGTTTAGCTATGTATGCAGATTTTTTAAAAAATACTTCAGAAAAAAACTTAGAGACTTATGATTGCAGGATCCAACCTCCTTAATTTCCGTTGTATCAAAGTTTTAATGAATGAATGCGTTCATTAGAACTTCATTAAATTCTCATATTTTAATGATGCCAATAGGGCTTCATTAACGCTTAATAACGCTAAATAACAATGGCGGCCAACGTAATGTTTCACCAATTAGGCCGAAGAAGTTTCGAGAACGTTTTTCTATTGAAAATATGACTGAGGAGGAAATTCGGAGGCGATATCGGTAAAGATTCGATAAAACAAATTGTGGATTTGCTTGACCCAATCATCGGCCCCAAAACGAACGCAACACATTAAAGGTCTACTTTGTGGTCGCTCCGACCAGAAAGTACGGGAAATGTTAACTATGACATCACAACAAGTCATTAAAATGTTCAAAAATAAAGTAATTTCCGATTGTTATGGATACGAACACATTAAACTACACTAAAAATTACCTCCTCTGCGTGCAGCTTTCCAACAACGTTAAGTATAAACAACTGACCGATCGCGATGCACTTGTCGATGTGACGTCATACTGTAAATTTTGACGCACATTATGTGTAGAGAGAGGTGGATCAATCAATTTCTTAACATGGGAAAATGCATTTCATAAATGAACGGAGCATAATCTTAAAACAATTATTATACCATTAAATCCTATTTATTATGCTTGTTTTAATCCAGCATGTATTTATTTTTTAGAGCGTGTATTATATCTTTTCTATAAAAAAAAAATAGAGTGTTTAATGTACAAGTTTGATGTGTTTGACAACGGGAAGCCTATCTAAATCCGCTTTTTACAAGGGCATACACTTAATTAACAGATTATTACTATCTTTTGGATATAAATTTAAGGAATGTTCAATTTATAAAAAAAGTGCTGCTGCTTTGATGAAATCTATAGAATGAATTAATAAATACGTAAAATATTAAGGGAAGGTCATATAGTTTTCAACCGGAGCTCAATTTTTTGATATCTATTCTAATAAAAGATGAAATTTATACAAAGCAGCAGCACTTTTCAGAATCAACTAGATAAGTAGAATTTAATTATCATTTAATTTTTTAATTCAAATAAGGGTATACATGTCCTTGTAATATTGAAATTTGTTTATGACCTCCATTCGGGAGAATCATCAACACATATCACGTGACTGTCCATTCAGGGGACCACACTAAGTGTCATACAAAGTGGCATTAACTATGCTGTTTCATTTAAAATCAAATTTATATCATGATTAAATAACATTGCATAAATATTTTGTAAAAATAGATGCATCGTTTTATGAACGTTTAAACCCGTTGATAATTTCATAATAAGCCTTAACAGTGCTGCGAGAGATCACAAGCTCTCTCTACAGAATTACAGGTGCATCACTGACAAATAAAACTTACTTTGCCATAAGCCTCTGCATATGTATATGGCCTCTGTCAAGCAATCACAAGGGCTAGCTTCCCTTTGTTTTACTTGATTACGTCACATATGACGTCACTTTAGAGGCGGATCTTTTTTTTTTTGCATTTTTTACTGCTGCTACTACTGAAGAATATTGATTTTATTTGTCACACACAAAACAAAAAATGTAACTGGCGTTATTTTTCAAATATTCTATCAAACTTTATCAATTTAACGTTACACTTTGATTTTGTTTACATTATAATACAAGTGATACCGAATTATTAGAGTTATCCACCTTTGCATAAATGATCACAATGACAGGTGCTTGGAACGAATCTCATGAATCTGTATTTGTCGGGTTTTTTTTTTATTTTACTAGGCTTACCAATTTATTTGATTTAATTATTACAATACATTTTGTTGTGAAAGGTTAAACGTTTAAATAATATAAAACACGTATCTGCAGACTTGAAAGAACTTTAACTTGTTTATATATGCAATATTGTTATTTATCGTCATTTCTAATTACATGTAGTTTTACGGGTTTTTTTTTTTTCAAATACTACTTTTACTACTTATACAAATTTATAAAAGGGGCATGGTCACGATTTTGGTCAAATTTTTTTTCCCGTTTTTAAATATTTACAATATGTTACAGGGAGGCATAGATCAACCAAAATTTGATAGATATAAAATTTATTGAATGATATATCTAGAATTTAGAGAGATTTTCATTCGATAAACTTGCATCTTTTAAATTAAAAAAGAGATAAAATAATAAAAATAAGGATACCAGATTTACAAATACCAACATCGTAAGTATACAGTGAAACGATATAACACATACATGTATATCATTTAGCTGTTAGAAATGCTGAAAACTCTAGACAAAAGAATCACGATCCTTCATTATTCTTTCTTTGACATACATTCAACTATATTTATCCCAAAACTCACTTCTATAATCCCAATATGAAATAATTTAATGCAAACAGTAATAAATATTGAACAGTTAAAAGAAACCACACAGTTCTCTAGAGTTTACATGTTTCAATTTTAGCTCATTTCTTTGCGATATTACGCTAGTGGGAGTTTTCTTGAAGTCGTCGGAGACACAATAGGAGTGGACAAGACAGCTGTCTCCAGGGTAGTCCGTAAGTTTTCCCAAGCCCTAGTTTCCTTGGTTCCTCGTCTTATCAAATGGCCTGCCGATGACGAACTTCCCATCATCAAAAGCGAGTTCTTTAAACTAGCTGGCCTTCCCGGTGTTATAGGATGCATAGATGACACCCACGTACGAATTCAAGCACCATCTCAAAATGAACCTGCTTTTGTAAACAGAAAAGGCTTCCACTCAATAAATGTACAAGCCATCTGGGATTATACAGGTGTGTGTGTGTGTGTGTGTGTGTGTGTGTGTGTGTGTGTGTGTGTGTGTGTGTGTGAGAGAGAGAGAGAGAGAGAGAGAGAGAGAGAGAGAGAGATTTCTCAGATATTTTGAAATCTACATTCATCATTTTTACTTCGTTTGGCATTGAAACTTGTATTTTCTTTTGTAGGCAGATTCACCAACATCGTTGCCAGATGGCCCGGAAGTACACACGACAGTCATGTGTTTCGTATGTCAGGCATTCGACAAACAATTGAGGATAAGTTCCACTCGATTAACGATGGGGTTGTTCTTGGTGACAGCGGCTACGCATGCAAACCTTACCTGATGACCCCGTATCTGAGACCCTCGATTCCAGCCCATGAACGGTTTAACTCGGCCCACTCCAGGACCAGGGTGACTATTGAACGTGCCTTTGGTTGGTGGAAGAGGCGCTTTCACGTACTGCAAGCTGAAATCCGGATGACACCGGAGAGAGTCTGCACAGTCATAGGTACAAGTCTAAAGATAATATAGGTAACAGACTTGGGAACTTGTTTATTTGTATTCCCCAAGATGATTTGCATTTTCAAGTTTTCAGGTATCGAAAGTATGTACGTATCTTAAGTGTACTTTTAGGTGCGTGCGCAGTACTTCATAACTTGGCTATTCTATTTCGGGAGCCAGTTGTAGACGACGACCAAGACGTGGACATCGATGGGAATATCCAAGGGCAGTACAACGGACCCGAGGATGGGAAGAACGTCAGAAATTATATCACATTGCATTATTTTTAAGAAACCACATTTCCCCCTTTTTCTGTAGATGGATGTGTAAAGAGTGAATGCTACTCAAAGTTATTGCCGTGTGTGTGTGTGTGTATCGAAAGTGTGTTGATATGCCAAGTTACATTGGAAAAATTTTATGGAGCAGAGCAATGAGCAGATGTGTCTTTATGAAATTTAATGTCAGAAACACCTTTTTACATTTTTGTGCTTTTATAACGATTCGAGAGAAAATCATTAATATTGTTTTTAAAAATCACAACAATAGGAACAAAATGAAATAGAGACATTTTATATTAGTTTAATAAACGTTAGTCGTTGTTATTTCGTTAACTAGTCCTCGGAAGGCAGTTCCAACTCCCGCCGAAGCTTCTTGTTCATTAACATGAAGAACGTCGTTTGTTCCCTTAATTTCCGCTGTTGCTCTAACAAGACGGCGTACTGCATTTGCGTCACATCTTCAGGTCTAATCCTCTTACGATGACCGATATTTCCTTTTTTTTTTGGACCTAAAATGTATATAAATGTTATATACAAAACATGTATACACAAAATCATGTAGATGTATACATGAAAAATGCTTTATTAACGTTTATTAAATAACTTTTTTGAATTCCAAACTCATTTTAATAACAATGAAAAGTAAGTATGGATTTCTATTTACATGCTTGACTCCATGCAAGGCGTCGCTGTAGTGACAGTACCTGAAGTACATGTAGGTTTTTCAGCTGCTGCGGTGGTTACACTCTCATCCTGCGGCTGCTCACAATATTCTTGTGTGACCTGGTCTCCTTCATTTTGTTGAACACTTGGAATCAGCAATACCGTCAAAATGGACATAGTATTGGGGGAGCCGATCACCTCTATGTTGCTTTCGTCTATAATGATCATGAATTTCTTTGTTATTTTCATCAACTGGTCTTGGTGGGTGTTTTTGCATATTTTAAAAAATACATGTATTACTAACATGCAACCAAATTGAAGACTTAAAAATGTCTTTAAAACCCAATAATATAAAAAAATACAGCACCCATTTAAGTTTAATAATTATAATATGCACATGATTTTTAATGCAAATTGGGGGTGGGGGGGTCGAGAGAGGGAGAGAACTCAAGGGCACCATAACCCAACCTGAATGCATGACATGAACTTTTTTTCATTTTTAGCATTTCGACACAGGGTTATTTAACCCATTTTCTCATCAAATTTCATATGCGTATATTTCGTTAAAATCTAGTTTTTTATTTAAAATGAAAACCATAGAAAAACCCACTCCTTGATATCCACCACTAAATTAATGCTACGGTTGATAACCTATACCGTCACAAAAACGAATGTTGTCAAAATAACTATAGGTTATCTAGAAGTGTATTAGAGTGTGTATTTATTTAAATATTTCGTTTCCTTATCCAGTGATATAATGTATGTACAATTATATATGTCACTCAGTTCTTTGACGGATTATTTTCACCTGCACAGACGCAAGTCATAGGGCATTTTATTTAAGTGCTAATATGTAGAGCAACAATCCGCTCAAATGTCCCAATTCAGGTGCAGTTGCGGGCAGAGCATCGTTTTTTAAAGTGCTGCGTGCCTGTAGGAGGGGGGGGGGGACTTTCCCCAGCACAGGTTGAACAGACACGGCGCCCTTGCGCGGCATGCATGTCCACAGAGGCTTTGTGAGAGTGTAAAAAGTACGTGTCAGGAGACAGGACAACTTCGGACAAAATGACAACCTTATATAATTATTCAGTTATAGTTTTGATATAGGGTTTTTTATCATCGATTTTTTTTTCTTTTTTTTCAAGTTTTTCTAGTTAGACTCTATTTATTGCACAAAATAATCGGAGTCAATTTCTATTTACAATAGCTTGACGCATTGTTGTCAACAGCCATATTGTATTGGGTTCGTGTCGAATCGTATAAATACAAAAAGCTTACAAAATGTATACTTTTAAGTGACATCAATCGGGCGCATTTTATAGATAAATCTGCTCTCTCTGGAAAAACAAATCGCAAAATTAGCGTTTCTTGTTGTACCTGTATTGTACGTGCATGCGAGGATCTAGAGGGGGGGGGGGTTTCCGGACCACCCCCCCCCGGCAAATGAGAAGTTATTAAATTTACATAGTGAAATTATCGCAAATACGACTCGGACCCCCCCCCCCCCGGAAAACACATATATGTTTTGGAAAGGCGTCGGAAGCGGAAATATTAAGAGTGATATTGAAAATATGCACCCCCCCCCTCATGGATTAGGAATATCATGAATATAGGAGAAAAAAAATTTGACAGGTATAATTCCCCCCCCCCCCCCCCCTCACGGATTAGGAATTTCATGATTTTGGGAAATTAGGTTTTTTTTTTATCAATATTTCTGATGAATAGTGTAGCCCCCCTACGTTTAATTCGGACCCCCCCCCCCCCTGGAAAAATTTTCTGGATCCGCGCATGGAATTTATCTAATGCTAGTACCTCATAAACCAGGTCTGACCTGTGTATAAGTCCCGTGGCTTACAGACTCTTTTTCATGAGAAAAATACACTGTGTATGGCCCCCAATAATGTGTGTTGAAAAAATAAATAACAATCTCTACATGTACAATACTTTAATCTTTTCTCTTAATTTTATGTATCAAAGGAAGAGGGCTTATATAGGCCAATTCCTTGGTATTATGATACATGCTTAATGAAACATTGCTTAATTTACCCATACATATTTTTTGTATATTAACATATAACAGATTTCTAAAATGAAAAGCAGTATTGAACAATAACATCTTTTAAATGAAAATGATTTGACAAATTGTATTCCTCTTGTGAATTTTTGTCTTTCATGTTGGTCAATCACAAAGTTGAAACTAAATCAAAAAAACACAACTATCTGCAATTATCATTTTTTTTTTTTTGTTATTTAACTTGGTGACATGATAAACCTGAATATTAAAAAATTGAATTAATGTACTTTTCTCATAAAAAATCTACAACTGCAATATGGTACATGTACCATATTCAGAGTTACATATTTTTTTGAGATTGCAGATTGCATATTTCTGAAGGAAAAAATACATCTGAATCAAAGTGACACTCATTAGTGATACTTATAAGTGAAAAGTAAACCATAACCCTTCATTCAGATGATTACATTTAAACAAATACTGATACAGGATCAGATTCTCCATTTTATAATCCCAGAACTGTTTTTATTCCATTTTCAGATTTCATGATGTACTATAGGTTCACTTTAGTTACATTTTCCTGTTGAAGTACAAGTTAGTCAACACTCTCTATGAAATAACACTAAGTAGCGTCCTCTTCATCCTCATTAAATGACAACAACGTCGAGTTCTTGACGGCCTTCCCTGACGTTTTCTTCTCTTTTCTGTCTTTCTTTTCTTTGTCCTCCTTCTTTGTTTCGTCTTTCTGCTCTTTCTTTTTCTTTGTTGAGGTATTCAGTTCTGTTTCTTCCCCGCTTCTCTTCACCGGTTTCTTAAACTTGATCTTCCCATCTGACGCAGGCTCTGAAAAAATCAAAGAGGAGATTACAGGTACAGTCAGGTTATACAAAACACACTCAAGACTTACAGGGTAACTTTAAAATTCAAGGACTGACACTGCTCGTTAAAAGTTAGATTTATTGAATGATGCTCTGTACTGTACAATATAATTACAACAATAAAATTAAGCTATGTACAAGCATGTGGAAGAAATTTAGCATGTTCCAAGAGAGATAACTCTATCGTATCACACAACAAATTTTAAACATGGAATAACAAAGCTTTTATTAAAAGAATATGATTTGCACAAATAATGTAAAAGGTTGAACTTCAACAAGTGTGTTAAGAATGAACTAAGACCAAGGACACTTGGCTAATCCTTAGCTGGTCCATCATGTCGCTGGGTTTACACATGGGTATTGGGTCTTAGTTAAGTAAAACACGGTTATAGGAATCACGCTTATAATGAATTGACGATTACTGCAGGCTGCGAAGTTATTTTCAATCCTCTTTACTTTATTACATGTTGTAAACTTGATGGTTATAACGAATTACGCTTATAACGAAGTGAAATCGCCCATCCCTGGCACTTCACAGTTTTACTGTGTATGCAATTCTCAGTCCAGGATACTGATGTCCGTGGTTTAAGAGAACCGGCACAGTCAGCCAGAGGATAGGGGTTCAAGTTCTGTTTGAGATTTGACTGTTTATCACCTCTTACACCTCATACCACCCCTAATGCAGGAGAATTAACAAAAAGTATGGGGAGCTGATTTTCTCCACTTCGGAGACAGGAGAACAGTATCTCACAGCTGTTGTTGGTTTTGTAAACAGTGTTGTATACATTGTCACAGTTTTATCGTTGTAAAATTGTACAAATAATGACTGACCAGATTAGGATTCTGAAGTAACATCACAATTTTTAAATGTCTAAGGAATGTATGGGTAATTACCCGTACTATATTTTATTTGTAAAATACATGTAACTACATGTACTTATTAATTATTAGGAAATAAGGTTAATCAGTCTAAAAGAATCACATTTTTGTACGCCTTAAATTGAAATTTTTTTCTTTGTGAGGAACTGTAGCTCTATCATGTACATTTCAACCCAAATTTTCCTGTAGAGCTACGGTACATATTTGCAGCTATTAATTGAAGTGATTTGAAAATTGCTTTTAAAAGGAGGCTGGGCAGTCAAAAAATTGTCCATCAGATTTACCTGAAATTATTTAATATGATTCGTTTGCTATTTTAAAACTATTATTTGGTAAAGAAAAGATCCATATATTTTGGATTTTAGATTTGACTATTTCCTTTATCTTTACACAGAGCTCTTCTTGTAAAGGAGATCAATACGGTCTAATAATGGTCAGACGCGTTATTCAGCCCCCTTAATATCCACACACCTTGACTTTTCTCCAGTTCCTCCACCTCCTCGGCCGTTAGATCCCCCTCCCGTAGCTGTACAATTATCGGCTTCTCGTCGTCATTGTCCGGTCGACCCTCGTCATCGTCTTCCTCAAAGTTCGGGATCTCCCTCTGAAAAAAGTTGTCAACTAATTTAAAAGTAGAATCGGTGTAAACAGCATCTCTTGATTCGCTAATCAAGCAGGTAAATATATAATTATCAAGCATAATTAATTGATCCACACTTTGTAAGTTGTTTCTTATTGTGAGTTAATTTTAAATTCAAGGGGGTGGGGGATGAGGAGGGTGGTGTGTGATTGAAATTCCTATTAACAATTGACATTGCAACTTCAAAGCAGCACTCAAATTGTTGTTATTGTTTAAATTATTGAGTACTTTTAAAATGGTAAGGGATACCTCTATGTTGTGATGTATTATTTATCGAAATAAACAATAAAATCAAGTATAAAATTTATAAATAGTTTCTTTCCCCAAATTGTCACCTAACGTACATTATAGCGCAGTGGGTTAGAGGTTCACTACAGATCTGTAAGTCATGAGTTCAAATCCCACTGGGGATTTTAAATTTTCTACCATTCTAAAAATTTTTAGAATGTATTTTTTGGTTGAATATTGAAAAATTTGAAAATTCTAAACATGTGAAAGTATTTTAATTATAATTTGCTTAAATCCACATTAATATTGACAGATGTCCCATACCACCTAAATTTATTTCGAATCTAATTTCTTATCAATAAAATAACTGAGATGTAAATGGTGCCTGGTGCTTAAACTAGGACTTGTGCTTAAATATGTATCTTTCCTAATTGCCCACGGCCATTAAAATTAATGGAAACTGACAACAATGATACAAACCCCTAAACTACAAGGGTTACTGTTACTGCATGTTGTCCCGTAAGTTGTGCGATGGTCATACAAGTTCGGATACTGGCGCCAGATAACTCAGTTGGTAGAGCACCTGACTAGAGTTGCAAGGGTCCTGGGTTCGAATCATTGTCTGGTTCATCATTATTTCTCCCATCCTGTTACATTTGGTGCTGTGCCAACCACTGGAAGTGACAGGATATGAATTGTGCCGAGGTCTAGAGCCTGGGGTGAACTTTGAGGGCAATGATCTTTTAAGAGCGGAGATATGCACCGACCAGACCAGTTCGCATACCAGCGACAGATAGCTTAGTTGGTATAGACTATAGAGCACCTGACTAGAGTTTTAGAGGGCCCAAGTTTGAATCCTTGTCTCACGTCTGGTTGATCATTATTTCTCCCATACCATTACATTTGGTGCCGTGTCAACACCTTGAACTGACAGGTTAAATCCTGCTGGGGGAAGGAGCCTTGATCTTTGAGGGCGATGATCAGACTGATTCAAATATCGGCACCAGATAGCTAAGTTGGTAGAGCACCTGACTAGAGTTTCGGGGGCCCAGGATCAAGTCCCGGTCTGGTTCGTTATTATTTATTCTATCCTGTTACCAGAGGTACAGCCAAATATAAATTTGATAGTTTAACTAAATCTCCAGGTACAGTAAACGATAGTAAATATGGTATTTCTATTCCAAAACAAATAAATTATAAGCCTACTCAAATTCTATATCCATAAACGGATTATAATGAAGTGCTAGTTTAACCAATATAAGCAATAGATCCCAACCTGATAACATAAAACAAACTAAAGCTAACTACATTTTTCCTGAGGAAATTCGGAATCGGTATATAAACAGGTGCCCGTCTATCAGTCACGAGGCATCTGATATAAATACCTTGGTGTCAACTGTGGGGCCCTCTTTGTATCCGACTTTCTGCTTGAATTTCTTTATGAAGTCCGGTTCGTCGTTCTGTACATAAGCTATTTTAGCTTTTGGCATTTTGTAAACAACCAACCCCGTCGTAGTACAAGTTAACAATGAATACTTCGATTTCACTAATAACAGGTAAAATCAAAACCTTTTTTTACATGTTAATGCCAACATTTTTTTTTGTTTTTACACCATATTCTATCAACAACAACAAAAAAATAACAGGAATTTGCTTTGCTGAAACGGTCAAACTACATTCTTAAAAAAAGTTCTTCATCAAGAAATTTTGTATTGCTCCTCCAATTTTCTCTTTTCCCTTTTTCTTGTAATTAGTCATCTCCAACTTTTACCGCGCTTTCGTTTTGCTATTTGTAAACAATGATGTGATGAACGAGTATCGATTTTACCTGACGGGAAAAGACGCCAGCACGTGGCGGCGGCTGGTGGGCCGTTACTACTGGTTACCTGACAGTCAGATCATATCACACCTGGTGGAGGTACACGGTCTGTCGTGTAAAGATCACTGCCCACTGGACAGGTAAGTATAGGTTGGTGATGCTGAATCGCTGGACTTTTTAAATAAAATTGAACATCGATTAATCGATACCTTGTTGTTTATAGTCACATCAAGATTAATTTTTATGGGCATATTGCAAAGGAAAAAATAGAAAACGTGTACCCCTCACCCCCAACCCCCACCCCCCCAAAAAAAAAACAAAAGAAAAAAAAAAAAAAAAAACAACAAAAGAAAAAAAAAACCCAGAAGTTAAAGTTAAATCCTTCTCCGTGCCATGAAGGCGCATAGGGCCGGTGCTTATCTCCAGTTTCTGTGGTGCTAAGCAAATGAGAGTCATTGCATGACAAGCTGATACACAATTTCAGCTGGGTGGATTAAGACAATGTAGATAAAGTGCCTTGTCTAAGTGCACAACACACAACATCAAGTGACCACAGCAGGGTTTGAACCAGAGACCTTTATGTTACTAGCCTAACACCCGTAACCACTGAGCCATGTGCCCCCCCCCCCCCACCCCCCAAAAAAACCCCAAACAAACAAGAAATAGAAAACAAATCCAAAGAATAAAAAAAACATAAGGAAAAAACACACACACAGCCCATGTTTTAATCTTTAACCTGGCAATAAAGTGTTGGCTTCAAAAGTTCACAAGGGCACCAACTGTAATTACAGACTAGACTGGATTTCTAACCGCAGAATCTTTAGTCATGTCAACTAAGCTATTATGCAATGGCAGATCAAACTGGTCTGAATGTTGTGTGATGGTCAGATTGGTTTGAATACCGGCGCCAGATAGTTCAGTTGGTAGAGCACCTGACTAGAGATTCAGGGGACCTGGTTATAATCCTGGTCATGTCCGTCCGTCATTATTTCTAGATCTCCCATCCCGTTACAGTTGCAATGAGCTTAGTGTATTTTTTAAAGTTTTGTTTATAACGTGATATTAATTGCCACTATTATATATTGGTTATATTTTTAGTTAATTGATTATATATGTACAATTAAAAATGATAACATGATTTTGTAGCTCACATGATGAAGTGGATGATATGGGACTACCTGAATTTGTATATGAAGATCCAGGTAAGGTATCAATGTAAAGGAAGTGGGAAACTTAAACATTGTACTAGTGTAAAGGGCTGTTGAAATGCCTGCATTTTATAACTTAAAGTAAACATACACCAAACAGAATTGTGTAAAAAAAATAAATAGGAGAAATAAAAGATTGAAAAAGGCGGTAAAATGGTGCAAATACATTGTTTTGAAGAGGAGAGTTTATGACTTAGTTTGATAATGATTCTGTCCTTTTTTTGTTTTCTAATTTTTGTTTTTTTTTTATAATATCTGATTGATTGTTAACTGTTATTTATGGTTCTTTTTAAGATGCAGAAGACACAGAGCCATTGTCCTGTCTCAGTGGTCGAGTGGATCAAAGCAGTACTGACAAGGTGAGCATGAGCGGATCTGGAGGGGGGGGTCCGGACCCCTCTCCCCCTCCTGCAAAATTCAAATTTCTTTAAACTACATTGTGAAATCACCAAAAAAATGCCTCAGCCCCCCCCCCAGCAAACTCTAATAACCATTGGACCACCACCCCCCCCCCCTTGAAAAATTTTCTGGATCTGCGCATGGTGAGGACAGACTGATAAGAGATCATCACTGGTGAAGCACATGGCCCAGTGGTCACTGGTGTAATCCAAAGGTTGCTGGTTAGAGCCCCCAAGAGAGTTCACTTGATACTTATTGTGTGTTATGTTTGTAGACAATGCATTTTATCTTCATTGTATCTGCAACAACCTGAGATAGGGTCCAATTTACATTGTGGGGGGAGGGGGGGGGTTGTTTACTTGCCATAGACTGGTGTCCCCATCCAAGGGGAATGAGTAACTCTCATCCCCTAGCACCACTGACACTGGAGAAAAACATCAACCCTAAGTGACTTCATGCCTTAGAGATGAATTAAACTTTTAATTAAATAAAAATCATCACTGGGAAATGTGCTCAGAAAGAGGATTTTCATACAAATTAAGTTTAATTAGAACACCACCCACCCTCTCTGAAAAATAAAGAAAAATAAATAAAACAACAGGACTGATTAAGTTCCAAAATAAAAACGCAGACCAAGTACTGCCCACTTACAAGGGAAAGTTTAAATGGTTACGCACAGCACTGTATAGTTATTCATCTCTGTACTATATGCCTGGAACACCACTCACCAACGTACATGTTAACCTCCAGTGATGAAAAATAGGTAGATTTTTTTTTTTAGGAAAAAATATTTGCGTGCAGAGACTTTAACAATTGACTTTGTTCAGAAAAATAGGTGAAGTTGCCAAAATTTAACATTTAAGAGAAGTAAGAACTGGTAGGATATCGTATATTCTTTTTCAATATCAAAACGATGTTTACATGCTTATTACAAATCATGCAGCATTCAATAAGTTTACAGTAATGGCTAAGTTAAAAAGATGTGTTCAGTCATCATTTAAGCCAAGTGTGTAATTGGAAAGCTTCTTTTTCCTTTGCGAGGATAATATTGACATGTCTTGTAACTAATGTAATCACAGGAAGTGGCTTCTTTTATTGTTCAATGTAAAACACATGCTTAAAAACTTGTCATTCAAGAGACTTACCGTAATAAAGCGTTTGTGTGCCTCTGATTCAAAGTCACGCGCTAATTTCAAACCAGACGACATTTTTTGACCACAATGGCTTCCAAAATGGCTATCAAAACAAGTCTGAAGAAAAGCAGTAGATTTTTTAATAAAATCGGTAGGCGGGAGACAGAGCTAAAAACCGGTAGACTTCCGCGTAAATCAGTAGAGTTAACATGTATGCCCACCAACCTCGAAGAAAACGAAATTTGATATCAATAAATTTATTAAAACTTAATACATGTATTTGTTTTAAGTTGGGGATGGGAGGCTCTCCAGTTATGTAAATTTAAGACCACATTCTTTGAGAAAAATAATAAAAAGTAACTATATATTATAATGATATACATGACTGTATGCTATCTCAATGACATCATGATGTTATTTGTTCTTCAACAGAACAACAGTAATGCACCATCCATGGATCTCCAAGATTTGTTTTGTCAGGGTCATAACCATACAGAACCTCCACCGGCCAACCTCAACAACCAGTGGGCCAGTACATCTGCTGAACAAGACCAGAATGGCTCATTCCGCCAAGGAGCAGTCATTACACAAAACATCCATGATTCAACACAACACAAAAATCAGGCAGAAGAGTTTAGTTGTGGACAGTTCCCCATTGGGATACAGGGGCAAGAATCAGCTCCTTCTGGGGCAGCCATGGACACCTCTCTATTGTTAAGTTGTGAACAGTTACCCAGTGTGACTCAGCCCCCAGAATCGGAACATTCTGATGCAGCCATGCATACTTTTTTATTGAGTGCTGTATCAGAACTTCCTCCAACACAGTGCAACTCTTTAGAGCTTCCTTTGGCGTCAACTCATGAAAATTTGCCAAATCATCCACAGACTGATCAAATGAATTATACTAGTCATGGTCCATTGAATTCTACTAGTCATGGGGTCAAAGTTCAGAAAACAATGTCCTCTAGTGACAGTGAAACAGCTTTATCTGGAAACTCCAATTCTGTAATCAATTGTGAAGCATTTAACTCAACATCCACCACTGCTAATCTTCAACAAGACGAGAAGAGCCCAGCATTTGATAAATCAGTTAGACAAACAGTGTCCTCTTGTGTTTGTGAGCCAGCTTTATCTGGGAACTCCAATTCTGTAGCCTTCCATGATGAAGAGAATCTTCAGTCTCCACTCACTGCCACGAAGAATATTCCATCTCCTCTGACTGTGCCCTTTTTGCCAGTGATTGTCAGTGTTGAGTCATTATCCAAGGTCACTGAGAAGAAGAGCCCAGCACCTGATAAATCGGTGGCTGTAGCTGCCTCTAGTAAGCAGGTGTTGAGTAAACAACCAGTGGTAGTCTTGGTAAAGAACAAGATAATACAGACCCAGATGGAGGCCCAATTTATACAAACTGCCAAAGACAAGGTACATACAATTTCACATTACTGTAATTAAAGCCCCATCATACAGATGCTCTATAGCGATCAGTCTGTCCCTCCCTCTCTTTCCATTATGCAGTGGTGTTGGAAGTAAATTGAAAGTTGGGTAGCTAGATTTATCAGAAATCTTGACAAGCAAAAAAAACATAAAAGGTTTTTGGTTATGGTTATGTATAACTTTGCAAAAAATGTAATTTGGGGGGGGGGGGGGGCTAACCCCCCATAGCTACCTGGGTTCCAACACCCAAGTTTTGCATGTATATCACTTGTCTATAAAATATATTCTCTGATAATATTTCTCTCCCTTTGCCATAAGTTGACTTTATAAACTTTACATGTACCCGGACAGTGCATATGGTTACAGGATGTGCCGTGAACTTGAACAAATTTTCTTAGTTTGATTTGCTTTGGTTACTTAATTTAAATTGTGTGCTTTGAAAAAAGATACTTTCCTCATCTATTTAATATGTAAACAGATGAAAAATATGACATTAATCCTGTTTTTGAAAAGATTAAACATATGAACCAGAACACAAATTTTAATAGGCCTTAAATTGACCAATCATTTCCCAGTTTACTTAACATTATTCCCCTTAGCACAGCATAAAATGCTGCCAATCTCAATGATCAATTATTTTAGAAGGCAGCATATGAAGAATCAGTCATAAAGAAGCCCAGCACCAGAACCCCTACCACATCTGACAAACCACAGGGAGAGGACCAGCCTAGTGAAGGTGTGTGGAATACAGGAACGGATGTTTGGTGTAGCTTGCTCACTTAAGAATTGTACATTCAAGGTGGTATGGAACAACTCCATATTATGACATACTTTCTTTTGAAATACTGTGGAATCTTCATTAATGATCAATGATCAATGGCTTCTGTGGGTAACCCTTGCCCACAAATTTACATCCCCACGGACCTATACACAATCATTTGTTTAATTTTTATTAAAATTATCCTGATTACACTACCAATGAAATTGCATCCCCACAAATTACTTAACAGCATAGGGCAATGGGTTGTAGCATTTACTACGAATCTGTAGCTCACAAGTTTAAATCCCGCTGGGGCTTTTATTATTTAAACCCTTTCAGACATTTTTAAACAATTTTTAGCTCACCTGAGTAAAGTTGTTTGCCATTGTTGCTCAGGTGAGCGATGTGGCCCATGGGCCTCTTGTTTGGTCAAATACCGGTATTGTAAAATTTGAAAATTCTAACCTGGTGAAAGTGTCTTGATTATGATATACTTTTATCAGGCACATTAATACTGATAGGTGTCCCTTACCATCTTACATTTTATGGTCAAATACATTTACTGTAAACCAACTTTTATTCGCATGCAAGAATTTTTGTGAGGTTCGTGAGAGCCTTATTGTCGCAAATATTTCTTGCCGCAGACCAGTATTTGCCATATAGTTGTAATAAAAAAAACAGGTGTGGATAAGACTAGGTCGCGAAAAATTAGACGCCGCAAACCAGTTCATCTCGGGTAAATTGCGAAATAAAGCTGTCGCGAATAATTGTTGGTTTACAGTATTGTGACGGAGTCCTGCACACTGTAAAACCTAGCTCAACCATGTCATTTTGATAGAATATACTTTTTATGTTTTTCTATTTGAATTAAAAGATATAAATGGTCAAACATTTTGTTCCCAGGGCTGTCACAGCACTTTTTGGTACAGGGACCGGGTCCCTCTCCATTGGGAAATTATCGACATTTTTTGTCAAATTGGGAAAATTTAAGATAGTTTAATATATCATCAAACTGATTTCTGTATTTAATAGCTTAATCTGTTGTTCGCTTCTTAAAATTACAGTTTTACAGCTCACATGATGTTCTCAGAACTAACTAAGAGTAAAAAGAAGACAAACTAAAAAAAATAGGGAAATTTTTAGAATTATGAAGAGTTCAATTTAAAAAAAATTATTTATACATGTTGATTTACAAATTCAAATTTTGATTTGAAATTTTACAGTGGTCAGGAAAATAAAAAGTCTTCATTTTTTTCACATGATTGATACATGTTGGTTTAATATTTTTAAATCAAATTTGGAAAAGGGAACCAAATTTATATATTGTGGAATTATTATTTTTCATT
This sequence comes from Magallana ariakensis, assembly GCA_020458035.1. Classification (NCBI taxonomy): domain Eukaryota; kingdom Metazoa; phylum Mollusca; class Bivalvia; order Ostreida; family Ostreidae; genus Magallana; species Magallana ariakensis. The sequence goes on from CM035811.1 coordinate 81,605,426, forward strand.
TTTAAATAGAATAAATATTTGAAATATCTTATAAGCAAAATTCTGTGTAATACATGTATGTTACTGACATCTTGTGTATTTACGGCTATTGGTAAAACCCTGTGACCCAATTACAGCCGTAATGCAAAAGATCTGTTTACGAAGTCTAAGTGATATCCTGATAACCAAAGAATTTACTTGGAAGGCTAATTATCTAATTACAAGATATTAACCAATGATACTGTGATCACAATAATTTATAACCATCGTTAGTAAAGGATGACTGCACTTAAGGAAAGGAAAGGACAGTGTCTTGGAAAGGACATGCGGTATTTGCGAGAAAATAAACTTTTAAAAGAAGAATTTTTCTTTCAATTACAGAAATAGTCAACATCTAAACTGCAACCTTACGTAATTGCGTTAAATAAAAGAATGTTGTTACCAAGTACGAATTTGTTTTCATAGGCAGGGGTCATCACGATTTCTTGAATCTCCATACGATAATGAGGATGCCCACTTTTATACTGACTTCATACATAGTCAGCGCATGTTTGTCTATTGTTCTCCGTTTAACAGTAGTTGTATATTTGCATTATCAAAGTTATGTCAAAGGGAGATTAATAGACAAACATGCGCTCGTGGTTAAAATGAGAAAAAACTGCTTCTTCTTACTTTCGCTTTCCCCGTTGTAACCAAGGGTTGGTGCATGTTGAATATTATAATTCACCACGTGATTTCTCACCCCGGGTAACTTTGTGAATACAAAATTCTATCACGTGACGTGTAAGGTAGCATGTTATGTGCTAACTAGGACAATGTTTTCAAACACGTTAAGGTTATCAAGCATTGATTTATTTAAAGTCTTCTGTACTTTCATGTACATGGGCGTGGTCTAATTGTTGAAACCATAGTAAATAGTATACTTGTACCATATAGAATAGATAGGTTTATGGTGAAAGAGTGATCACATAAATTTTTATACATGGCATTGTTATTCTTGCTAGTCTAATTTTAGTACCATTCTCCACCTCTCATGCATATTAATATCAATCTTATGTTTGATCAAGGGCAGATAAGCGAAAATTCTCCTTTTTTCGAAAGTTGTAAAGAGAAAAACATAGAATGAGCTTATTGTATCACAGTCTAAAATCTTAATTCATGTTGGAAATTGACTAGACTCTTTAAAATATTTAACAAAAGTGATATAAGGTTAAGAAATAAACGCAACAGAAGCGACCGAAAAGGGCCCAAAACCCGGTGCTAAGTGCAGTCATCCTTTCTGAGCACTTTAAAATGCTTCACTCATGCCCCGCAGTGCAAGTGCTGTATAACCGACTTTGCTAGTTGGGCTTGTTAGGTCAACATAGGGGTAAAGTCCAGTTGTGCGACCCTTTTAATTAAAATAATCATCAGTGTTGTCCCCATTACTTGATCATTCATGATATAATTACATGTAAGTCAGCTTTAATCAATTACGGCAAATCTACTGACCAAAAAGCAAACAGCTTGCGCAATTCGCAAGTTGTAAATAATTATGCATTTGGGAATTTTTATCCTGAAATTGGGAAAATCTGCTGCTTTTTGCCATTGGGAATGGGTCCGATATTCGGTTCAAATTTGAGGGGAGTGACGGCCCTGGTTCCCCACGGAGAGGCCTAGTTCATGTTTAATTAAATTTAGTCAGTTAATTCGTGGTGGGTTAATGATGTATGTGTCCAAAAGGTAGGTCATTCTGACCTTGACCATGCTTATTAATCTGCTGTAATCAATATCAGCGTTGGTATATCATTAAAAAAATATATCTTACACCTTTATGAATTATTTCTACAGGCTCTGTGGTGCTTCTTCAAGACTCCACCCCTCCCCTAGTACTGGACCAGTCTGATTCATCAGACCCTGGCTATAGGTCTTCTAAAGGTAAAGAGCACTGTGTGATCAGTCATGTTAGGTGCATTATGTTAACAACTTGTCTAAGGTGTCCACAATCTTTACTAGGAGTGAGGGTGGAAGTGAGGATTTATCTCTGTTAATGGTACCCAAGGTGTATTTGGTTGGAATTTTATAAGATGTTACAGTTTTGGACCCCCTTTCCCCCTTTTCCAGATTGATACATATACTGTAGTCATATGTATTGCTGACCATGCTGATGTTGGATTACTTAACACTGCTTAAATATGTTTCTGATGTGATCAGGTATTTCAATTTTTATGCAGTATGATATTTTCCTTCCTTTTATTTTTACATTAACACTGGGGAGAGGGCTTGCTTAGGCACTGCCTCATTTCCAATCCTTTTGATATGTATCAATTCGCTTAATAAAAAATAACTGGTGAAATTAAGTTAACTAACTCTCTCTCTCTCTCTCTCTCTCTCTCTCTCTCTCTCTCTCTCTCTCTCATAGACAACATTACATTTATCCCACTCATCATAAAATGTGCAGAATTATCCTAACATAATTTAGTTAGTGTCCAAAAAAAATCATTAGAATAAACTAAAGTGTTAATGTTTAAAGTCCCTTGTGACTGAAACAACACAATTATGCTTCGGTAAGGAAACTTTCAGATAATTTATGCAATATTGTTTCACATTGAATTGTCAAATAACTGTATATAAAGATTCTGAAGAAAAAAGAAGATCTATCTTTATCAAGGTATGATTTCTATTTCAGCACCATCCCAAAATTCATCACCAGTAAAGAAAAGAACAATCCATAAGCCCAGCAGAAAAAGGTAACTAACACAAAGCCTTAACGGTAATTATCCATACGTCACAAAACTACGAAAATCTTTCGGTTTTTGAAAGTCACATTTCAGGCTTAGGCTAATATTCTTATTGTAAGAAAAAAGTACCATTTCCCGCAATTGGTTCTATTTTTAGCAATGGCCCTAGCCTTTATAGTACCGATGGACCAGCCAACTGGGTAAAATTTATTAAGGATATATCCCCAGATACATGTTTGAGAATTTAAAAAAAATTCTGTAGGTATTTTATTTATGTAGTGGGGTATGGACCATTGCCTTAAAGGATTTATCATAATGAAGGTTCTGATTATCTGTTTTCCATCGTGCGTCGGTCTGTCTGTGTCTGTCTCTCCATCTGTCTGTAAGCTTTTCACTTTTTTGATTTCTTCCCTAGAACCAAAGGGCCAAATTTAACCAAACTTAGTACAGAGTACTAAAGAGTAAATAAGAGTAACAGAATTATGGTTACTGAGTGTCAGTAATTTAGATAAAAGAAATAGCCAAATTGCCTTATATGGGAGTTTGACATCACCATGAATGTTTCGTGCTGTCTGGGATTTTTCATAGTTTGTTGAAGGTTTTGACCAGTTGATAAGCTGGTTAGAACTGAATCATGTAAATTTTATGCCTGTCAGTTTTTATAGATCTGTGAATCAAAATCATTTTTTTTTAAGAAATAGAGAAGAAAGTACTCGGTAGATATAAATATTTGTTGATAAATCATTTTATTTTTTATCAGTCTGGAATACGGTACCAAATATCCTTCACCATCGAAAGACACTGAAGCTGAAGGAAGAAAGAGAAACAGGAAAGGGAAAGGAAACTCTAAACATAAAAGAGTATGTAAACTAATAGTTGGAATTTTGAATGATGATTAACATACAGTGTACTCTTTTCTTGAATAAATCATGAGGACAGTGCTTTGTCTCTGCATCATTCTAAGTACTGTGGAATCATTTTTAGCTCACCTGAGCTGTAAGCTCGAGCTATTCTGATCACATTTTGTCTGTCGTCCGTCTGTCCATCTGTCCGTCTGTCTGTAAACTTTTCACATTTTCAACATCTTCTCAAGAACCACTGGGCCAATTTCAACCAAACTTGGCACATAGCATCCTTAGCCCAAGAGGATTCAAAGTTGTGAAAATTAAGGACCAAGCCCTCTTACAAGGGGAGATAATTAGGAATTAATGAAAATTTTCAAGAAATTTTCAAAAATCTTCTTCTCAAGAACCATTTAGCCAGGAAAGCTGAAACTTATGTGGAAGCATCCTCAGGTAGTGTAGATTCAAAGTTGTGAAAATCATGACCCCTGGGGGTAGGATGGGGCCACAATGGGGGGTGGACTTTTTACATAGGAATATATAGAGTAAATCTTTAAAAATCTTCTTCTCAAAAAGCGTTAGGCCAGGAAAGCTGAAACTTATGTGGAAGCATCCTCAGGTAGTGTAGATTCAAAGTTGTGAAAATCATGACCCCCTGGGGTAGGGTGGGGCCAAAATGGGGGGTCAACTTTTTACATAGGAATATATAGAGTAAATCTTTAAAAATATTCTTCTCAAGAATCATTTGGCCAGGAAAGCTGAAACTTATGTGGAAGCATCCTCAGGTAGTGTAGATTCAAAGCTGTGAAAATCATGACCCCTGGGGGTAGGATGGGGCCACAATGGGGGGTGGACTTTTTACATAGGAATATATAGAGTAAATCTTTAAAAATCTTCTTCTCAAAAAGCGTTAGGCCAGGAAAGCTGAAACTTATGTGGAAGCATCCTCAGGTAGTGTAAATTCAAAGTTGTGAAAATCATGACCCCCTGGGGTAGGATGGGGCCACAATGGGGGGTCGCCTTTTTACATTGGAATAAATAGAGTTAATCTTTAAAAATCTTCTTCTCAAAAACCATTTGGCCAGAAAAGCTGAAACTTATGTGGTAGCATCCTCAGGTAGTGTAGATTCAAAGTTGTGAAAATCATGACCCCCTGGGGTAGGGTGGGGCCACAATGGGGGGTTGACTTTTTACATAGGAATATATAGAGTAAATCTTTAAAAATCTTCTTCTAAAAAACCATTTGGCCAGGAAAGCTGAAACTTATGTTGAAGCATCCTCAGGTAGTGTAGATTCAAAGTTGTGAAAATCATGACCCCCTGGGGTAAGATGGGGCCACAATGGGGGGCCGCCTTTTTACATAGGAATATATTGAGTTAATCTTTAAAAATCTTCTTCTCAAAAAGCGTTAGGCCAGGAAAGCTGAAACTTATGTGGAAGCATCCTCAGGTAGTGTAGATTCAAAGTTGTGAAAATCATGACCCCCTGGGGTAAGATGGGGCCACAATGGGGGGGGGGGTCGACTTTTTACATAGGAATATATAGAGTAAATCTTTTATAATCTTCTTTTCAAGAATCATTTGGCCAGGAAAGCTGAAACTTATGTGGAAGCATCCTCAGGTAGTGTAGATTTAATGTTGTGAAAATCATGACCCCCTGGGGTAGGGTGGGGCCAAAATGGGGGGGTCGACCTTTTACTTAGGAATATATTGAGTAAATCTTTAAAAATCTTCTTCTCAAAAACCAGTGGAAAAAATTGATTTTTATTTATACAGGATCTACATGTATTATACTACATTGTCCAGATAGTTTTTATTATGACTCCATTAAGCTGATTTTATCATACCTATTGTTCCTCAGGTGAGCGATGTTGCCCATGGGCCTCTTGTTATTTGTGGGGGTCAATGTTCGTTGGTAGACTTAATTTCGTCGGTAGTAAGTTCTATTTTGTAAATAAATACTAAACAAATGCTTGTATATACGTTCGTGGGGATGTAAATTCGTGTGCAAGGGTTACCCACGAAAGCCACGAACATTGGTCCCCCAAGAACAATGACGATTCCACAGTATATGATTATTAGATTGTGCTGCATTTTCAAATAATTAATTGTTTAAGACATGGCACCTCTATAACTATTTGAAATTAAATGACTTAACAAAAAGAAACTCTTTTTCACTTCCAGAGACCAGATAGATTCTGTGTTTACTGTAAACAAATTGTCAAAGGGGGAAGAATAGCCGATCACATGAGGGGAAAACACAAGTTTGAGCCAGAGGTGCAGGCAATTCTAAAGAAGCCATTTGAAACTCAGATGAAATTTTTCACTGCTAAACGGAGGGAGGGAAATTACATGTACAACCTTCATCTAATGGACAAAGGCAAAAATCAGCCTTTGATGAGAGAAAGGACCCAATCAAGATCCAAAGAAGATGAAATTAAAGTCTGTAGTGATTGCAAAGGCTTCTATTCCAAACGTTGCTTCTTCAAACATAGATGTGTGGCCGATGATATTTCCAGAGATACTAGAAGACTCAGGAAGGTCTTCATGGATAACATGGAAGAAGACACAGGCTTCCAGAACATTCTGGGTAGGTTTGTTCATGGAGAGATTGATGAGTTCTGCAAGTCCAACAACTCGATAAAAACCATGGGATACCAGTATTATAACACACATCGAACGAAGAAAGGGATGAGTGAAGAAGCAAGACAAACTACATTCGGAGACATGAGGGAATTAAGTAGGTTGTACTTCCATTTCCGTATCATCTGCGCTACAGGGAAGGCAGTAGAAGACATGTTTGACACAGACAATATGAAGGAATTGATGGAAGCCATGAAACTGTTGGAGGCCCTTAATGGATCTAGCAACTATACGGAAACTGGGGAGGAATCAGCTCTGTATAACACTGTTTTACGGATGGTGAAATCTCTCGATGAATTCTACACCTATACCAGACAGTTTGAAACAAAGAAGGACCTTGTAAACTTCAAGAAATCATTCACCAGTAAAATTAAAAGTAAGATAAATTCTTTATTTACCTGTCTTTGCTTGTTTTATGTTTCATGCAGAGCTGATATATATTATTGTTTGTTTTTTTTATTTGATACTGTTCTTCAACCTTTGTATATGATAATATCATTTTGCATTTTTCTCTACAATATGGTTATATAGTGAAATGCATATTATTATTAAAAGTGCATTGTAATCAAATAATGATATTTCCTTAAATATTTTAGGAATTACGGTAAAGAAGCAAACAAGGATATCAGAATCGAATGCACCCTCAGGTAAAGCGTTGTTTTGTGAGATTTAAAAAAATTTAAAAAAAGCTCTTCTTCATTGGTTCATTGTCAGATGTGATAGGTTCCTATCTATGTCTAGTACATTAGTATATTAAAGTGATCTTGTTAATTTAAGAACAAGGAGAATCATTTGGGCGAAAAAAATGAAAACAAACAGATATAGAAGCTTGTTCTCGATGACCCCCTTAGACCCCCTTAGATTTTGGAAAATTTCGAGCCAAAACAGTTAACAACTTATAATGATATACAGAAGCTGCTCTTTAGATACTCTTTGAGTGAAAATTTAAATTTACCTGACTTTAGCAGAAAATGATAATAATTATTTTGTTAAAAACATTTTCCATTTGATAACATGAAAGAGAATGATAAGCATTGCCCTGCAAGTTATTATGTTAGCAAACTCATAAGTAAAATACAGGCATGGCCTTTTAAGCAATGTGGTAATGTACTTTGTTTTGTGATAACAGAGCCATCTGGTAATGCTACAATGGAGGCAGAGACTGACAAAGACAATGATATGTGTGAGTTAGTCACCGAGGAAACCAGCACAAAACAGGGCACATCTGAAGATACCTCAAAACAGGGTACATTTGATAATACATCAACTATTATATCAGCAAAAAAACACATTACTGAGGATGTTGTTAACACAGAAAGTACAACAACCAGGATGTCAGTGACAGAACACATCACTGGAGAAGAAAGCAGTGAACAGGGTACGTCTGGTGACACATCAACCAATGAATCGGGGAGGAAGCCAACCACCAAGGAAGGGGCCAGAGATGTGGGTACATCTGATGATTCACCAAAGAGGAAATCAGGCAGGACACCAGTTCCTAAACAATTTCCTGATGAAGTGAATGGTTCAGTCAAGAGAATCAGACTGGAGAATGTCCATAGCGAGGCTGAGGAGGTGACAGAAAGTTGCCCTGTTGAAAGGATTGGAAGATTCTCAGGTGAGATGGATCAATTGTGACAACTGGAAGTTGCTATTAATTAAAAGTATCTTATTCTTTATCACCAGAAATCATTTTCATGTGCATATCAATTTTTAACGAGTGAACTAAAGTTCTACCTTGTTTTTTGTATGATATACCTCTGACATAACTTAGCAATATATTTTAGAGTTAAGGAATCATTTTTTTAGCATTATGAGGTGATCGAATACTGCCAGGGTTGATCAAACCCAGTAAAGCCCGATAGACTCTGTGATAGATTTGATCATCCCTGACCATCACCTCATGATATTCACAGAATTATTCCTTATTACTTATATAATTTTCACCAATTGTTCAATTCTTCTGTAATATTTACAGTTCTCAATACTTTTTCCCAGTTAATTCAGAAATGTTTTTTCTTTCATGCAGTAAAATGGTCTAGAGAAGAAACCCAACTGTTGAGGCATCATTTTCATGGCTACATATACACTGAGAATGATAAAGACAACACTGGAAATTTACCAGGTAGTTATTTTTAGGTTTCTATTAACAGACACTTTTTACACATATTAACCGAATCCTGCTATTTATCTACACTATTTTGGGACTTATGTGTCTAGCCTTATATTTGTAAATTTTGGGTTTTCAATTGACCCTGCTCCTATGATCTCTAAGGCAGATCTCACTAAACTGTGTGATTCTGTCTTCAAATTCTAAAATGTTTCTCTTAATGCTATGTCAATAAATTCTTTTTTTAAAATCCATCGCTGCCTCGAATAAATTATCTAATCATACTTTTTGCTTTGGCTTTATGCATAGACAAGTTTAAAGGGACATGGTCACGATTTTGTTTAAAAAATATTTTTTCTGATTTTAATGTTTACAATGCTTCAGTAAGGCATTTTTAATAGGCAGCCACTCTTTGAGTGGCATTTGTGGAGTTATAAGCGAGTTACAGAGGTTACAATTCTTCGCTATGTAAACAAAGCTTTTGTTTACATTTGGAATATTGAAGTGAAAATTCCAGTTTTAGACCTAAAACGAATGTGATAAACATTAGGAACTATTTATTTATGCTTAAAATGAATACGAACATACCCAAATCAGCTTGAAACATATTTTTACTCGTTCATTTAACCTATGTAAACAAAAACTGGTCACGAGCCTTGTTTACATGACAAAGAATTGTGAGCGCTGTATCTTGCTTATAACTCAACAACTGACTCTCAAATTTCATTTGATCATTAGAAATGCTTACTAAATCATTTTAAATAATAAAAACAGAAAAATAGAATTCAAAATCGTGACCATGCCGCTTTAAAATACAGGGAAACGATGACGCATAGGTGCCATTTTAGCATTTTATCCTATCAAATTCATTAAATCACAATTTCTTAACTAATAAACACTTTATGTTAATTTTGTATAGAAACACAGAAGAAAAGAAAGTAAACGCTAAGAACTGCGTGAAAATTAAAAGATGCGCAAAGTCATGTGCACTTGAACTGTACTTTTAATAGTACTTGCAAATTGATTAATTTATTTTCAGGTAAGAAAGAAATCCAGGTATTTTTAAAGTCCCACACTATTGGTTGTATTGAAGAACTGAAGGAGAAAACACAGATCCAAAAAATCAGAACCAAGATTTTCAACGAAAGGAAGACGTCGCGTGAGAGAGGATGGAAAAAACTGCGGGAAATGGAAGCTGCAAAACGAACTGTGAACTGAGCCATATAGTAAACCATATAGTTAGCAATACATCAACGCAAGTTATTGCAGAAAAAAGAAATTCAGAAAATTGAACAGTGTTTGGTTTGTTTTACACATTACATTAACACACGAAGAAAAGAAAAGGAAAGAAAAATCTAAGTGTACTTCCAAATAACATGTAAAGGCACAATGCACTTGAGGAATAAGTAACTAAATTATCGTTGTGAAAAAACCATGTTACTGTATAGACACTCTAATGTTAACAGCAAGAACGTGAACAAATTAAACTGTGTCTGGTTGAGTTGTACACAACGCATCAACACAAAAAAGAAGAAATTTAAAGAGAAAAAGCGAAGTGAACTATAAAAAAAAAATGAGGAAAGCACAGGAAAAATAGCAGATGTAATGGATTGGAGAGTGTCTTGTTACTGAATAGACACAATATTGACAAAGGCAAGAACGTATCAGAAAGAAAACAATGACTTCACGTTGTGATTAGCAATGAACATTTAAGCATTATTTCATGTTACTGATATCTCTCCATTTACAGTATTAGGTTATTCATTTAGTTCTAGAGCAAGCTATTACATGAATACGAATTGGTTGTAATCATATTTAACTCTTATATAATGCATGAAGTAGCGAAGAAAAAAACCCCATGCAAACCTATGCAAAACGTATGAGTAATGCTAGTGATCAGAATTGTTCTGTATGTACTTTTTAGTAATCATAGTGAGCCCTTCAAATAAGTAAACGTCTATTATGATGTGTAAGCCTCTTGGTTGATTCTGTTCCTTGTTAGGTCCAGAAATGATAAGTCCGGTTTGGTGTTGAACAATAATTTACGTATAGGTTTTACAAAGCAACTTTCAGACTCTACAAATTCAAACCTCAATCTCTCTGACTGACTGACCGTTATCAACATCTACCCGACATCTAATAAAAGATACAACTTGATTTATACAGTAATGACGTTATGGTCATATATGCAACAATGGGCACATGTACACAAAAAGGTGCAGTTCCTTTAGATGTGTATTTGTATGTTGGGGAAATGATCGAATGTGAACTCTGTCGGATCTTGCAATCAAAGGAAAATGAGTATTTAGTGTTGATTCTATGAAAGAAAAACTAAGAACAGGGGAAGTGTGAAAAGTTAAACATCGAATTTCTTTTATTGGTCAAGTTGTGTAAATTTAAGTTTGTTCAATTCATGATTCCCAGGAGTAGGATGAGACCACCATGGGGACTGAACTTTTAACATGGGAATTAATAGATGAATTGGCATTGTAATTGAATACATCGATGCAAATTGCATTTCATCTAAACATATTTGTCTTCTTTTTTTAAAAACAATGTATAATAAAAAAAAATGATAGTACTGATGTGTCTGATATTCATGAACTGTAAACACACGACCATTAAAACGACAAGGGATGATTATATGTTCAAGTGATAGAATGCATATTCAAAGTTGATAAATTTTAAGTTAAATGTTTTATTTGTAAGATTGGCCAACCTAACAGATTACCAGATATCATTTCCCCCCAAAAAGTACACTCCATCTTAACCAATTATGCCTGCTAGTAGAGATTTCCAACAATAAACACCATTGAAATAAAGAAAAGAGCATTTTATATTGATTGCGAGGTACTTAATTTGCATTTTGCTAATCAATGCTCACTGAATGACAAAACTGTTTGTATTCAGCCAGTGACAGCCACCTTATCAGAATTTTTAGTTGACTGAATGGCAGGGTTTTATTCCGAGAAAGTTTATTACGAAGAAAAAATAATGAAAACAATACATGAATAATTATTTCTCAGAAGAAAGAAAAAAACCCAGTTATAATCATGTGAAAAGTTAACCACTGTAAAAAAAAAACATATGCTTTGTCATGCCATTAACCATGTAGGTGAATGTAAGGCTGAGAAGGGTTTGGTGGATGTCTATGTTTGGATTATATATTTCTTTAAAAAAGGTATTTTTATAAATGGAAGTAATTATGAGCATGTTTAAAAACGATCTTCCTTATAACACTGGGTGTGAGTGTAAAATTTGTATAGGGATACGTGTTACTCGTATCAAACTTAGATAATCTACTGATTTTTGGGGGATGCAAAATAAAATTGTTTGGTTTGTGTAAGTTATGTATCAGCATTGTGGTTCAAAATTTTAAAAATTATTTATTGTATGGAGATGACATGTGTCAAGCATTTTAAACAGTGTATAGAGACGAAAATGTCTTGCTTTGTTACATAGATGAATTTGGATTGTTTAATTGTTTATAGTTAGAGAATTGCATGTTTTTGCTAGTTGTAGGCATATTTAGCTGTCTTGCAAATCAATGAAGGGATATTCAACACCGAATAATATAATAGAAAACAGTGCATTGGTTCGCCTGCTATTATGTTTATTCTAAGGTCCATTTTGTTGTCAGGATGATTCTTTTCATAATCGTTTTTTAAACTTCAAAATAAGCTGTGTAATAGTTAAATATAGGTCTTTTATATAATTTGACTATGAAATCCTATTTACCTGCAACCAGATTAAAATCTTTTATTTGAACTAGGTCATGTAGTAAATGGAGGGACCTAAATTGTAATATTTTTAAGGGGGTCTTTGAAACTTGTTTCCTCTTTTAAAGGAATAGTTAAGGCAATGCTTGATTTTTAATGCTCTGGATATCAAGGTAGACACATGTGTATTTTCTTTTTTTATGAAATGATAACACATTTTAGAATAGGTGAATAATGAACTGATAGCAAATCTTTTTTAGTACACGCAATTTGGAGTTGATAATCATTATTTACTCTCAAGATTAATCCATTTATTTCAAGCTATGTTTTTGTCCACAAATAGCAACAAAGAATAGAGTTATAAAATGTGTAAAATACCAGTTTGTTTACGCTTTTTAGAATCACCAGTTTTATCCTATTTTTTATCATTTTGTAACGTTGTCACTTTTGCAACATATTTCAATTTTCAATGTTGCGTCTTATAATACTGATATGCATTTGACAGGCTTGACTGCTAAATTTGAGCCACAGGTTTCGGATGCTAGATGAGGTTCATTTTTTGGAAATCACATGTTTAATAGATACTAGTGCTATTTCAAACTTGCATAATTTATTTATAATTTGAATGTATCGCAGATACAGCTTCAGATAAAGAGCCTGATCTCCATTATATGGATGCTAAACAAACTCTAACCTCATTCAATCTTGTTTGATAAATGTGTTTGTTGTTAAATGATATAACATGATTCCTATAATATAGTATTGTATGATATGATACACTAATGTTTTATATGATACGATATTATATTATATTTTATATTGTAAAAATTATATGATACGTAATAATACTGTATCATTTTTAGCTCACCTGAACCGAAGGTTCAAGTGAGCTTTTCTGATCACCCGTTGTCCGTCGTCCGTCCGTCCGTCCGTCCGTCTATCCGTCTGTAAACTTTTCACATTTTCGACTTCTTCTGTAAAACCACTGGGCCAAATTTAACCAAATTTGGTACAAATCATCTTTATGGAAAGGGGATTTTAAATTGTTAAAATAAAGGGCACAGCCCTTTTTAAAAGGGAGATAATTGCGAAACAGTGAGTATAGGGTGTGTGTCTTTAAAGATCTTCTTCTCAAGAACCACTGCACCAGATATGCCAATATTTACACAAAAGCTAGTGTATATAGTGAAGATTCTAAATTGTAAAAATCGTGACTCTCGGACCAAAACTGGGGCCCCAGGCGGGGTTCAAACTTTAACAAAGAAATACATAGAAAAAATGTTTTAAAATCTTCTTCACAAGAACCACTGCACCACAAATGCCAATATTTACACAAAAGCTTGTATATATAGTGAAGATTCTAAATTGTAAAATCGTGACCCTCGAACCAAAACTGGGGCTCTAGGCGGGGTTCAAAGTTTAACATATAAATATACATAGAAAATTGTTTACAAGATTTACAAGATTTTTGTTCCATTTATTCAACTAAATTGTGCACCAAAAAACCCAACTGTGTCTCCCTGATTATTGACAACTCATGGCATAAGTATATAAGTTTGTTTAATCAAGAAATGACGGATGAAAACGATAAGGTGTAAAAATTCACTAAACATTATTTGAGTTTATCGCTTACAGTTTATTTGGAGTCCGTGCCCGATAAAAATAAAAATTAATATGAAAATTTATTTGTTGTCGGGCACGGTCTCCAAAATGAATGTAAGCGATAAATGTATATTGTGATTTTGTTGCAATATTGGTTTAACATTATAGATACGGCATAGACTGGTTCGCCAGCCATGATAACGCGTCATAGGAAATAGCAGTGACGATTTTATTTTTAGGCCCACTAGTTATCTTAACACGCTTGCGATTCTTTCGGAGAGTCAATAGTAAAACGGCTTTAATAGTTATAAACAAAGAAAGAGAAACATCTTTCAATTAAGTAAAGCCGCTACAAAGTGTAAGCCTGAAGAAATCTCTGGAAGCCAGGCAACTGTATATTAATTTATTTTACCTACTGGTTATGGAAAGTCCTTATAACTTAAAAAAAATACAGTTTTACTGACACGATCCCACTCTCTAAGTTAATACCTCCCTATTTTATAAACACATGATAAGATAATATGTACAGACCATGCATGTGCTAATTGTGTGTAGCCTGTGTGCATTCAATTTATATGTGCTTATTCTTATCGGACCTTTACGAGAAAACGGAGCTAAATCAGATCGTTACCATCCCCAGCAGCCCCATAAATCAAGTTATAATGGGCATGGATTGGAATGCTCCGAGCAGTCTAGTGCTCCGAGTCTGCTGACCCAATTATAACTTACTCAACAATGAAAATATTTATACATTTCCGATGTAAATTAATATGTACATTACCCACATAAACAATGTATTGTCAACGGTGTCAATATGAATTTGTTCTTGTTAATTTAATATTTATTGTCAAATTCATGTGTAGTTCTTCTTAAACCTTCTTTCTTTGATCCGCCTCAATCTTCTTTCCGATTTATTTTAAGTGTGCGCATTTGCTGTGCGCGAAGCTGCTGTGAGTTTTCCCATTGTCATGGCGGTGGTGGTTACCTGTCCTTGAATTTCCTAGCGGCAGCGTTTGGAATCAAAGGCAGGCTATCAAGTCTAAGATACGGCAGATCAACGCACGTGGTGTAGATTTATTTTTAAACAACACTACCATAGGTAGTCTTGTTTCACACGGAAATTGAAATAAATAAGTTTTATTATAATTAGGGAAACACTGTTAATGTGTTACACTCGTATACTAATGATGAACCCGTGAAATTTGTTCAAAGACTGTTTAAAGCAGAAAAAAGTTAATTTATTTTTGAACTTTGGAATTTCTTCGATTTTTGTAACCATGATGAGTTTTGATTCATTGTATTACAAATACATCGTAGTGATGCATTTTTGATACAATGAATAAGGAATATAGACTGAGTATACAATCACATGGTGATGTTAAAATTGCAAATAAAAATATAGTAGCAATTAGTTATTTAGTTACACAAACCATTTTTATTCTGATATTATTTGATACATGTATACGACTATTGGTACATAAATTTAAATTAATGATATCTATATTAAAGAAATACTGGGGCACCAAGAGGGGATCAAAATTTAACATTTTAAAAAATATATAGAAAACGTTTAAAAATGTTCTTCTCGAGATTTACAATGTTACAGTTTGTGGAATTACTATGCATGCATCCCTGGCTTATGTAGATTCTTTTAAATTGGTAAAATCGTGACCCCCGTACTAATACTGGGGCCCCAAGAAGGGTCAAAGTTTAATATAGAAATATATAGGTAACATGTTAAAAATCTTCTTCTTGAGAACTACAATGCTACAAGTTGTGAGATTACTATGCATGCAACCTTGGATAATGTAGATTCGATAGTTTTAAATTAGTGACCCCTGGACTAATACTGGGGACCCAAGATGGGTTAAAAATTTAATGTAGAAGTATATATGGAAAATGTTTAAAAACCTTTTTCACGAGAACTACAATGCTTCAATGTGTCAGATTTCTACGTAAGCATCCTTAAATAGTGTAGATTCGAAATTATAAAAGCTGTGACCCTCGATCCAATACTGGGGCTCCAAGAGGGGTTCAAAGTTTAACATAGATATATAGAGGAAAAATGTTTAAAAATCTTTTTCTAGAGAACTACAATGCTTCAACTTGTGAGATTACTATGCAAGCATCCTTGAATAATGTAGATGCTAAATTAATAGAGCAGTGACCACTGGACTAATACTGGGGCCACAAGAGAGGTTCAAAGTTTAACATAGAAATATATATGGGAAATGTTTTTAAAAAGTTTTTCTCGAGAACTATTATGCTACAATTTGTGAGATTACTATGCAAGGATCCTCAAATAGTGTAAATTTTAAATTGTTAAAGCCAACCATAAACCTCGGACCAATACTGGGGCCCCAGAAAGGGGTTCAAAGTTTAAGATAGAAATAGCATATGCTACGAAATAAAATGTTACAAGGAACTGTTGTTCAGGTGAGCGATGTGGCCCATGGGCCTCTTGTTTTATATATCATGATATGATATTGTTTCATAATATTATGTATAGTAATGCAATATTGTATTGTCGTAATATCACATGGAAGTCGAAATTATCATCACCAAAATTGTCGGCATAAGCAATTTTTCATGCATATTTATAGATGAATGCAAATGATGCATGGAACGAAATCATACAAGGTGTCACATCTACCAAAGGTGTTTCCAGTGACGGAAATAACAGTCCTACCATGGTGTTTTCTGTTATCGGGGACTCGGACAGTTTTGTCCCCAGACCATGGCCCAAAACAATATTTCAGACAGCACTTATAGAAGCAGCAAAAAGTGGGGGAGGTAATTCTTGGCAATATGGTAATATTATACAATTATAGCATTTAAATAAGGTCAATACATGGTTTTATTTACCTGATGGGAGTATATCGACCGAGGTTGATATACTCTAATCAGGTCTATAAAACTATTTATTATACTTTCATGTTAAATACTGAAATCTGATTGGTTTAGGCGGAGTTGACAATCCGTTCTACTACTCTCAGCGTTAGCAACACACATGGCAACGGGCCGATAGAACGAATTGTTTCATGCGCGTAAATTGTGCGCGTACGGTTCGCCGTAGAAATCGCGTCTTTTCTATATAAAAGGAGTACACTTTGCTATAAAATTAAGACATTCAGTATAATAAAATAAATAGTGCCTGTTTGGGAGGGTACCCGTTGAAATTGACACCCCTCGAAAACCATTGTCAACCTCCGCTTCGCGTCGGTTGACAATGGTTTTCGAGGGGTGTCAATTTCAACGGATACCCTCCCAAGCAGGCACTATTTATATAGTATTGACCAATATCAAAAGGCTATAACTTCAGTGTTTATTATAATAAATCAAAAACTAATTCTCTTCAATCTCTTCAAGTGTTTAATAGTGAAACATTTTGTACATAATGATTGTAAAGGTGTTGATTTTGCTATTATGATGTCACAATGTCGCAAAGGCAAAAACCAGTATTATGTCATGAAAATCTCTTTTAAGTATAGTGAGATTAATAAATTTTCTATTTTTAGTATAGTAAGGTTTATAACAGAATTTATTGCAATGTCATGTGACATCAATCGACTAATCATATGCTTGGGAAAAATGGCATATTATAATAAAACAATTTATACTTTTCTTCCACCTTATCTTACACTTTAATATACTAATTAACTTAAGAAACACATTATCCGTTTGTAGTGCCAGTCAAATAAACTAGCATCGCTAAGAGACAGAAAACAGTATGACTGTTTACCTGAATAAGCTGAATTGCTTTAATTTATAAAAATATTAAATTACTAAGTTGTTACCACACATTCAAATGTCACGTACTATGAAACAAAAGTTAGATCAACAAATCCTTGAGACGTTCAAACAAGATTGATAGCAATATCAACCTTGTTGTTTATCTTAAAGCTGACATGTATTAATAAATACGCATTATTTCCCTTTTATCTCGGACTACCGCCATATTAGTTGTCGATTTCTATTGTTCTGTTTATCGCTACACACCCCCTATATAAGGCCGATAGCACTATTCATGCTTCAGCGCATTCAGGTATTTCATTCACCCAAACACGTTACAGTGGACGAAAAGACTTGAAGCAACGCGTTTTGAAAAAAAATATAATGACTACCGCTGCACTGGTAAGGGATATCCAAAGAACAACGAAATAAAAACGGCTGACTGAAATCCCAGAACCACAAATTTCAAAATCCTCGATAAGTGTAGATCGTTTTTCTGTGTAAGTTATAACATCGGAAATGCGCAAACTACACACTGTGGCCGATCGAGCAATGTCTATGATCATATAGATTTTAGAAACGGATTGTTTTGTAGAAACCTATGGAAACGATGTTACGTTGTTACTTTCTTGGATTTACTATCATTTATCTTCTCTGTTGAATGTAGTAACGCGGGGTCTTCAAAAAGAAGCAGACGCTGTGCACTCTGTATGAAGGACGGACGTGCTCGATGTGCATGCGAAGTAAGGCAGCACTATCTGTGCAAAATGATACGGATACCTTTGATATTCTTTCAAAAAATAAATATATTTTGTGTTTTATTGATTGTAGTTTCCTTTATTCTTTTTACAAACATTTTACTACAATGTGTAGTTCATTCATTTAGAGGTCCGTGCAACTTGAATGTCATGATCGGAAAGCAACCGACCGTAACTCTATCGACCGGTATATATACCCCAGTGGCAGAAGAGGAGCGATCGAAACTAATATGGCGACCAAATGTTTTTATGAATTCATGTCAGCTTTAATGCATAATGTCTTTTAGCTCAACTGGTTTTCAATGGAAATAGATACAAGTTCGTGAAGTTCAACAATTTAAATTTTAGAATAAAAATTGTATGAGTTGAATGTTGAATGAGTTTTATAATATTTGTTATATTAGCTAGAAAATGTATTAAATTGCTCAGCTGCTTTTGTAACGTATATTCACCTAAAGGTTTTGTATGCAAAAAATTACGTTTTTCAGGAAGAGGAACCTCTTGTTTCATTCAAAACATCAGGTTATTCCAGAACCCCAACCCACCCCCATCCCTTAAAAAGGAAGATATTTTTTCGATTTCATGAAGATTTTCTAAAGCTGTAAACAAACGTGGTAACGCTCTGACAGCTACACACTTTCCATCATATCGCAAACGGATCTTTTGTTTTGTCAGTTTATTTATCATAAATATAAAAGCTTTGTTTACAGCAAAGCTTATGCCTTTTACTGTTTAACGTTATTTCTAGTTTGTGATAATATAACGGGATTGGATATGTGTAAGGAGAGTAAAAAAAGAAGACTTTTTCCTTGTTTATTCCTTCCTGATTCCAAATTAATTAAGATGGTATTAATTGGTGTTTACACGAATGTAAACAATTAAAAAGGCATTGTCACGATTGTGGTAATTTTTAAAAAAATTGTTTACAGGGATGCATCAAATGATCAAACAAAATTCGAGTGTAAGCCGTAGAGATATAAAGCTATATAGAAAGATCACATTTTTATGTTATGTAAAGAAGGCTTTTGCAATCCTTTTGTTTATTGAGGTTCAATATACCGTAAACAGTCCCTGTTCAAGCTGAATTTTTGTCTGTTTAAAAACACATCGTAGCATCTGTCAAGTTTATTTTAGGTCTAAACCTGGAATTTTTGTCTCAACAATCAAAATGCAAACAAAAACATGACTTCAGTTTTATTTTCACAACAAAGCATTGTGAGTTTTATATCTCACATATATCCGGACCATTGGCACTCATATCTTGGTTGTCTATTGGAAATGCCTTACTGAAGGTTTGCAAACACTGAAAACGAAAAACTAGTTGTTGATCAAAATCGTTACCATGCCCCTTTAACAATACTGTCTATTAATCATACCGTTGTGAAGAACTATTCAATTAATATTCTTTTTACAATGTGCGTTAGGTGTTTTCAATGCCTTTGCAAAAAATATAAAGAGCATTGACTTGGTTTAGGATTTTCAGAATGAATTGTTAAAGTTGGATAAGTTCTTATACTAAAGAACATAAAATTTGTTGATTCACCATTCGTTATCTTTTGCACTGATATGATATATACTTTTGAACTAGTAATTTGTATTTACATGATTAATAAGCTGTCTGTTGTTATCACTATCAACTCTTTAGTGTGCATGCCTGATTTTCTAGAAACTTGGATTCTGTACAATGGAAAGAAGCACGGGCTATCCAAGGTCGTCAGAGACGCTTACAGAAACTACGAGGATATCGAGTTTAAAACCGAGGCTTCTAAATATGAAATCAATGATCCAGACCGGCATGTCAAACTCATTAATCTTGCAGATAAAGAGGTAGAATGAGCATGTGAATAAATAATTGAAATGCAGAATGTTAACGATAATGACCAGGATTGTAATAATAGTCGGAAGAGTTGTTAATTTACAAATCTAAAAAGCCTTAACAAATTCTCTTGAATTATTTGATCTGTATAATTTGGTTGTTTTGAGCACGTATTGTGTGTTAGGCGATGGTGATTGCTGTCTACAAATACTGCCAATTGTAATGCCACAACAATGGAAGATAATTTGATCTCTGTAGATATTAGCTGCTTTAAAGATACCAAAATCTGATTTAAAAAGAATCTTCTCATCTGCTATTTTCTCAAAATGCGTTTCTCAAGTCAAACGTAGTCAATTCTCAGATGAGTTGAATTTTTTACTTAGCTGGGTTTTTTTAAATAAAATTCATTGTCACAAGTGGTCCCTTATAATTGTTTTCTAATTAATCATTTGTTTTCAATGAAAAAAATTGTCTAATTATGTTTTATACACAAGGGAATCTGATTAAATTTAACAATATTCATAAAATGTTGATCAATCATGAAATTGAACACTTGGTTTTGTTAAACATAGTTTACATATCTATATAATGTAATATGACACACAACAACAACATTAATTATATCATGTACCTTGAACATATTAAAGAATCACCGCACTGTTATTTTGCATCAACGCTGAGTATTTAGTGAAATGAACAGTACAGACAGTAAAAACACTATAATACTGTATAAAATGATGTTTATGTCATATTCGTATATGCGATTTGAATTAAGTCTTCTATGGACGTAACTTAAGTTTTTTCTCACAAAAAAATAAAAATCATGCCTAAGATTTTTTCGAGAAATGCAGATATTTGGGTTTTCTAAAATTTGATAAAAATCTCAAATATTTGAAAAGTCTGAGATTTGACTTTATTTTGTTTTCGGGAAATCAGATTCAGATCCAGAAAATCCAGAAAATGTTTGTTTTTTTCCAACAGGTGCTTGCGAATGCTGGGTGTTGGGCTGAAGCATTGCATTCAGTGATTATAGCGGAAGGGGATATTTATATTACTCCACTATTAAACAGTTTTTTTTGTTGCCACTCCTTATTGTAGATAACCAACCCAATTTTATTGTTGAACATAAACGAAACTTACTACCAACAATAAGCAATGCTTAAGATGAATGTTTGAATAATGAATTCTAATTAAAATTCCGACTCTTTAAATATACTAAGTTCATTCGATGAAATTTCATTATGTTATTTTACTCAGTATTATAGACTTTATTTTTTATGTTAACATCGTATAACTATACACTCGCCATTCACACTGAAATTACAATCCATGTCGGAAGGTTATGATGGCTAACAACGATGTAGAAAATCATTATTTATATGATTGTTTTTCTGTAAAATAATGAATATAACTTGCATATCTTAAAAAACAAGCATGTTTTTTTTCCAGATTTCCATAAATATCTCAGAGACAACAACGGGATTCAAAACTATCCAAGGGGAAGGACAGGATTTTCTGCTGGACTTGGAGAAATTCATTTCCAAACAAGAAGTTTCCTTTTTTAGCCAAAGAATGGACACCAGTACGCATATTCTAACACGATCAGGATTTTAAACAGTTCATTAAATTGATGTATTTGTTTTGAAATGAAAAAAGTTATAAGGCGAAGCCCCTGGATTCCATGGATTCTAAAGTGAAAATGAAGTATTAATGTCCTTGTCCTCTCGTGATTATAATTAAAAAGGAATAAACCAATAAATCTTTTTAGGTTTGCAGATTAAAGACCTAAAGTTATTCGTTCAAAGCCTCTGCTGTGCGGAAATACACGAAACATTCATTCTATTTTTGTCTTAGAAATGATTGTAAAATAACCCGATAATAAACATAGAAAAATCATTCCATCAGTGTCCAAAAATGATAAATAAACTAACAATTTATTCGTTGTCTTTGGGAGAAGAAGTGAATAATTTGACAGTTTTTTTTTGACAATATCGGGAGGAAGGGGCACTACAAGTAACGGCTATTGTTCGGTAATTATAGATATACTTAATTGAATTTTGACACGTAAATGGTAGAGATGGCCATCAAATAACATCTTGTATTCAATAGTGAAAAGATACAGACACTTCGTATTCATATAACATTGGAATGACAGTTTTTGTTTTTAATTTTGCTACTACTTTTTGAAAAGGTTGATGATTTTTTCTTGATATATGTCTTTTAACGTTTTTAATGACATAAAATGCTAGGCTGTTTGATTTTTGAATCTATAATGATACATTTATATAATTATGTCCTTTGGTGTTTTAAAGAAATCAAAATGGTATTTTTTAAATCGTTTGTGAATTAAAAAAATAAGGTTTGTGATAAAATATGCTGTGTACTAATTTTTTGACAAAGGAACGGTTAATTAGCAGCATCAGTTAAAGAATTTTGTTTTAAGTGATAAAATCGTTGTAGAAATGCCTGTACCAGTAGCCATAATCGTATGTGAAGGAAACATTGAGACGATAGATCATATTTCAAAGGCACTCCAAAACAAACTCCCTGTTATCGTCATGAAAGGATCAGGAATGGCAGCAGATTTGGTCGTCGACTATCTAGACAAGTAACTTAATTAATTAATTTATAGTCAGTAGAACTATTTTCGTAGATTCCGTTGGTGCCTGTAAAACAAAGTTTAACAAGGTGTTACAGTAGTTTGGTTTAATTAACGGAATGACACTGCAATTAACCTTTGGAAATGACATTCTCCGGAAATTGAACGCTGCTTACAAACATTGATTTCACAATATTTGATAAATCGATGTCATTCATATTACATATTTTTTGAAGTAGCAACTATTTGGGATATAAAGTATGAATTTGTAAATATACATCATGCTTAATATTTATAGGTCAAACTATAAAAATCTTGGTATTTTAGAAAAAAATATAATTGAGATATGCATTGAACATACATATTATCATCCATGTAACAAACATGTTTTACATGCACTTATTCATTTTTTTTTTAAATTTTTCTATCATAGGATAATTATATATCTTCAAATGTATGTCCCAAATACATGAAATATTTTGATAACAACGAAAGCCTGTACATGTAGTTCAGTGCATTACAATCAAAATTATTTTACAGAGACGTTTTATAATTTTAAATTTTTACAATACATGTATTTGGCAAAAAAAAGATAAGTTTTTTAAAATTTTGGAATCTGAAGTAAAAAAAAGAAAAGCCCCAGCAGCATTTGAACTCTCTACAGACAAGTAGTTAACACTCTAACCCACTTCACTGTTAGGTAACATTATTTTGGGGGAAAATGTTATAGGTATAATTTATTGTTTATTTCAATAGGAAGTTCATCACAATTTGCAGGTGTCCTGTACCATCTTAAAGCTGAAATGTGTGCTTCACATAGTTATTAACCTAATAAAATAGTACAAGGAGTTTTTAAGAATAAAGTCATAAAAAATATATGCATGTTACAAGTAAATGATCCTTGTCCGAAGTAACGTTCACAAGTCAGGTCTACAGGTCGCATTAGCGGGTACTAGTTTTACACACCTCTTCGTTTTGATGGGTTTCACGTAGTGTACATAACGGTATGTGTTTTCCATGTGCAGAATAGGATTAATTAACATGTATAAACGTTTCTTTTGTGATGATCAGCTAATTAATGGATTCATATTGTGCTCTAATTGGATTATTATTATGATGTTGACCAATATAGGTAAGCATAAAACATGTAGTACTCGCACAATATTATGAGACACCGGTAAACATAAGTATTACTTTCACTTTCTAAATAAGTCATTTCCCTTTGCTAGCATACTGTATCATCTTTCAATTTCTTAATAAGCTCATCATCGTTACCTATCCTATCGCATTTGTACAGTTTATGTTGTTTTAATTGCAAAAGTTATTTTTTCATTTGTCAGACTTACACTATTAAGTTGACCCCATATTGACCCTGTGACATTTTGTATTAAATATGTGTATTAAATGTAAATATGTATAGAGACTTATCATGTCTATATGAGTTTAATTTAATAGGGAGGAAGGGGTCTTTTTTTCTTAATGTATTATGATGCATCAAATAAAATGTAGACCATGATCCTATGGGATTGTTCTGACCCTATGAAACAAGAAAATACCAATTATCTTGAAAACTGTTGAGATCCCCACCACTAAACCATATATATTCTTGTTTCTAATATCATTATGATGCATCAAATGGTGTAAGTACATGACCCCCAGGAGTTGTCTTTAACCCCCCCCCCCCCCGAAATAGGAAATGATATACTTTGATCATTTTTAACTTTGAGATCCCCCATCAGTAAACAATATTTATTTTTGCTCTTTGTGCGCATTAAATTCTATATAGGTTATGCCCCCTTGGAGACACCCTGACTTTCCAGAACTGGACATAAAAAGGAATTTTATCTTATTTATATGTAGTGTGCGATCCTTGTGGGTAATTCCTAGCCTAATGATGACCCTGCTTTGTTTAGGATTTCAATTGCCCCGAATACATATAACATTTTGTTTATATTTTATCGATTAAATTAAAACGAAATTTCCAAAATCGTAACGTGCATCTAGAGAAAAATACCAATCAAGAAATGATTAAAAATTTGCTACTTGTATACATGTAAGAATGTATTTTAAAAGACTGAATCTAATGGCGGGGGGTGGAAGATAAACATTTAATTTTAATCATTTATTATTATTAGTTTTAACTTGAATATTAGGCAGAAAATAAGACTTCTGATCATATCTCAATAGATCTAATGTCAATTACGCAAGGTGGTGTAATGTGATTTTTTAAAAGAAAAATAGTAGCAGAAAGTTATCACTCCTAAAAACACAGATCCCAGAACTCCTCTTATGATTTGATGAATAGACACATCATATTTTGGGATATGATAGAGGGTGTAATAAAGATGTGCAGTAAGGTTTTAAAAATTTAAATTTCATCTAGGGAGTCAAATAATAGCAGAATAGTATAAGTTGGGGTCTAAAAAGTTTTATAAACTGATAAAAAATGTTTGACTCTCTGGATGAAGTTAATTTTTTTTTAAAACCTTATTGCACATCTATGGGGCAACACCAATCATATCCCAAGAGATGACAAAGCTACTCCAAAAGTTGTAAGAGGAGGTATGGGAACCATACTTTTTTAGCAAAATACGTGTTTTTTGGTTGCCCACTGATCCCTATGTAAAAAGTAAAAAAAAATTCTGAAACCTGGTCACACTTCAGCCACCAAATGACCCCCAGTTGAAAATTGAAATTTCCAAAACGTTTTTGCGCATCTATAGGATACCCAAAACATATTCCAAAAGATAATTTGTCTATTGTTCAAAATGTAGGAGGAGTTCGAGGAAGAAGGTTTTTTTTAACAATTATTTGACCCCAGGACTATCAGAGAATTTTTGATACCTTTTTACAAAACAACATGATACCCCAAATCAAACTCCAAGAGTTCAGTTTGCTGGTTTACAAGATGTAAGAGCAGTTTGAGAAAGTAAAACGTGACAGACGGACGGACAGACGGACGGACGGATTGACAGACGGAACAGGGTAACAACAATATAACCGAACTTTCTTTAGAAAGTGCGGGTATAATAAACTTGTACTACAAATTGATCTGCATTGCAATATCATAATGTACCGCCAAATGTGAATAGATAAAACTGTTTGAATATTAATGGTAATTTTTGTGAAAGAAAACAAAAACCGTCCGACAAACTAATTGATTTTCATTTTTTTGTAGCAAAGACAAACTTCGGAAGAAAGCCAGCATTTCATTGGGTATACGATTTGATGATAGGAAATACCAGGAGTTGAAGAAGCTTTTAAAAGTAATTGGTAAAGCTAGGGATTTGGTAAGTTGGGTATTTTTTAAGAAGTCTCAGTGATAGAAATTTCACCGAGAAGTAGTAAAAAGAGTGGGATTTTAAAAAGCACAGATATATTATCATGTGTGAAAACGTACCATATCTACTTAAATCAAATAGCAACCACTAGTAAATGCTGACAGACACAAGTTCGTCAGTTTACAGATACGTAGTAACGAGTGGTGTCGAATGATTTTTGACAAGGTTAAAAAAATCTCAACAACCTTCTTTTCATATACATGTATATATAGAATCACCCGAATTCCCTTTTTGTTTTAGGTTGGAATATTTGACCTTGAACGAGACGATCCCTTGACGATGTCCAACATTGTTGGAGAGACAATAGTCAGTTGCTGGTCAATAGAAAATACTCTCCAATCATACACAAACGGTGAGCTATGAAAAGTCATCATCTATATTTAGAAAAGCAACATTGGATCTGTCTCTCAAAAAGTTTGGACATGAATTTAATATTAGATAATTAATGATTAGTGAAATATCAAATATATTCTTCAATCTATATAGTTTAAGTTAAATACAACCTAAATGGGTTGACATACTTCGCATGCAAAAAAAAAAAATCAGTTTATTTTTTTTATGCTTTGTAAACTATTAAAAATATACTCACGAACGCTTACTTTTGCAATAACACAAAAGTTCCCGAATGTGTGAAAATGAAACCTATAAAATAAATGAGGTTTTTTAGATAAGAGAAACATTGTTTTGTTAATACTTAATTTTAAACAAATATTTTATATATTCACATTTTAGAGGGTGTGAGAATACAACGGCAAAACGAATTAAGCTTTAATTCAGACATCATTCACGAAGAAGGGAATAGAAAAACATGTAAGGGTTCCTCGCTTGCATGGAAACTTCTTCGTCGGAATTTTGTCAGTCCTGAGGAAAAGATTATTCACCAAGTTCTGGAAGGTTTTAAGGAGTCAAAACCATACATCTTGAATCCAAAATATTCAACTCCTACATCACTCCCACTATATTTTTATTTTGGATATCAGCTTTTGCAAGAATCAGAACTAATAGAAGAATGCGGACCCGTTAGTGTTTTTTTTTCCAATTCCATGTTTCATTATATAGAAAATCACTACACTTTTCGATGTTTCAGTTTTCAACTAAATGCTTACTTGTATTTTGTGTATCTACATATAAATAAGTACAAGTGTATTTAAATCTTAAAAAAGGCGCCGCTTTTACATTTGATTGCAGGTTCTTCTTTTGGAAGCATTAAAGGCGAATAGATGTGATTACGTTAGGGTTCTCTTGGATCGAGGAGTTAATCTGAAGATTATTAATTTACCCGAACTTTATGAACAGGTAAATTTGCTTTTCAAATTTTAACTTTGATAAACCTTTTTAACATGTTTTATCTTAATTCTCATAGCAAGTTTTGCCATTTACCCAGACAGTTTCATGTCGGAAATGTGAGTTCAAAGAAAATGATTGTCTTCACATGCAGTGGATATTAAAGGTAATGATAAACGTAATTTTAAACATATTTGAAGACAATGCAACTGCATGTTTATTCATTCTTTTTACGCATTCATTTGTCTATTTAGGTTTTGTATATGAAATTCTTACTAAAAATCTTATTTTGATCCAGAGTGCCTTTATCATGTTTTTTTTAATTTGCTATTAAACAGCAAATACAAGAGTCACAAGCAAAGACACTATGCCATGGATACAAAGATATAAGGGGAACAACAATAAAATACGGCAGCCCCCAAGAGGCGAAACATTCTGTAGACGAATTAAAAAAACTGTCAGATGACGTAGTATATGCAGCCACAGGGTTGTGTCGTAAACTGCTGCGATACAAAAGTAAAACTGATGTATCTTGTAAAACTTCACTGACAATGGCCATTATTTTTAGAAATTTTATAGATAATAGTAGAAATTCAATATGAAAGCGTATTTTTTTTAATTTGAAGTTGCATTTTTTAATAGTTTTTTTTAGTACAGTGTGTTATTTTATTTTTTGTAGAGTACAACACTGTCAAAAAGGAAAAATCAAAAACAAACAACAAAAACCTTAAAGATGCGACTATTTCTGACATTTTACTATGGTCAATTTTTGCCAATCGAAAAGAACTGGCGGAAATATATTGGCTTAGAGGCGAAAACCATTTACGTAATTTAAAAGTTCATTTACAGAAGCTGAAAACGATTGGGATATAAGCAGATCGCATTCTCTCTTAGTTATTATTAAGAAATTTATTAACTTTTAAATGTAGACAAAACGTGGTTTAAAATTTGACTAAGACTCTGAAACGTTTGTATGTTTTAGAATGAACAGCTCTTTTAAAGTTATGGTTAAAAACCTTTTATTTAACTTTAATTATCGGTGTCTTCTCAGTGATCCTTGATTCATTTCATCACCGGTTACATACATACAGTATTATTTTAATTGGTTTTATGAGTATAAAATGATCAGTTTAATTTGTGTTTTGGTAGTGACTGGATTAGTATGCTCGGTAATTCTTCACAAACTTTCCAAAAGGGCATACAACGTCAAGGAACAATTGTTATCAATTGCTTTAAAGGAACATTCCAAGTAAGAAAAAAAAATCACCAAAACTATACGTTTTTTAATCCGGTGTTAAGCAAAACTATATGATCCAGTTAATTCAATAAAAAGGATATCTTAGAGAATAAACTGCAAATTGTTCAGATACAAAGAAATTGAAAATGTCTCTCTCTCTCTCTCTCTCTCTCTCTCTCTCTCTCTCTCTCTGTGTGATCATTGTTTAGCAAAAAATAATAGTCATTTGCGTTTATAAAACTTGTTTCCGGTCTTAAACATGAATTTCTCATCAGCATTCAAAACGTAAACAAAACGCTTGATGTAAGCTTTGTTTACAGGACAAATAATTGTATGCTCTGTATCTTTGATATAACTCTACGATTGACACTCAAATTTTGGTTAATCATAAGAATTGCATTTCATTATGAATCTTGTGCATAACACGACGCGACGACAGACGCTTAAATTTTAGTTGACTATTAAAAATGTTTCACTGAAGCATTGTAAACATTAAAAACAAGTGAATATTTTTTTTGAACAGAATCGCGACATTGTATCGTCTTGTTGAGCTCTGTAAGCTGTATTTATTTATGTTTTATCAAGCATCATTGTGGGCCCATCTTTCCTTCAGGGATAATTTTTTGAACAAAGTTGATATTACACTACAGTCAGTTCAAACATGTCTTTTACAACATACACAGCAGCATAGCATTTAAATACCATACCAGTTCATAACATAACACTGGAATCTCAAATCATAGCATGCAATCTCATAGATTCTCGTTCGTCATACCACCTGATCCGACCTCTATTTTTAAGAGGTCCGTGTTCAATCTGCTCCTGTTTTGTAGCTTTCCTTTTGAATTTTTAATTTTAACACTGTTCGCTATCATCATCACATGTCAACATAGCATAGCATACCATATTATAGTATACACCATTTTTTAAACTCGTTTTTTTATATTTTATTTCAAAGAAAGAAGGTAAACATTGCAGACTAGTAGTAAAGGTGTGTGTCTTGTTATTTTACTGCAAAATGTTTGGAACTCTTTTTTATACCTAGGCGTTTTGTTCTGATTTCAATGCATACATGTACCATACTATAGCAAACTATATTAGTAAGCCTTTTATTTCAATTTGTCATAGCATAGCATAGCAAAGCGGAGCATAACATTGTAACAGATATGAAATGACTGTATGTAAGAATGATTTACTTAAGTTTATACTTATCTTGCGGAATGTTATTAAATCAAAAATTTTCACTTCATATTTCTACGTTAATATCTAAACACCCATCCACATCTATGGCCCTATCAATATTATCCTCCCGCCCTAGTTTGAATCTACACAAAATGATTTAAGAAGATTTTATATGATTTTATGAAAATTTGACCCCACTCTAATTATGGCGCCACCCAGGGACTATGATTTAAACAAAACTTAATTCACAATACCCGGAGGGGTTTCCACATAATATTTACTATGGTAGGCAAATGGTATTTAAAACAAGTTTACTAATAAATTAAACCTTACATGTTCCTATGGAAAATGTGAGCATCCCCTTCATTGTTCCTCAATCGTTTTACCAGGACCACTATTTGAACAAACTGAAGTATGCCCTTTGCTAGCCAAATGGAAATTAAGACGAATATTTTCTTAAACTTTAAATGTCCACATGTAACATTTGAACAACCCCCCCCCCCCCTCTCCCCGTGGCCAAAAATCACCACGAGGCTTAGTTGAGCTAAACATTAAACATTTTTTTTTAAATAATGCATATTTCGAACGATACAGTTATTTTTCTGGTTGGACAACTTTTCATTATTAAGTCAATATTATCCAAATAATGATAACAATAATTACCAAATGTTATAATATCAAAGAAAAATATTTTAAAAAATAATGTATTCTGTAGATTGTTTGAAGAACGATGCATCAGCATTATGGACAGTATTTACCAAGAAGATCCAAAACATGCAGTAGATTTGATGGACGATGAGGCAAACATCTGGGGAATTCACTCGAGCCCATTAACTTTTGCTTACGAGAATTTCATGTATGATGTTGTGGCTCACACGTGCTCTCAGAAATATATAAACATCCAGTGGTACAACGATTTGGCGCCTGACCTAGTGCCTTTTCTTAAGGTACATGCATAGAAATGTTATTAAGAACACACAAAATCATACCAATGCCAACACAAATTTTTATGTACCTGTTAAATTATTTTTTTATTTATTTGGTTATATTTTTAGGCTGCAAGAGAAAGGCCGAACAAATTCCTTACTGCTCCTCTTACGAAATACGTGTTTAATTATGTAAGAAGTAGCATTGCTCATATTTGTTCAAAATTAACAAGCAATCGGCACATATTGCATATCTGTTATACGTTGTTTTGCAACATGTATAATATTTCCTCTTAAATATTTCAGGTGATGTTTTTCGCAGTTTTGATACTGTACAGCTCATTTGTACTGACAAGCATCGGAGATAATTATTCCAAACTAACTCGTCCCAGAGTGTTTGAATATTGTGTTTACTTCTGGGCATTAGGGGATTTTATTGAAGAAATCATCAGTTGTTTTGTAATTTGCTTTTGATCATTCAAATCATCAAATCATTAAATTATGTATTATTAACAAATAGCATTCAAATTACTGTTATCTAGTTTTCAACGTTGATCTGTGTACAATGTGTGTCCATTCCATAATTTTTGCAAGCATTACTCTATACAAAACGAGAAGAAATCATAAAACTCTGCATTGATTATCTTCCGAGAGATAATAAAGAACACTAGGCTATGTGTGTTTCAAATATAGTTTACATGTTATTGATACCTTATGTTCTTTCCTCATAGTAAATCATTGTATGTAAACTTTGACAAATCATAGTCTTATGCAACGTCATTGGTTTAAAACTTTATTTACTTAATTTGTTTAATTAAAAAAAACACACATGATTGTGTAAATTGATCATATACTGAATAGTATTAAATATTTTATTTGTGTTTTCTATCTACATTTTGATTTAGGGTTATCTGGAGGAAAAAGGTCGTTCCCACAGAGGTAAATGGTCACGAGCAAAAAGATACATGTACGATTTTTGGAATGCAGTTGACCTCCTGTCGTATCTATTGCTCATCGTGGCGCTGTTTGTGCGTCATTTACATTCATCTGAAACATTCACTCTTGCAAGACGCTTGTATGGTCTTTCTCTTCTTGTGATGTACCTGAGATTTTTGGAAGTGTTTCTGATCCACAGAAAAATGGGACCGACGCTTATTATGATCAAGGAAATGGTATGCATTTTGATTTTTTTTCATTTAAGTTTAATTAGTTTGATCTGTTCACTTTGTAACCTTTACAAATGCGATGTGAATTTAAATTATTGTCAGCTGCAAGTTCCTAGCATCTGGTCTAAATCAATGCGCGTGTTAAAGCGAATTACAAAACATTATATACCGAAACATTATAAACATATTAACCAAACCATAGAATCATGACTACTTTGCAATATTGACATCTGACTTCAAGGCGACGCAGCAAATATATATATCACGTTTGTGAAACCTAAAAAAAGAAACCCAAAACATCTTACAATGTGGTTTGTGGGTTTTAACCACGAATGATATTAATTTTCCTTAAGTTTACTTTACGTGTGATTTGATTATTATAATCAGCAAAAAAATCACCTCACTTTGATCACAAATATGATTGAATTATATAATGAAATCTAAAAAACCCAAAAAACTATGTTATAAAAAACACACCGGTCAGCAGAGTATGCTTACTCCCTCAAGGCACCTGATCCTATCTTGATCTTTTTAAAGGTCCGTGTTGCTCTGCTTTAAATTTGTATTTCGTTTTGTGGATTTTTGAGATAGCTGACTGTTTGTTATTGTCATTTTTCATCGAAACGTTTTTTGGCTGATTTGTTTAACTAAAATGAAAAGAAAGGAGTGCAATAACAAGTGACTATACCACACCAAATTATTTTTTACTGTTGTAAAATTAGTAGAGAATAATTGAAAGAGGCTTTCATCAGTAATTTATCTTTCAGGTAAAGAAAAAAACTAAAATGTCTTTCACAAAAATCAAAAATGGAGAAAAAAAAACAACAAAAAGACGATGGCTTTATAAACAAAAGCATCAAGATGAAAAATAAAAAGTTATTCCTTGGTTCCGTTCGATTGTTAGGTGTTTAAATATTGGTGTAATAATAAGCGTTAAATAACGTTTCTAGCTCACCGATACAAAGTCGGGGGGAGCTTATGCAATACCCCTGGCGTCGGCGTCCGGACTTGTTTAAAGTTTTTGTTGCAGGTCCTGTATCTAAGTCTTAACTTGTCCTATTCTCACCAAACTTGCACGGATGATGCATATGGATCTACTGTTGGACTTGAAAGACTTGGATGCTGAACCTGGGCCATAAATTTCAGATGCTAGAGGAGGTTTAGGTTTTTAGAGCAGGTTAAAGTTTTTTGGTGCAGGTGCCCTTTGATAGCAATTTCTAAGTTAAAGACGGTCTTAAAGACGGTCATGAATTTGCCTTGTGATTAAGTTTGAAATCTTAGGGTCTTGATACCTTTTAAGAGAACCACACGTTCTATGATATTCACATCAAAAACATAAAAAAATGAAATCTCTTAAACTTAAATATATTAATATTTGTTAATTTGCAGAAAAATGCATATCTATGATAAATTCTTGTGTTGCATTTCATAATACCATGTTATGACCTTTTACAACACTTTCTCCCTTCGCACACCGAAGGTTGCTGAAAAATATCATTCATATTTCTGTTCAAGCTAAAGGATCTTTTGCGATTCCTGTTCATAGCCGTTTTTGTGGTGTTGGGAGTAGGGATATATTACCATACCAACCTATGGCCTGATTACGAAGCATTGTGGGATGGAGGCTGGACAAACTGGAGAATATGGACTATTTTATACTACCCATACTGGCAGCTGTATGCAGAAATTAACCTTGATCATCTTGACGGTTAGTACATGCACTTTTTTCTTTCAAATTGTTGTACGTTTATGTCAATATAACGATAATAACATAACGATTATCATTTTAAAAAAATGAACATTAATCTTCTTTGTGTACAAAATAAATGCATAACTTTTGAAAAAGCGTTTTGGCGATCAAAAACTCAAAAATGATTTAAACATAAAATTTGTTTCTTCGAGGTCCTTAACATTCTTACTAAAATAATAGACATTTCTTCCAATCGTTTATCTTATCACTTTTAGGTAGCACTGAAATAAACTGTTCCAGTGTGACTTCATCAGATCCATCTAAATGTCCACAGGAAGATTGGACGGTTCAGGCTATAGTGGCGATATACATGTTGTTTTCAAATTTCCTATTGGTCAACCTTGTTATTGCCATGTTCAGGTTTGAGTTTGCTTTAATTGTAAATCATGCAATTTATATACTTTCTTCTTCTAACTGAAATTGGCTTAAACAGAATTGACCGTTGCAAATAAAATTGCCAATAAAATGCTATCTTTAGTTAAGAGTGTTATCACTTACAACCAATTTGACGGTTCTATCTTCAACTATTTCTACTGAAAAACAGTTGTTATGAAAGGTGAATGGTAAACAAATGTATCATCAAATATACCTACAATAAATGTATTTATAAACACTTACATGATCCATGCCAATGACTTCATTTTAGGTCATAATAACGAACGATTAACGGTTAAGGGTGTATAATTCATTCTTTTATAACTCTGTATATATTTCTATGTAAAAGTAAACATGCGTTTCTATCTAACCATGAAGTCTTTCTCGTGTTATATCGTCGATGGCGAATGGTGATTCGCCATCGACGGCATTTAATTTCTCCTGTTTTTTTATCTTTAAACACGTCTTGTGTTATCTGAGTCGTTACATTTAATTAGTATGAGCGCTGTAACTATGTTTTGTTTACAATCAAGAAAATCTGCAACTCTAACAAAGGTTTCATTTGTTAAATGGAATTAATATTTACTGACTATTCGAACGATAACGCGTTCGTTGTGTCCCTGGACATTTTTTTATCTGTTGGATTCGCCTCGTGCACTATAAACTTCCTTGTGCTTACATAGTAAACAGTAAATACCTATATATTACAATACAAGTATTAAACGGGTAGAGAATTTGTGATTTATATTGCACAAGGCGGAGGAAAGTAAAGTTTCTTTAAGTATTCAATGTATGTGGAATATTATAGTTCAACATTAAACGATTTTTAATGTTTAATAAAAAAATTCCTAGGCGATATACTTATTTTTATTAATATGATTCTAGCTACACATTTGAGAGGGTGCAGAATGACTCTGAAAAGTTGTGGCGTTTTGAGAGATACACGGTGATAAACGACTACGACTGGAGGATTCCGTCCCCTATCAACCTGTTGTTGATGCCTTATCGATTCTGTCGCTATCTAGCGATACATGACTGTTGTTCACCACACTGTAAACGTAGGGGCTTTAAACTTTTTCTTTCAGTTATTTAGTTTAATGTTGTCCTAAAGACCGGGAATATAATTATCAACATATTTGCTGAACCTTTTTTGGATAATACACAAGTAGATTCATCATTTATTCTTCGACGTTTGAATTGGTTAATTTGTAATTCAATATTGTACATTATTGTTATAGTATACATTATTTACATATTCTACATTTTTTACATATTATATTGAGCTTAGCTACTAAGAAATTAAATATATTACAACCTGAAATTATAGATAAAACCTGAATCTGTATTTTAGAAGCTCGCATCGAAAAAAGAAAAAACGAAGAAAAGAAAAGCAGAAAGGAAAACGAAGCATACAAGCGAAGCCTCCAAAAAATAGCAGCTTTAAAAAACCAAAGCAAAGTATAATCAGATGCACAAGGACATATTAAAATATATTCAGTCTTTTTAAAATCTAAATGTATATGTAATCAAAGCCTCAAATGTGTCAGGATTTACAAATCGATGTTCGTTACACATATGAATTGTTTCGTTGGCATGCTATTGCTCTATTTCAAGTTTTCTCATTCAACTTATGTGTTTTGTATAAAACGCTAAATATAATGCCTTTTTTGCAATGTGATATTTTTATAGAATGATAAATTGAAGCGCATTGTGGTCATATTAGCATATGTGATGTACCATAACGTATTATATTATATTACATGTATATCAAAATATAAAATAGTGTGTGTTTCAGTAAAAGCTCTGGGGATTAGATTAATGGTAAAGGAACAGCGTTTTATAACGTTGTTTAAGAGATTATGTTAATTGTGCATCGATCAATGTGATATTTGTTCAAATGAGTTTGGGAGTAACTATACTACAGTAAGTACTTCATAAATTACTAATAATTATTAAGGTGAGTGATCCCATTTATTTGTAAATTCAATTAAAATGAACAACGTTTTAATGAAATTGGCATATTGTTGTAAATGTTATATCAAATAAATAGTAAAGTTCTGGTTGGTCCGGACAAAAGTTCACAAAAGGTTTATAAAAATAGTACTCTTACTAGATTGCGCAATTGTAAACTGATGTCATGGTAAGATTGAGGGAATCTAACTGCATGGTTAAATATCAAAGAATGACTCTACTTATATATTGATATTCATGGTCCATGGGCTAGGGGTCAAGTTGAATTAGGGAGTAGAAGATCTAAAATTCTTCCGACTATTGTCCACCATCCCATTTCATTTTTATGAATAAATGTATTATTTTTTCTTCAAAAATCAAATAATAAAACGAAGTAATAGCAAAATAACAAACAAAGAACAAAAACATGACAATTTCACTGCACAAATGTTAAAAAAGTAAATTTACTAAGTTACGTGTAGAAGTGTTAAAAAACGCCGGGTTTTTTTGGGGGTCTAAGATTGGATTAATCAATTTGAAAATTCAAAATCTCATGTATCTCAGATCGAACCATTCTCTACCGTTGTAGTACTAAATTTACCAAAGTTAGGGGGTTCGATCTATGCTCATCTTTCCGCATATTTTTGGACGCAATGTTTACTATTATGGCCAGTGCAGGTAGTAATTTTGGTGCACTAGTCATCATGTCCAGTGCAAATATAAGTAATATGTCTTTAGTCATATATGTAGTAATATTGATAATGAAGAATATTGTTTTTTGAAAAGTCAAATTGTTTCACAATTTATCTAGTATGTAATCATGTATTCGTGTTTTTTATAAGTCGTTTTCCGTTAAATATAAATAGAAAAATGGTCATTGATAAACCTGTTTTTGAGTTTTCGAGCATTTTATTTAACAAGAACAAGGTACATTTGGCACCAAAATCGGCCTAGTTCCGAAATCAAATGAAGACATTGGTGAATAATATTTAGGATTTCCCTGTTTTAAATCAGTTTATATTTTTTAAATATCTCAAACGATTCTCCTTATACAACTCTCTAAAATTACTAAGTCTGATGACGGAAACAACGCTCACGACATCATGACGTCAACTTGACGTTATCAGAAATCGCATTCAATGTAATAATTTCTTTACTGCGTGAAGAATTGTAGATTGATAAATCATTTTTTACGCCGCTATTGTGTTTTTCTATGTGTTTTATTCTTAACATTTCAATTACTTGATAAATTTATAATAAACTTTTGATTTGATATTATAATTATATAGGGTCTTCATGGTGAAAATTCATGGTAAATTCCGACACAAAAAAACCCCGGTTCGATCAAAAATGCAGATGGAAAACATCTACCGGTACATGTATAGGAAACATTGTTTTTGTCCGTTTTCCTGACACTCAATTTAATTATGTATTAAAATACCTGTTTATCTTTTACTTCATAATATTTAATTATTAGGTATATACGTTTATGTACATACATGTACAGTGTCATATCTAAATATAGACACATTACGTATAGGCGACTATATTTACATAGTGGACATGTTCCGTATGTAGGCAAATACACACATATTACGCGCATTTCTATCAAACACGGCAACCAACAGATGACCATATATTCTGTATTTTGATGTTAACATATATCAAAATGATTTCTACTGTCCAGCATGATTGAAATATCATTCTTTGGAGCTACATGAATTAATCTGACCCTGGCTCTTTAAAACCATCTGAGTTGTAATTATGATTAGCCCATGTTTCTATAGTATCTAAATAAACGCCTAATCTGGATAAAAATGTGGATTAAATTAATCTGTACATACATTTTGTTGTATTTTCATTAACCTTTTGCTTCATCACCGATTTATACCGACATACCCGGTTATTTCATTAAAGGGGGGGGGGGATCAATTTTCTACATTAACGCGTACATATCTTTATAATCCCTTGTTCTAAAGAAAATGTTTATGTTTCAAGTTTATAAAGAAGACATCACACACTAAGTAATTTTGAAAAAGAATTAAGCACGCACGCAAATTATTGCACTAACAAGCGTTTAAATGACTTTTATCTGACAATTTCAATTTATCTATATACAGTTCATTTTCATGCGATTAAAAGATAAATGTATTTAAAAAAATCAAACTGTTTCGGGATTCGAACCCTATCGAAATAGTCGGACACGGATAGAATCTACTCTAACACCACTTGACTAATCTAGACATGACTTTATAGGGGAATATTCAACACAGCTTTCTTACAGACCCTGAAACGTGTACTACACAGGTTAAGACTTCCCGGAATAGTTTGGGATTAGCAACACTTATATATGTATACTAATGACTTATTTTGTAAAAGTTAAATCAGCTTTTTGTGGTACTGTCAGGTCGGGTTTTTTTAACATCGATAACTGAAACTTTTCGACAGTGTACAATTAGCAGTCGGACATCGGGTAACACGTACCTGCAGCTGACTAAACCTGTCAATCAAACTCTGTGAATTTTTTTCATTGGGTGGTGACGCGTCTCTTCTTTTTTGTCAACAGCCAGTAAAAAATTAATGACTTAAAAACAGTCGGAATCAGTATTTGATAAAGGACATCATTTTAATGATATAACGTTCATCAACTCAATGAAAAAAATTAAAGAATAGAGGGGGAAATATAATGTTCACATTATATATATATGTATGGTACTAATTTTAAACAGTTTGTGGTACAAGCGACGTTATGCGTACATGTATATTGAGTCTGAAATTTAATTCATTGATTTTGTTCCTCCCGATATAGTTATTGAATTTATTTTAGAAAAAAAAGAAATCCTGAATAGGGATACAAACTTTATTTTTGTTTATGCTAATCGTCTTATTTTCTCTCTGGTTTTATGTGTGGAACGTACATGTATTTTAATATGCGGTTGATACGACACAAGAAAAAAAAATTGTTTGATTGCAAAGCCTTCTTTTAAATTCGGTGACTAATTTACTTCTAAACAATTGTCAATTATTAATTGAATTGAATAATTTTTCATTAAATATTATATTTTAATCTCTTAAACCATATGATTTCAAAACAATTCCTAATGTTGAAAAATAAAAACGCCGAATAACGAAAAATCGATTTATGTTTGTAATGATACGGATTTCAATTTTAATGTTTTAAAATTAATAAGCCATTTACATTTTCTGTATTTTTAAATAAAACAATTTCATTGTCCCTACGACATTAAAACGAGCGATTAATATTTATTTTGAACGATTAATACATGTACGTGTATGTTCTGTAGAATTTTTTTTGAATTCTGTGAATTAATTATTTTTCATTTAATGTCAATATTGTTGATTTTGGAAACAAGATATAGCATCAATATACCGACCAACCAATAATGATGTGGAATACTCACAGGCACTCGGCGATACAATACGCAAAATTGCCATTGAACACCCAAAAGACACAATCTGGGTCTGTGGAGATACAAACCTACCTGACATCGACTGGGATAGTAATAACATCAACGGTAACAACTATCGAAAGGAAATCAATGAGAACTTATTGTCATCGATCAACGATGCAGGATTAGAACAAATGGTCAACTTCCCAACGAGAGGAAACAACACTCTAGATATTTTCGCAACAAACCGACCATCACTTGTTACATCATGCGAACCACTGAGTGGGGTCAGCGACCATGAACTTGTCATTATACAATCACAAGTGTATGCCAAATACCAGCGACCAACAAAGCACAAAATATACCTATGGAAGAAGGCAAACACCGAAGACCTTAAGAAAGAAATGTCTGACTTCTCTTCCAACTTTACGAACACACACAATAAAGACACACCTATAGACATACTATGGAGTTTATTTAAAAACTCATGCAACGAACTTTTGAACAAATTTGTACCATCTAAAACAACATCATCTCGATTTAGTCAACCTTGGATAAATTCTGAAATTAAACGACTCTCCAGGAATAAACAAAAAGCCTTCAACAGAGCCAAAGATTCAAAAATCCCAAAGACTGGGAACACTACAAAGCCCTGAAATCAAAGTGTCAATCTGAATGCAGGAAAGCTCACAACAACTACTTTGGAAATATGTTAAATGATGACATCAACAAAAATCCCAAACGCTTTTGGTCTTTTATTAAGAGCAAACGTTGCGATGCTCCGGGGGTTGCTCCACTAACCAAGGACGGAACCACCCATAGTGACAGTATGAAGAAAGCAAACATCCTCAACGATCAATTCACCTCGGTATTTACATCGGAGGATACAACTTGTATACCTGAATTAGACACAACCACCCATCCAAAGGTACCGGACTTCTCCATCAACCAGAAGGGAGTACTTAAACTGTTATCTGGCTTAAATCCACACAAAGCCACAGGACCTGACGGCATCTCTGGACAGTTTCTAAAAGTGCTAGCCAATGAAATTACACCATCATTGACCCTAATTTATGAAGCTTCCATCACACAGGGCAAAATACAATCTGACTGGAAAAATGCCTTTGTCACACCTCTATTTAAGAAAGGCGATCGAAGTAAACCATCAAATTACCGACCAGTATCATTAACACCCATTTGCTGCAAGATACTGGAGCATATTATATTCAGCGTCGTCATGAAACATCTAGAGACCAACAACATTCTTACTGAGTCACAGCATGGATTTAGGAAATCACATTCATGTGAATCACAGCTCCTTCTAACAGTGGAAGATCTAGCATCCAGCCTCAACAAGAACCAACAAGTTGACGCAATACTGTTAGACTTTAGTAAAGCCTTTGATAAAGTTCCTCACCAAAGACTCTTAGCAAAAATCAAACATTACGGCATTAGAGATAACCTTAATAACTGGATCAGCGACTTTCTGGAAGAACGAAAACAAGAAGTAGTCCTAGAAGGAAAGCATTCAACATCATCGAACGTAACATCAGGCGTCCCTCAAGGAACTGTACTGGGACCTCTACTATTTCTTCTGTTCATAAATGACATGCCAGAGAACATATCATCAACAGCTAGACTATTTGCTGACGATTGTCTCTTATACCGAACAATCAACAGCATCAACATAACCAACAAGAGATCACATGTGTACCATGACTATAACATCCATGGAAAGATGGGACCCATATACCAAACAAAACATTGACAAATTGGAACAGGTCCAACGCAGAGCGGCACGTTTTGTCAATGGGGACTACTCAACATACAGCAGCGTATCGAAGATGATAAAAGACCTAAATTGGCCGTTACTACAACAACGACGCCAAAACATGAAATTGATCATGATGTACAGGATAGTATATA
The DNA here is from genome assembly GCA_020458035.1 of Magallana ariakensis. Classification (NCBI taxonomy): domain Eukaryota; kingdom Metazoa; phylum Mollusca; class Bivalvia; order Ostreida; family Ostreidae; genus Magallana; species Magallana ariakensis. The sequence goes on from CM035811.1 coordinate 81,646,492, forward strand.
ACTTGATTGCAATCCCATCTCAAGTCTACCTGACCCCAGTTATTACCACCACAACCAGAGGTCATTCCATGAGATTCATCGTGCCACACTCCCGGATCAAGACTCACCAGTATTCTTTCTTCCCCTCAGCCATCCGCCTATGGAATACCTTGCCAGACACACTAGTGGTCTTACCAACGCTGGAGGCGTTTAAGGCAGGGATCCAGTTGGCGGAGTAAAGTCGAACACCGTTTGTAACCCTGTTTTAACCTGTAAAAAGAACTCTTTTAAGTGTACAGTCCTTCGCCGCTGCGCGCATGTACAGAGTTCGACAATACTCGGCCAACCGAGGGATGAACGAAATTGGAAGAAGAAGAAGAAAAATCCGAGAGGAAACGATTGAAACGAAAATCAAAGCGTGTCAAAAGCGTGTGAAAAACGAGCAACCCGTTTCGTGTGAGAAACGTTTCGTGTAAACCGTTCATCGTATCGTGAAAACCGTTTAGCGTTTCGGGAAAAGCGTGTAGCGTTTCGTGTAAACCGTTCAGCGTTTCGTGTAAACTTTTAGCGAGCGTGTGGTGTAGTAGTACGTTTCATGGTCTGTAGATTACAAAGATATGAATGATTTTTTTTTAAACTAGATTTTAAAGAAATATGCCTCCTTGAAACAAATCTGATTAAATAAGATCATTGATCCGCTCCGACAAATTCGATGTCGCTTTGTGTATAGTGACATAGAGGGTGCATTCAGAGTATTTCCTGTCTGCCGATGGTAACAATTTGTGCTATTGGTGCCATTGGACCCATATGTACTCGGAACGAGTTTTGGGGTATACAAATAGTGAGAAATTTACCAATGTTAACAATGGTACCTTTGGTGTACCATTGTTAACACTGACTGATTATTTAGCGGAAAATATCAAACCAAGATGCAATATGTTTGCCTCGTTGATCATTTTACACCAAAAGAATACATTCAGAAATATAATCTGCGTACAGTAAATTAATCATTTTTTTTCTTACATTTTTTCTTCTCCTGCAAAACAAGCGTAGATCTTTGAAAAACATGGCTAGAGTGAGTCATTACTAGGAGATTACTAATGTATCATATACACCCGATGATTTTAATACCGTTTCGCCAGGGACACATTTGACAGTAAATGCTATAGTTAATGCCAACAACAATCTAAAGGGCCCTACCCCTAATGTTGAAAAGTCTCTGTTGGTGTTTTGTGGAAACTACGTTTGAGATCTTTCGATATATGGCTGATCGGTTTTAGAACATCTATAAAAGGAAGTTTTTAAAGAGTATATTCTCCTCCTCGAAAAATATTACGGCCGAATAGATAGCCTATACAACAAGCAAAATATTCGAGAAAACTTTCAATTTCAAAATGTTTTGGGTGCTTTAGATGGAAGTCATCAGTATTCCAACCAGTTCCCAAACACCTGCAACATACCTACACATACGGAAAGAAATTTTATTCAATTGTACTTCTGGCATTTTACAATGCTTAAAACGAATTGTTTAGCTACAGCAGGATTTAAGGTGGAAAAAGCTGTGATTTTTTTTAATGTTTTTATTTATTGTCATTTATTCTCAAAACATCAACAGAAATACTTAATAAATAGTTATTCACATAACCTAAATGTATAGGAATTATATAATGTGAGTAGACATGATCATTTTCATACAGAGTATTTGACGAAATATAAATCTTGTAAGTAAAAATAAAATATTTGAAAAAACAAAAAAATCATTGACAAAAAGATAATGAAACGGGTTTCAGAATTGTTCAAAATATACATGTATATTTCACTTAGTACAATAATACCGGTATATTGCCTATGCTAACATGTAGGGCCACCATTCACTAACTACAAGTCTCTAATGCCCCCATGTTAGCAAAGCAGCGACCACACCTGGAATGTGGACCCCATGGCACTTTATTTATATGACAAAACAGATATAGAGAAAATGTATAAATATATATAAAATAAGAATAAGTTATTTATCTATTTACCTATTATATGAGTTATAAATTGTTTCTCATACATAATAGGCTCGGACGCTTACTCACTAGCATTGCATTCCAGTTGCAGCGCACGGAACCCATGTCAGACCCCAAGCCAGGATCCAGCAGCAGCTCCAGGACATCGACAAGGAAAAATAAGAAGAACTAAGCTATAGTAAGCTTTATCAGTATGCTTCATCTAACGTAAAGGACAAGCTTAACTGTTTATCTGTTAACTGCAGAGGGTTAAATACTGCAGAAAAACGTCTAAAATTCTACACATGGATAAATGATAGTAATTTGGATATCATATACACTACACTGAAAATAACATTATAAACTATGATGCACGATGGTCGGGTATATCTGTACACTGTTTTTCAGATTCCCCTTTTAGCAGGGGCGTTTCAATTTTATTTAGAAAAAACTGTACAATTATAAATACTCATAAATACTCATAAAACAAATGATGGTAGAAAACGTATGGTAAATATAGAGTTTGACCATTAAATTACTACAGTTGTAAATATATATGCACCAAACGATGTAAACAATAGATGCGATTTTTTAAAGAAAACTTTAGACTGGATCAAAAAATACGCTCAAAGTTTTGAGAATATTTTGATATGCGGAGACTTTAACTGCCTATCAGATAACCTAAATCCAGATAAAAGTGTACCTTTTTTTAAATCATTGTTAAACAAACTCGACTTATGTGACTTATAGAAACATATGTATGGAAACAAGCAAGGTTATACGTGCTGTAATGGGGCAAATATCCCAGCAAGTAGAATTGACTATATTCTAAAATCTAATACTTTTTGTTATGCTTGCGAAAATATAAGAATTCAAAGCATACCAGGGTCTCATTCAAATGGTACGAGAATGTCTGATCACAAATGTTTAATTTTTTCTCTAACTACAAATGAAAATTTAAGAGGACCAGGATATTGGAAATTTAATACTTCATTACTTGAAAACTTCAAAAGTGAAATTAATATATTCCTTAAACAATTTGCTTTCGATAAAGAAAATCCCATCGATTCATGGGATATTTTGATAAGAAAGATTAAAACTTTTTGTATAAATTTTTAAAAAAAAATCTAAATCATATAAAAGCAAAATAAGCTCAATCCAAAAAGAGATAAATATTATTGAAAACTTGCCTTAAGAAAATATTAATATGAACAGAAAAAGAGAATTAGAAACAGAATTATCAGAGTTAATAAGCAAAAAAAAAAAACAAAAGGTGCTCAAATAAGGTCGCGAGCAAATTGGATAGAAAATGCAGAAAAAATACCGCTTAATTCTTAAGCTTAGAAAAGAAAAAAGACAATTATCAAACGTGATTAAATCTTTAAAAAACGGAAATGATTACATATCTGATGAAGACCAAATTTTACAATCTTTTTGCGAGTTTTATGAGAAATTATATACATCATGCAACACAAATAACAGTACAGTAAACGAATATCTCGATAATCTAAATTTAGAGTATATATTAAACGACAAAGATAAAATAGAACTAGACAAATTTCCAACGCTTCCAGAATGTACAGAAGCTATTCTAAGTATGAAAAAAATTAAGTATCCGGGACTTGATGGATTGCCATCAGAATTTTACCAAACTTTTTGGTAAAGCTTAAAAGAAAATTATTATTGTACTATTTAAGAAATTTATGAAAAAGAAACTATGGCATATTTTCAGAGACTTTCTCTAATATTAATCACTCTATTATTTTAAAAAACAGATCCCCAAAATTGAAACAATTATAGACCTATTAGCCTTACAAACACTTATTATAAAATCATTGCTTTTATTTTTGCTTACAGACTACAAAACATACTTGATAAAACAATACATATCAATCAATCATCTTACATAAAAGGACGAAATATAGCGTTAAAAGCTGTGAAATTAATATGTTGCCTTCAATGCATACACAATATCCGCCACTTTTGTTACGTCATAAAAAAGTTACCATCGCTAACAGAGCTCTAAATCGTTTGCAGAAATGTCTACCTATGGTAAATTTTATCGGCAAACATTGGTACCGTTGGCATACCAATGGTAAAAAAAATTACCAGTGGTAACTCTGAACGCACCCGTAATTTGTCGGAGCGGATCAAAGATCTTTTTTTAATCAGATTGCCTTGCAACAAAAATCGGAAATTGCAGTTTTCAAGAAATTGTCTTACTCTAAACGTTAAGATTAAATTAATTTTAATCCAAGGATGTGGTTTTTCACAGCAATGAGGATTCCCATTTTATAAGGCGTGAAATCTGCCACATTTTTCTGAGTAACCATTTTCAAATCTATTTCATGGTCTTATATAAGTTAGTACAAACTTTTCATATACAATTTTACATTGCTTTTATACAACGCTGCGTACAATAAACGATTTTAATGAAATTCTGTAACTTTGTTATTTCAATTTTATCTGCTACTCCTTTATGGAAAATAAGCATAGGAACCGCAACGCCCTCTATTAAGACTGCAATTATAAGTAGTCTAAAGTTATAAAATTTGCTCTTAGTTTGTAAGTTCTACAAAATCGGGTCACTTGTTTTGTAATTTTTGTACGTGTCTTAATCAGTCAAAAACTTCATTATTACACTTAAGCTTATTCATTAGAAGGTATACATGCATATATATCAATGTAGATAAACAAATTAAAATACACATTACAGAGTAGATTTAAAGAGTTACCTCCCTTGTCCTTTTTGTAAACAAAAGGGGAAATAATTAAGGTCTTCCGTTTCCAACGGAATACCTTACTATTATTGTGCTTGTAAGATTATTAAGGTCTTCCGTTTCCAACGGAAGACCTTACTATTATTGTGCTTGTAAGATTATTCTTATTTTTCTTTTTTTTTTTTTTTTCTTCCTAGACGCGAATTTTGAGGCTTCATATCTTGCTCATTTCTGAACGGTTTTTGCTCAAATTTTCAGGGCTTATAGACATTACAAAACACTATCTAAAACATTTCATAAACTTTAAAATTCCTCTTCCGTTAACGAGTTATTCCCTTTTCAAAATTTTTTAGGGCCTTTGGTTTCCAGACAAAGGCTCCGAGACTATGATAGCAGGGAATGGGAATCCAGCGAATTTGAATAACAGAGACTTTGAAGTTGTGCACATCGATTTTTGTTTTTCGATTACGTTTGTTATTTAGAAAAAGGTAGGGGGTCAAAAAATAGGATTTCAAAAAGTGCGAAAATTTAGACATATTTTTCTTTGTATCTTTTAAACGAAAAATCTTTTGTTAAGACATGTAGAATAAAAGTTGTGCAGAATGTTAAGGGCTTTCATTTGACACCAATAAAAAAGGGCTGGCCCCTAAAATTAAGGGCCAATAGCGCTTGAAAGTTTTTGCTTAATAACTCAAAAACGGTTAAGATTTCGATATGGCTGTCGCTGGAAAAGTTGGTTGTTGGGATCTCATAAAGGTCGTTACAATGTTATTTTGTTGGTGATTTGTGTTGTATGACTGTAAAAAGCTGTACATGTTAACATGTACTTCGTTTAATTTGGCAAGTTAACGAAAGTCTATGTGCGTGCAACTGGCATAAAGTTACCACAGAAAGTATGCTGGTTTATACAGGAAATTGTTTTTTAGAATAGATTTTTTTTTGGAGTTTATGTCAGTTTTGTTAAGTTCTTATAGTGCACAATCCCTAAAACGAGAATCGGAAAACAAAACATTCTTCTTCCTTTGTAGTTAAACACAAAGTACGGATTTAAAATAAATCTATGTATTACATTTGAGTTTTCATACTGCATTTAAAATCTACCTTGAATAAGAGCTGTGTGTGTACCGTTACGTAAGCTATCCCTCACCCGCGGCCTAGAAAATCGGTCACCATGGTCGCGACGGGGCTAACTAGCGGTCAGCGGTTATCTAATACACGAGAGTTGCGTCTCTCATATATGAGTTTATTTAGCCGCGCACTCTAGAATTGTTTTAGTTTATATACCCGTAAATAAAATACAAGATCTGTTTTAATTTCTTCATGTTATAAGAGTTTGTCCATCTTGTTTTTATTTAATTAAACATTAGAGTGTAAGAAGACGTTCTGAAAATTTATAAAGGCGATATTACTACAAATCGGAAACTTCGTCAGTCTTAAATTAGTGATTGGTTTGTAGGTTTAAAATGTTTATAAATCTGTACAAATATTGTTTTAAATCAACAAACAACCCACAAATATTAAAACTTTTAAATGATGATCATCCCTCGCACATGGCCGAGGAGATCCCGCGGAGTGCATGTTTCAGACTTTTGTACGAACACAACTATTTTCTTTTATTATGATTTCAACTATGATATTGGTTTAAGATGAAAAGATAAATTTATTTTAAATGTACAGTTGATTTAGCAATGATTAATACGATTGCGCACAAGGTAGTTTATTATAATCAAAGTTCCATGTTTCATGTTTGCGGTAGGTGCTGGCACGATAAAAGGTGTCCTGAATTGAGGCATTCGGATTATATTTAATTGGCAAAAAGATAATCAGATTTGACGAAAATCATTTTTTGGCGACTTCTTCTTATGTGTAACATTTTCACTTTCCCACCCGTTTGTTTATTCGGTCAGTCTGTGTTAATTCAATCGCAGCGTGCGACCGAAAATATTGTGTCGCTTTGAACAGCGCACACAGCTGAGAACATCTATAGCCCCAGTCGGGTTATGTTTATATGGCTGCAGATCATCAATTGTTATGTAACTGAGTAACAATGTATCGAAGGTTATCGAATATTATTGAGTATCGAAGTGTGCTTTCACTACAGTGGTCAATTGTTAAACAATAAGGCTATTATTCGAAGTCAATCATCTTCACATTATACATGTAGGTGCGAAATCGTAATCGGATAATGTTGCTAATAAATCAACCTGTTGAACACGCTAAACTTCTACAGATATGAACGGAATAATATATCATACTTAAAAGTTTTAAGTCAAAGGAAAATTGTTCTCGGATTAAGAAGTTATGAAATACGACTACATTATGCAACGCAGTCGGTCGCCATAGAAATCATCAAAGTACTGCAATTGTCGACAGATTTCTTGTTTCTTTGAAATACTTGTAGCATGATAGCTCACTACCAGAGTAAAGCTAACCAGCACTAACTCCAACGCACTAACAAAAAACAAGTATTCCTTTTAAAGGAATGATCGGCAATAATGATATATTGATAGCTAGAAGCAATCAACATGATCAGTTTGATGTAAAATAATAAAATAAGTACTGTATTTTTACAAAATATAGAATATTTTGAATCTGTACACCATAATTTCATTATTATAAACCGTCAACAAATTTAATTTTTAAATAAATTTGGGAAAAGCCGTTCGTAAACTCCTTGTCTAATTTTATATTTTTAACGTAATTATTAAATGTTAATGTATCTTCTTCTTCTTCAGAATACTGAGTAGGGCTCTTCAAAGAGCATTAACACGTATACAAAGAAAGAGTTGTATTAAAATAATTTAATGCGACTGAAAAACATTGAATGCCATCATAACTTGCTATTGAGGTCGCATTATAACGTAACCTTGTTTATAAATCAAGCCGTCTTCCTAGCTACTATTATGCAACACCAATAGATCGAGGTCAGTTCATGGAGCATCTTCTTATGATTGAGGTCAGTTCATTGAGGTCAACTGCATTACTGAATGAATCTTTCGACCAAAATCTTACGCGTGAGACAAAATGTGCATTCTTGAATTAACAGGTCGAACTGTATTTTATGTATGTTTGCATCTCTTAAGGTAAATGAATTGAAATGAAACCGAGTAAAATGTTATATAAATACTAAACCAAACTTCAAGTTTTTATAAGAACTACTTATGCAAGCGGAATGTGTGCGCACGTGGAAGCATTTGCCGGATGTCTCATATGGACACAACAGTGATCGGCCGAAGCCGATCACAATAAGTTAAAACAAGCTTATCTTTTAAAAAGATTGGTGAGCTAGCGCCGTAGCCATTATAAAACACAGAAGCATCGGCAATGGCATAGCTCATTGACTGTGCCTTAATCATTATGTAACTACTGTAATTTCAACTTCGAGGTGAAAATTTTCAAGAACCATTGGTACCGTTTTGTAGCAATCGTATCTTCTCGGACCTTTCCGTCAAGCTCGGAAAACATATCAGAGGTTGTTTTCCGAGCTTGAAGGTAGTTAAAATAAAGCTAGCTATTTATTATAATATTTAAAATAGCTTTGCATAATAAGACCTAAGAGACTGTTACTATTTTGACATTTACAATATAACACAAAACTTCGTGTGAAGATGATAAAACGAAATTCACATGGTACAGCTTATCTACAGTAGTACAGTATTCCCAGAATACCCTACTATGGAGTCGAGCATGCGTATTCAAGTGAAAAAGACTAACGTAGTTGCTAGCGCTCGAGAGCGCTAGCAATTATCGACTATTTTTCAAGCGTTTTCCGATCCCGATGTTAAACAACTGAAATTATTAGGCCGCCTTGCACCCACACTAGGACTTGTGCTCAAAAGGTGAGCCCGGATTCCTCGAGAACGGGTGTACCCTCGAGGATTCCGGCGCCAAATTAGGCACTAGTGACAACGATTTCCGGCGCCAGGGTGCGGAGTAGACCTTAAGAAAACAAATTATTTCTGTAATGTAGCGTTCTAAACAAGGCGCCCTGTCCCCAAACCAGAACTTCTGCTCATTAGGTGAGCCCGGATTCCTCGGGGGACGGGTAATCCCTTGAGGATTCCGGCGCCAAATTAGGCACTAGTGACACCGATTTCCGGCGCCAAGGCGCGGAGTAGACCTTAAGTGAACAATTTATTTGTGTAATTTAGCGTTCTAAACATAGCGCCCTGCGCCAAAACTAGGACTTGTGCTCATTAGATGAACCCGGATTCCTCGGGGGACGGGTAATCCCTTGAGGATTCCGGCGCCAAATTAGGCACTAGTGATACCGATTTCCGGCGCCATGGCGCGGAGTAGACCTTAAGTGAACAAATTATTTCTGAAATGTAGCGTTCTAAACAAGACGTCCTCCAAACATTGAAAGTTCTTACTTCACACAATGATTGCTTATGACCTAAGTGTTGACTTGTGCTCATTAGGTGAGCCCGGATTTCTCGGGGGACGGGTAATCCCTTGAGGATTTCGGCGCCAAATTAAGCACTAGTGACACCGATTTCCGGCGGCAAGGCGCGGAGTAGACCTTAAGTGAACAAATTATTTCTGTAATGTAGCGTTCTAAAGATTTTACTTTACACAAAGATTGCCTATGACCTAAGTGTGTGTGTAATGATTTTGTTTCAATGTTATTTTGTGAAGTTCAAGGTCATTGGAGGAAATTTCATAAGTTGTGTCTGTAGATAAATACTTTAGTTATGATTTTGTTTTTCTTAGTGGGGAGGGGGGAATTATTTGTGAGGTTGCTCACAGAACCGCCAGTGAGTCCACTGAGAGCACTCTCCCCCTTTCTCGCAACCAAAATTCACCTTAAATTAACTTAAAGGAAATTGAATTTTGGGGCATTGTTCCCCCTCCCCCAACCCACATTTCAGAAGAAGGCAATATAAATTTTTATGGCAAATTGAAAACAAATTATATTAAACAAAATAAGTTATAGCTGCCTCACAGCTCCCCCCCCCCCCTCCCCTACCACTACCACGGATTAGATTTTGAAGATTTATTTTTTCTTTTATTGGCTTGTTAATACATTTCGGATGAATTTGTTCCCCGAAGCAAAAACGATGCTGAGTGTTTGCACGGCCAAACGTTATACGGAGAGTTGTCCCTCCCACTGAGCACCTTTCGCACAGCGCATCCTCAGGTTGGAAAAGCCGTCATCATTTATTTTTGATTTTCTGAACTTTTATCATATTGACAATCCTGTCTGTTTAAAATCACCACCCTTCTGCCTACACCCGTCAGGGTCTGATAGGTATCGATGACATTTCATCTTCACTTAACCTCTATATTTGCACACAACCTAAATATATATCTCATTTACCAAATACATGACTTTATGTGTTAATGAGAGGTGCAACTCTTCAATACTCAGTCTGGGGGTTACATAGAAAGCAGGATTAAAATAATTTGCCTGTCTCCATTTTAAAAATTCCAATACATTTTCTAAAGCCCTGATTGGTCAGAATTTTAGGTCGGGTGAAGATGACCCCCTATCAATACCTGTCAGACCCTGTAAGGAGAAGAGGGTGCTTTTAATCAGACTGATTTACAATCCTTTTCCGACAGGAAGCTGCAACGGAAGACCTCTTCGTTGCTTTGCAACGAGCTCGTTTCTAGTTCTTATTTTTCTTTTTTTTTTTTCTTTCTAGACGCGAATTTTGAGGCTTCATATCTTGCTCATTTCTGAACGGTTTTTGCTCAAATTTTCAGGGCTCATAGACATTACAAAACGCTATCTAAAACATTTCATAAACTTTAAAATTCCTCTTCCGTTAACGAGTTATTCCCCTTTTAAAATTTTTTAGGGCCTTTGGTTTCCAGACAAAGGCTCCGAGACTATGATAGCAGGGAATGGGAATCCAACGAATTTGAATAACAGAGACATTGAAGTTGTGCACATCGATTTTTGTTTTTGGATTACATTTTTTATTTAGAAAAAGGTAGGGGGTCAAAAAATAGGATTCCAAAAAGTGCGAAAATTTAGAGATATTTTTCTTTGTATCTTTTAAACGAAAAATATTTTGTTAAGACATGTAGAATAAAAGTTGTGCAGAATGTTAAGGGCTTTCATTTGACACCAATAAAAAATGGCTAGCCCCTAAAATTAAGGGCCAATAGCGCTTGAAAGTGTTTGCTTAATAACTCAAAAACGGTTAGAATTTCGATATGGCTGTCGCTGGAAAAGTTGTTTGTTGGGATCTCATAAAGGTCGTTACAATGTTATTTTGTTGGTGATTTGTGTTGTATGAGTGTAAAAAGCTGTACATGTTAACATGTACCTCTTTTAATTTGGCAAGTTAACGAAAGTCTATGTGCGTACAACTGGCATAAAGTTACCACAGAAAGTATGCTGGTTTATACAGGAATTTTTTTTTAGAATAGATTTTTTTTTAGGAGTTTATGTCAGTTCTGTTAAGTTCTTATAGTGCACAATCCCTAAAACGAGAATCGGAAAACAAAACATTCTTCTTCCTTTGTAGTTAAACACAAAGTACGGATTTAAAATAAATCTATGTATTACATTTGAGTTTTCATACTGCATGCATTTAAAATCTACCTTGAATCAGAGCTGTGTGTGTACCGTTACGTAAGCTATCCCTCACCCGCGGCCTAGAAAATCGGTCACCATGGTCGCGACGAGGCTAACTAGCGGTCAGCGGTTGTTATCTAATACACGAGAGTTGCGTCTCTTATATATGAGTTTATTTAGCCGCGAACTCTAGAATTGTTTTAGTTTATATACCCGTAAATAAAATACAAGATCTGTTTTAATTTCTTCATGTTATAAGAGTTTGTCCATCTTGTTTCTATTTAATTAAACATTAGAGTGTAAATTAAGAAGACGTTCTGTAAATTTATAAAGGCGATATTACTACAAATCGGAAACTTCGTCAGACTTAAATTAATGGTTGGTTTGTAGGTCTTAAATGTTTTTAAATCTGTACAAATATTGTTTTAAATCAACAAACAACCCACAAATATTAAACTTTTAAATGATGATCATCCCTCGCACATGGCCGAGGAGATCCCGCGCGAGTGGACAGGTTTGTGTTCTTCTACATGTACCTTATCACGCGTGCATGTTTCAGACTTTTGTACGAACACAACTATTTTATTTTATTATGATTTCAACTATGATATTGGTTTAAGATGAAAAGATAAATTTATTTTACATGTACAGTTGATTTAGCAATAATTAATACGATTGCGCAGAAGGTAGTTTATTATAATCAAAGTTCCATGTTTGCGGTATGTGCGGGCACGATAAAAGGATGTCCTGAATTGAGGCATTCGGAATTTTTTTAATTGGCAAAAAGATAATCAGATTTGACGAAAATCATTTTTTGGCGACTTCTTCTTATGTGTAACATTTTCACTTTCCCACCCGTTTGTTTATTCGGTCAGTCTGTGTTAATTCAATTGCAGCGTGCGACCGAAAATCTTGTGTCGCTTCAGCGCACACAGCCGAGAACATCTATAGCCCCAGCCGGGTTATGTTTATGGCTGCAGATCATCAATTCTTATGTAATTGAGTAACAATGTATCGAAGGTTATCGAATATTATTGAGTATCGAAGTGTGCTTTCACTACAGTGGTCAATTGTTAAACAATAAGGCTATTATTCGAAGTCAATCATCTTCACATTATACATGTAGGTGCGAAATCGTAATCGGATAATGTTGCTAATAAATCAACCTGTTGAACACGCTAAACTTCTACAGATATAAACGGAATAATATATTATACTTAAGCGTTTTAAATCAAAGGAAAATTGTTCTCGGATTAAGAAGTTATGAAATACAACTACATTATGCAACGCAGTCGGTCGCCATAGAAATCATCAAAGTATTGCAAGTGTCGACAGATTTCTTGTTTCTTTGAAATGTGTACCATGATAGTTCACTACCAGAGTCAAGCTAGCCAGCGCTAACTCCAACGCACTAACAAAAAATTAGTTAAAATTATCGACTATTTTTCAAGCGTTTTCCGATCCTGATGTTAAACAACTGAAATTATTAGGACGCCTTGCACCCAAACTAGGACTTGTGCTCATAAGGTGAGCCCGGATTCCTCGGGGACGGGTGTACCCTCAAGGATTCCGGCGCCAAATTAGGCACTAGTGACAACGATTTCCGGCGCAAGGGCGCGGAGTAGACCTTAAGTGAACAGGTTATTTCTGTAATGTAGCGTTCTAAACAAGGCGCCCTGCGCCCAAACTAGGACTTGTGCTCATTAGGTGAGCCCGGATTCCTCGGGGGACGGGTAATCCCTCAAGGATTCCGGCGCCAAATTAGGCACTAGTGACAACGATTTCCGGCGCAAGGGCGCGGATTAGACCTTAAGTGAACATATTATTTCTGTAATGTAGCGTTCTAAACAAGGCGCCGTGCGCCCAAACTAGGACTTGTGCTCATTAGGTGAGCCCTGATTCCTCGGGGGACGGGTAATCCCTTGAGGATTCCGGCGCCAAATTAGGCACTAGTGACACCGATTTCCGGCGCCAGGGCGCGGAGTAGACCTTAAGTGAACAGGCAAATTAGTTCTGTAATGTAGCGTTCTAAGGAGAAACACTGAATATTGCTTTTTCATTTAAAGATTGCTGATGACCTGAGGATGTATCATGAACTTGATCCAGGGTCAGTTGTGCAAGTTCAAGGTCGTTTGAAAAATAAATGCTTCTTTCTTGTCTGTCATATCTACATGTAATATACATGGAAATGATTAGAAGCTAAAATTTGAAAAATAAATGCTTCTTTCTTGTCTGTCATATCTACATGTAATATACATGGAAATCACTAGAAGCTAAAATTTGACACAAAGATTGCTTGTGACATGTACTTAAATATATCCCGACTCGACTTGAACTTTGATCATCTGTGCAAGTTCAGTGTCACTATAAGAAAAAGAAGCATCCATTATTTCCTAATAGATAAATACTTTAGTTATGATTTTGTTTTTCTTAGTGGGGAGGGGAGGAATTATTTGTAAGGTTGCTCACAGAACCGCCAGTTAGTCCACTGAGAGCACTCTCCCCCTTTCTCGCAACCAAAATTTACCTTAAATTAACTTAAAGGAAACTGAATTTTGGGGCATTGTTCCCCCTCCCCCAACACACATTTTAGTAGAAGGCAATATAAATTTTATGGCAAATTGAAAACAAATTATATTAAACAAAATAAGTTATAGCTGCCTCACAACCCCCCCCCCCCTCCCCTACCACTACCACGGATTAGATTTTGAAGATTAATTTTTTCTTTTATTGGCTTGCTAATACATTTCGGATAAATTTGTTCCCCAAAGCAAAAACGATGCTGAGTGCTTGCATGGCCAAACGTTATACGGAGAGTTGTCCCTCCCACTGAGCACCTCTCGTACAGCGCACCCTCAGGTTGGAGAAGCCGTCATCGTTTATTTTTGATTTTCTGAACTAACTTTTATCATATTGACAATCCTGTCTGATTAAAATCACCACCTTTCTGCTTACACTCATCAGGGTCTGATAGGTATCGATAACAATTCATCTTCACATGACCTCTATATTTGCACACAACCAAAATATATATCTCATTTACCAATTACATGACTTTATCTGTTAATAAGAGGTGCAACTCTTCAATACTCAGTCTGGGGGTTAATTTTATAGAAAGCAGGATTGAAATAATTTGCCCGACCTTATTTAAAAAATTCCAATACATTTTCTAAAGCCCTGATTGGTCAGAATTTTAGGTCGAATGAAGATGACCCCCTATCAATACCTGTCAGACCCTGTAAGAAGAAGAGGGTGCTTTTAATCAGACTGATTGACAATCCTTTTTCGACAGAAAGCTGCAACGGAAGACCTCTTCGTTGCTTTGCAACGAGCTCGTCTCTAGTTCTAACTCCTGTTGTAAATACTGGAGTTACTGGGCAAAGTGAATTCTTTCTAATGGTCGATGAAGGTAATAATGATGAATGATTAAATGCTTTTTTATTGTATGCTATTAGATAATCAAACGTGAGATAGCACTTTGATGACACTAGTTGAATCCAACTTTCCTCTGTTATAAACTTCATAACACTTTTCAATTTCATGACAGTTATATAGTAGTATGCCAATAAAATTCTTAGTGGATTTACATCAAAGTGAAAAAGGAATGCAGTTTAAGTAGATTACGGTATGCTTTACTAAGTATTAAGTATGTTGCTTAGAATATTATGCAACAGAAACAAAGCATCTTGCTTTTTTAAAGCTCAGAAGATTCTTTAGAAAATTCTGAATTTTAATAGTGTTATTGAAAAACTCGTAAAAGAAATTAACATCAATTCTCTGTAAAGACCAAAATATTACTGTAGGGTCATGGCACACACCATCTCAGATTTTCATTTAACTTTCTCAGGTGATTGATACTCATAAGGTATGACATTACCCACCATCAAAATAATGTCTATTACCTTGGTTGTCATGGTAGCCAATTTCATTCATTTAGGGCCAAAATACACAGTTTTAAAGGTGGAAAATAATGCAAACTAAAAGTAACAAGACAGGTTTATTTAAAAATTTTCAAGATATTTCACACATAATATACAAAGTACAAATATAGATGTTCATGATGCAAGAAAGAAAAAAATCTCAATGTCCTTGTTTATTTTAAAGCTGGTGGCTCAAAGATGGCCAACATTTTTAATTTTTGATATTTCTATTTTTTACCCTGTATGTTTAAAAGTCTCTAAAAAATTGCAGGCGAAGATAACATAAATCAGTCGCAATTTCTAAAACATCATACTTACATAAGTTATTATTTATAAAAACAGAGCGGGTATCTTTTTCGTTTTCATTTATTTTACTTCCAAAATTTGGTAATTTAGCCCTTTCCCATACCCCTAAAAAATTGTTTTAAATACTTTTTTAACAATAAGTTGATCATGAAACTCCTTTAAAAACACTTTTTCTACTTAAATAAAAAAGAAACTGATTTAAGATTTTAAAATATTTTAAATTTGATATATAAAGATAATTTTATTTGGCTTTAAAAGAATTGTTTCTATATATATTTTGCAAAGGGCAATTAATTCCAGGCAAGAAAAGCATATCAAATGAGTCTTAAAAAATAATTAGACTATGAACTTTTACTTTTAAAATTTTCCCAGTTATAAAATATGTCTACTGCTTCAATAGATAACAATATTAAAGATTTTTACCATTTAAAGAATGCTTTTATTGATTTTAATGTATAACAAAGGGCAGATAACTCCAAATATATGCACAATGGAAAAAAAAATCTTTGTAATGCAATTCCAGTAAAAAAAAATCAACATATACTTAAAAACTAATGGAAAAATATTAAGAATATATTCCCAATCATGAAAAATCATAAAAATACACCACTAAGTGACAATTAATTAATGCTGGATTGCTCAATATTTAAACATGATCAGTTTGGTCATTATTTGTCCATCTAGCATTGTATGTCTGACTGTCTTGCTGATCTGTTATTCACTGGACTGTTCTGATCATTTTCTTAACACCCTGCAATATTGAAAAAGTAAAATATTACATGTATGAATCATTTCATAAAACAATATTCATGTTTGCCTTTTGCATAGAATACCACAAACAGACATATTCAATTGTTACTGAATGTTTTTTTCTTTTTCAAATAAGAAACAAAACCCTGATGTGTTGATGATTACAGTACAAAATTTCAAAGGTGAAAAAGAGGAAATGACATTTAATTAAGATCTTAATTTAAATAGATTAATGTTATTTTCTCTAGGAATCTTAGTCTATATCTGTATGCACTAATGACCAGCTGCAACTGAATTAGATATGAAATAACAGGGCTCAACATTAACTAAAATATTAACACATTTTTTGATGCAAGTTTCTTACTTGTCTGAATGCTAGTATAACTTGTATATTTAAAAGGAAGGAAAATTATGAAACGCCATAAATAAATGGTTGACATTTTATGAGAGTATGGCTGGTCTGCACTTTATTTACTGTCACAAAATATTTTTTTTTATTGCTGTTGTTATCAAATACAGTGTATATTAGTACTGGGTATTTTTTTAGTAGAAAAAAATTAATACAGGTTTAAAAAATATCTTAAGATTGTATATAAGTGTTATAAATGAGCCCTGTATGATAGATAATATATATACTATCAGCTGATTTGAATATGTACATATGACATAACTTTTTCATTAATTTTGTTAAATAGAATTATTAACTCACATTTTCTGTTCTATGTCTTCCATTTCACAGCCTCTGTTGTGATGATAAGAGCCAAAGTCAATTATTTCTGCAGCATGCACAGAATCCTACAACATTTACAGCACATTTTATTTGTAATAAAATGAAACATTTTAAACATTCCCTAATTACCTTAGTTAGAACATTGTATAAACAAAATGACATTAAATTAAGACAATAACCATTATTCTTTACTTTAATACTCTTACATGTAAATATTTTATACTTTGAATTAAGTAGTCTGTCCCTTATTCCTATATTCATCACTGTTTGCTTAATTAAGATGGCTTAATATACTTTAAATTAAAAGCTTCTCAAATCAACAGAAAAAACAGCTTAGGTATGAAATATAACATGATGCAAAAGAAGTATAAAATCAAAATGGTGAAAAATAATTTTTGGGGGAAGGTATTTTCTATTGCGTTAAGTACCGTATCAATATACGGTATCAATATAATAGCCTAAAACTAAAAAAAAATCATTGATATTTCGCATTGCAAATAACATGAAAGTACCTAGGTGATATACTGTTGATAAATTTGGAGAGGGGTGTTCGGGGTGTTCGGGGAATATTGTCAGGGAAATCTGATGCCTAATTTTGGGAACTTTACTTTGTACATTTAGATTTGAGGTTTTTTTATTGAGAAAATCAACTACCGGTAACTGTGATGAAGCAGGCTATAGATTGGTTGTAGCTTATTTGATTTAGATGTGAATATACATACCTATGCCTATTGGAATAAGGACTGCTATGGACTGCATGTTTTCTCCATAAACTACCATTTAAGGTATCCGATCCATAATAGCCCCAGATTCAATGAATGTAGATGCATAATATATATGTATGGGCTTAAAACTCAGTATACTTGGACATAATTTTAATCTTTTAGTATCAGTATGTAGGAGTGGAATGTGTCCTAATAAATTACCTTTTCCTGTTCTCGAAGAGCTGTCCCCCTTTGATTAAAATCTATAAAAATCAATTTTTAAAAAGTACATATGGTATAAAATTTATTTTAAATAGTTTTTGTACTCCTAAGGATTAAATTCATCTTTTCACCAAAGCATTTATTGATATTCTTAGTATTTACTTTTTTATTTTAAAAAATGTGCTTGTCTCTATAGACCTTAATGCAATCTTCATTAATTAATTACTGCTTAGTTAATAATATTTTTGAAAATATCTCTCGGTAAATCTTTTTCTACTCTAAAAAGCTTTGAAATAATATCAGAGTATTAAATGTATGATGGATATTCAAGGTTAGAACAATTAGGTCCTAATATGGGTCGGATACCTTAATGAGCCTATTTTTTTCACTTGTTCATGTAGTTAACCCGGTTCTCAAAATGATTAAATCCTACATAATAGGGATATAGGTCTGGTATTTTAAACATATATCTCGGGAAACTTGGGTCAAAATAAGCCATATCACTGACGGCAGATGAATTTATGTAATCGCTGTGGGAAGAAAAAGTATATCCTCAGAACTATGCTCCACAGGTGTTGACACTCTGGAACAGCTGGCAGGGTACACACTACGAGACTCTTTTCATCTTTTACACCATCAGTCCGGGGTGGGGGATGTTAGTCGCATTGGCATTTGCATTCCTATATAAGTATTGTGGGTTGGTAACTCGTTAGCTTGATTGGTTGAGTGCTGGATTCGTAAGTCACCGTAAGTTACCGAAACTCAAGTAGAGGAAATATCTGTCTGTTTCATTCGTACAAGACACTCGACACGTGTTTACAAAAGGTTTCAACACAGCCCGGCCCAGGTCGGTAATTAAGCTAAAATCCGATAGAGCATCGTTCATTTCATATTTATAAATTCATTAGGGACTTACTATAAATTCATTAAAACTTAAATCACATGCTTTCTCCACCTCATTTGATCCATGTGTTTTCAACGTCTGCTTTGCCATGCTGTTTTGACGTCTTTTTTGTACTTCAATACAGAAGAGTCAACAAAGGGGAATAACTTTTAGTTGAATTTTGTGCAAAAGTGATAACTTCAAATAATTGTAGGAGAAAACCAGGAGATATACCCAAGCCAATTTTGATTGTATTTATTAGAACAAGGTCTAATCTTGTTAAAAGTATGTTTATTCCAGCTTTTAATTGCCTGCTTAAAATTAAATTGATATTATTTAGTGTGGCTGTTTTTATCAATTTTATTAGCTGAATCTATGAATCACAAACCGATCGTATTGTTTCCTGTACATTTCACCGAAATCAATTGATGTGTACAGATACATTGATTACTTGTTTATTAAATTAAACCGATGTCATGATCAAACCTTCATACATTTAGGGAGCACACAAGTTATTTATATGAAGGTACTCTTTATGTCATTATGGCAATGAGCAAAATGTTTCGTTGCTATGGAAACTGAACATGTTCTGTCAAAAATGTACCCACAGAGAGTCTTCATATCGAACACTCTTTCAAGTCCGAGAGGTAAAATTCAATTCCATGATAGTGCGTGGCCACGTATTTTTGGTCTTTACAGAGAATTGATGTTAAATTTTCAAGAACAACGATCGAGGCTCTTGTTGTAATGGAATGTATGTTGATAAATTCAGATTTAATAAATTAGTTGTATATTTATAAATATTTAAACTATAAGGATGATAAAACTTTCGAAATAAGAACAACATACGCGTGATGATGTATTCCGGAATAATAAAAACTTGATTTTTAATAATGGCCGCAGCAAACGCGATTGACAGGATAGTTATAAATCAAAACATTATAGTTTTATGAAAAACGTTAATAAGTTTCATGAATCGCGTTCGTTACGACCATAGTAAAAACTGTGAACAAATTCCGAAAAACTGCGAAATTTAGAGAAAATATTGGTACATGGTAAGGTTTTGGAATCTACATAGTATATGTGTGACATTTTGGCGCCATTTTAATACCGTATTTTGATAGACCCAAAGGTGTAGAAATTAATGAGCATTATAGAGCTGATGATGTCGGAGTTTATTTATTGCAAATTTACTAGGCCGATATAGGTAACAACCGTACTTTGTTCTTTGTAAATCGTCATTTGTAACACTTATTTGTAGATTTGTATGTTAATGTACCCTTATCAGAACAGATGGTGAGCTCAACGTTGTTGTTATTGATTTATTACCTGTACTTATATATAAGTCTTATTTATTGCTGAAGTAACAAAGAAAATGTTGTGCGAGTGATGATAAAAATGAATATTATTAGTGATCAGAATTTGTGTTCTGTATGTACTTTTTGAATCATGGTGGTTCTATTAATCAGTATAGTCTATTATGTATTGTAGCAAACTCAAAAAAATGTTAAATTATTTATTAACTTCCCTTGCTTCACCCATTTGATTTTTGCGAATATAAATCCTGTGAGAAGCCCCTTGTTTAAAAGCGTTGGGCTAATTTCGGTTATGCAAGTACATGTAATTACCTTTAGGAGAGCCACTCTATTACATCTTACACAGAAACGTAAAATCATGCATAGTGTAGTACCCGGGAAAATATCTTAGGTCTTCAATCCGTTTAGTGCTAATAGGGACCTGGCCTCAGAAAAGCATAAGGTATTTTATAACCTATTTTTTGCAAGTTCTAAAGCATCGGGTTTATTTAGTTTTCTTCTCCCCCCAGGGTCTTTTGCCTAATTTTGCAGTTTAATTTCCCGTCCCTAAATTAGGTCAATAGCTGGGTTACCGAGTGGTGATGAATTATTACCGGCTCTAGCATTCTTTGAGTAGCCGTTTTCTGGAGATATCTTAAAACTGTCATGAATTGATAAATACGCCTTATTTCCCTTTTAACTCCAACTCCCGCCATATAAGTTGTCGATTTATTTTAATATTGTTCTGCTCATCGCTACACACCTACACACTGAGGCCGACAGCACTATTCATGCTTTACCGCATTCAAGTATTTCATTAATCTGAACACGTTACATTGGACGAAAAACTTGTAGAAACGCGCCTTGAACAAAACTATTATAACAACCACTGCACTGGTAAGGAGTATCCGATGAACGAAGAAACAAGACAGACTGAAATCCAGGCACACATATTTCAATAATCCTCGATAATTGTAGAACGTGTTCCTGTGTAGGTTATAGGTAGCAAGGGACAATATTTTTGTAAAATTGAGAATTGCTGTACTTGAAGGCTTATGAGTGATGCTAAAATTCATGAAATGATTTTTAATGATTATCATTAGTTCGATGGATGTCTCTTGTTGAAATTGATATGTAATATGTAGGCCCCATATGTTAGGTACATGAGAATCAGAAGTAAAATGCGAAACCTGCGGCTATGATTGTTGTGTTGATTTTACACAGTGAAATTGCAAGTTACAGACGGGAGGTAAAATAACACGAAAAGTAGGTGGATGGGACATTGTAACCTATAAGTTTTTGACATGTGATGGTGCAACATGCACACGGTACGGAAGGTCAACCCTTTGCAGGGAATTAGCTGGGGGAGGTCTAAAAAGCTGAAAAATCATGAAAAATTAGCAAAATGTGAAAGGGTCAAAATCTCATAAAAACCAGTATGTAGAAAATTTTACAGGTTTTGACTAGTAATTTTCTTCAGAAATTGGTGATTGGCCTTATAGAGAGTGAATTAAAGGTATATGTGCTGAATTGGAACAGAGGAAATTCTAGTTACAGAGTTCCGAACACACGCATCCCCTGGCTACAATGAATTGTATCAAAAAATGTCCCGTGCCACCATAACATCGCACATGCGCAAACCACACACTGTGACAGATCGAGCAATGTCAATGACAACTTGGATTTTAGAAACGGACTGTTTTGTAGAAACCGATGGAAACGATGTCCCGTGCTACGTACCGTTCACAAAACGAAACGTACCGTTCACAAAGCGAACCGTACCATTCACAAAATGAACCGTACCGTTCACAAAGCGAACCGTACCGTTCACAAAACGAACCGTACCGTGCAAAAAGCGTGCAATATAAGTTATGCAAGACCCGCCCCAAAACGGCCAAAAAAAGCGTACCGTACCGTGCAATAAGCGTGCAACTTCCATATACGGCTAATTGACTAATGTGTTTCGATGAATACAGACGGAGATTATCGCTGACCAGATAAGTTCAATATTATGCTAGATTTTAGTTATACGGGATTAAGTAACATGTACATGTGTATGTCGTAAGTTGTGAAATGATAAGTGTCTGGAATCAACCTAATAAATCAGTTTTTCTTTCAAATAATAAACTAATTATACATAAAATTTTATATAAAGTTGTTAGTTGCTTTAACGCACATTGAATCATAACGTGTTAAATCAGTATGCTTTCTTGGCTTTCTTGTGTATATAAAGTTTAAGTCGCGATTATTTCCTGTGTATAGTGATTAACAAACCCAGGGTATAAAACGATATGCCCTCGGGGGTTTTCACACCTGTACAAGACAAAAGAAAACCTACAAAATTGCGTACGTCTTCGTCTAACAATACAGCACGCCAATTTTCGATAACGGAAGAGATTTTCTATCTTAGAGAGAGAGAGAGAGAGAGAGAGAGAGAGAGAGAGAGAGAGAGAGAGAGAGAGAGAGATAGAGAGAGAAAGAGAGAGAGAGAGAGAGAGAGAGATAGAGAGAGAAAGAGAGAGAGAGAAAGTTTGTGTGTTAGTTATATTACTTAAATTAAAGTTTTATCACTGAGCCATTTTTTTCGCTTTAGGTTTTTATAGTCGGTCTTTTGAGCGGGATTTTATTTTAGGACTCCACGTGCTTTGCCTGTCAATCAGTTTAAGTATGGTAGAACAGATCACGCCATGCGCCACGTGCTACTTGGCTCCTCCTACATAGCTAGAAGACAATTATTGAATAAAGACGTTTTAGTTTTATGTTTTCTAAAATCCTTATTTTAAAGAGTGCTCCTATTTAAAGTTATTGAACAATTATATCGTTCCGACTTCATGATTATAACTCATGTACTGGTGATCAGAGTCTCTATCCATCGCTGTCATATTTTTTTTTTGTTACTAGATAAATTATTAATATATTTATCACTTTAAGCATTCATTTGTTGATTGCCGGATATTTTTCCATGCCCTGTTTACAACAAGTGTGTGAGTAAAAAAGCAAATGAAATATAAACAGGTTAGTTAGCATTTGTAAAACGTCAGCTAAATCGCATGCATATAGTGAAGAGCGGACACTTGTCCAACAAAATGATAAATATCACGATTAAAAGCTATTGACTTATTGTGTGCTTCCAGTTGTGTACATAATAATTTATCGTAAGAAATATGGTACATGTACATGTATAGTTTCACTTTAACTGAATAACAAAAACTAGTAGTAATATTTTGACTATACACGCGCTGTTATTTCCGGTAAGAGAAGCGATGACGGGTTACATGTAGGTCTGATCTGTGTATACGATCAAGCGCAGAAAATCATAGAATCAATATTTAAATGAATAAAAATCCGTGTCGAAAAACTTAAAAACAGTTTATTCCAAGATTTCTACACTGATATTAATTGTTTATATTATCATTAATTGCGTGTATTTTTCATTGTCTATTCACCAGTGGAATTTGATCTGCAATAGTACGCAATAAAGAATGATCATACGAATTATGAATACAAAAATAGAACGATGCTTGTAAATATAACAACTAGTCAAAAATCAAGACAGCGAGAAAGGAAACTAAAGAAATATCGGGAAAAAGTCGGGGCAATGTTTCATAGCAATTTTAAATGCATTTGAGATATTTAATGACTTCAATACAAGTACATGTATAGAAATAATAATATTAAGATGCTTGTTAGAATTATCGCCAGATCGCTGAATTAACAAACATATATCGGATTAAAGTCATCAGTTCATTTAATCTATTGTAATAATTGCATTTATCTAAAATTAAATACGAATAATAACAGACTATTCAAAATTAAAACTACCCTCCGCTTCCCGGCCGTTTTCAGCGAGTACAGGTTTCACGCTACGTACATGTTTCAAAAACGGGAGAACGGATGGAAGTTCTGATTTTAATTAAATTAAAAAACATTTGTAATATATCATATCAATAAAGAAAAAAAGGCTCGTCATAATTACTTACTTGCTGAAGTCTATCGGGCAAAAACTAAACAAAATTATATCGAGAAAATTGAAAGCGTTCAGGCCACGCCTACCTCATTAATAAAGCGCGCAAACCGTTCACAAAGCGTGCAGCTATTTTTAGCAAAGCGTACCGTGCAAGAAGCGAACCGTACCGTTCACAAAACGAAACGTACCGTTCACAAAGCGAACCGTACCGTTCACCAAAACGAACCGTACCGTTCACAAAGCGAAACGTACCGTTCACAAAGCGTACCGAACCGAACCGTGCAACTGGTGTAGTAGCACGTTTCAGGGTCTGTAATCATATGGGGGATGATCGCTACTTAATTGTTGCAACAGCAGAAAAAACCTAGATTTTCTATTGTGACATTTGTTTCTAGAAGTAATTTTTTCCACCGATTAATGAAGATGAAGTTTAAAATCAACAAATGTCTAGATTTTACAAGTACCTAGATTCTAGGAAATAAACACTATAAACACGAGGCACGATTTTTACTGCGAAACTGAAAGGGTCAGATAAAATCACGTGGTCTAAATCTAAATGACAATAACATTTGCAGGGGTGCAAATGCTTTAATGAGTTCATGTTAGCTTTAAGAGACACGGCATCGTATAACCTAATGTCTTTTTTTGTTATATTTGTAAAGCCGTATATTTTAATAATGTTCTCTGCCCATATTTCTTTTAATTTTTTTGTACTCGAGATGTATTTCCCATTTATTCCGAAGTGATATTATTTTATTTTTTTTTTTACCAAAATCAGTGCAGTGCAAATTTAACAAATTGTGAAACACAACACAAAAAAACGCGACCTCTCCGATCAAGGGTATGATCACAATAGGAGCTCAGAGAGTTAAATGTACAGAAATATACATGTATAAAAGTCAGAAACAAACTTCTGATTATTTCGAATATTGACTTAGCTTACCTAAAACCCATACTTTTTGTTTAATCCTTTAAACATAATTTGCAGTACCTGTTAAAAATACAACAAATACAGATTGTCAACTACCACACACAGCACTCCATAACAACCATATTATTTTTTTTTTTAAGTTTAACAATCCTATCCTTATGAATCGACAATTATAATGCTGGTAAAATGTTCATTTTATAAAATGAAAAAATATAACTTGCACATCTAAAATTAGAAAGGCATCGATATGAGTTGACACCTGAACATACTTATATATGTATATATATAAAAGGACTACTTTAAATTGTCAACAGAATCGATTCCACATAATTGGGACTAGGACATCGAGTGCAGCTATTGATACAAAACCTTACAAGCTATCATTAGTGGAGTGACAAAGATAGCAGAAGTGTCTATTTTTCAAGTTTCAATTACTGGCATACTTCACAATTTGATTTTTTTTATCCAACACAAAAGGGTTTTTTCTATTCTTGTCAAGTTTTCTTAAGTTTATTTTAAAAAACTAGAAACTTAAAAATATTTCATCGCTTTGATGTTTTCTTTTCTTTGTTGCAAGACATTCTTGTTATCTCACCTGAGACTGTGTGAGATGATTCAAGTTTGTCAAACTGAACGGTACACGCATTTTCAAGGGGAAAATAATTTCAGAATCACTTTAATTATGCAGACATTTCCCACCAAAAATCTGCTTTTTAAAAAACCATTTGACAAGAAAAGTTGTAAAATTGTACGGAAGAATCTTCAGATAGTGTTAAATCACGATTGATCAAGTCATGATCCCCTTAAGTAGATTGGGGCTACAATGGAGATAAACGTTTGACATAGGAATAAATAGGGAACAATCTTTTAAAAAGAAATCTCAAAACCAATTTTGTCAGCATTTGGTGATACTTGTTTTGGGGTACTCTCAAGGAGTGTAGATCAATTATGATCTCTAGGGGTTGGTGAGACTAAAATGAGAGGTTAAGGTCTGAGTTTTGAACATGGAAATAAATAGAGAACATTTTTAAAACAAAGAGACATAATGTTTAACATTGAAATATGAAGACAGATATAAAAAAAGGTTTCATTTTAAAAGCAAAAACTATTTTAATAATTTCTAATGATATTTTGTATTTCATATCGTCAGTCTAATTTGATCAGCCTTTTTAGAGAAACTATTATGATCTAAGCATTTTTAAAGAATGTAAGAAAATTGATAAAATGATGTATCTAATATTCTTTAACGTTAAACACGCGCAATCAACTATTTAAACGACAAGTGTTATATTATCTGTCTGTCATGATTAAATATAATACGTATTCAAATTGGTCTTTAATTAAATAGTGCTTTTTTAATCTTAGGACCGACCAACATTACAAATGATTTTCCCTTATAGCACACCATTTTTATTGGTTTTATTGTATATACAAAGAGTCTAACAGACAAGAAAAAGTAAAGTAAACGAATAGTTCTACATCACTCATTTGCTGGTTTCGAATTTAGAGCTGCTAAAGATAAAATGTGGTGATAACGAACAATTTTTTAAAATCAAAAGTACCTTGGATGAGTGGGCATTCTTTGATGACCGGCCGTGAGCTCGTTGTCGTCATCGGAAAAACGGAAAAATCCGTGGACGATTTGTGAATATTAATGACCTAACAATAAGTATAAAAAATGTCAGTCGTCATTCGCACTATCATTATTTGATTCCCTTATCCTAAAGGGTTAGTTTTACCTATTTTTACACTGGCATTAAACATGTTGTATTAATTGCTAACACAGATTCGACAGATGCAATGTACTATATGTATTTAGTGATCTGGTTTTAATTTTTGATTTTCTTATCTGGTTTATCGTATATTGCTATCCAATACATAAGGTTTTAGTATATCATATAGATGATTTTAATCATGCCATTGCCCATATGGGTACGATTAAGCCATAATGGGGAAAAGGGTGTTCGATTTCTTTATATTTTGATAGGATGCAGTTGCTAAATAATAACCCGCTATAATTGTATACAATGAAATGTATGATATTGTGTCTAGAATATAGTAGAGCTAGCAGTTACATGTAATCATTTACTGTGTAAATCACAGCGTTGCCAAGGCGATCGGTGTTGCCTACAATCATTATATTTGAATTGCTGTGAATTATTCTTTATATAAAATTTCTAAATTGACTCACTATTGAGATAAATAAGAATTACAATCAAAAATTAAAAAAAAGTTTGAACCTGTGAATTTATGACGCATTGTTAGGTAACCTAAGTCACTCATGTGATTTAGTGCCATTGATTTTCGTCCGTCCTCGTGCGACGTGTCTCGTCCGTTAACATTTTACCTTCTTCAAAATTACAAGGCCAACTCTTTCATTTCAAGTTTGAAGCATGGTGTACAATTTATGACTTTACTACCCCGATTCGTCATGGGAAGTGCCAAATATACAAAATGCACAGTGAAAAATAATAAATCCATTGTTATGTTGCCCACAATACCCTCTACCAAAATTGTGAGATTCATAGCCCCTGAGTAAGGGGTTCAGAACCTAAGGTAAGGCCACTACGGCCACATAGCGAATATGCATTTAATCTTAGAAATTTACCTCTACTCCTATACATTTTAAGAAAAGCCTAAATACATGGCTATGGTAATCATGAAACGTCTACCTGAATTGTGAAAGTCATGACCTCTGGGTCAAGGATTCAGTTTCAGGTATTTGGTCATGACAAAGCTACTGATATATTGAAATTGTATTGAGTCCTAGAAAATACTTCTTTAAGCTTCTACTGCAAGAAGAATTTGAGCTTCATTTTGAAAATTGTAAAATAATATAAACGATTTTGGTCTTCACAAAACATTGATAGCAGAAAGGATTTGAAAGTGCAACGTCAATCATAAAAGTGCACCAAAGCTATTTACGTTAATGAATGTTGGTTATTAGCTCTCTTTATTTATTTTAAATGTTTTTCATTTTCTTGAACATTTTGCAAATATGTCAAGGATTCTTAATATAATATTATCTAGGTTGAAGTTCAAGTTCGTAAGGTACATGTAACCCTATCCACAAATAAAATACTCTCCATTTAAAATTTGGTCTGCATAATCTAAAAGAGATTTTTAAGTATGTACATGAGTTGTATGGTTGTTATTGAGATGCCAATTTGGAGTTTGCCATTCTTTAACAATTTAAAAAGGTGTTTTATATCATTTTGATAAATTTTAAAAATAAAGTCAAAGATCAAGGCAATGAATTGAGGTGTTTTGACACCAAAGGCAAAAATGTTAACAAATTTCAATCGTCTTCGGAAACCATTCTGCGTTATGTGTTAATAAAATACAAAGAATCAACATAATAAAACTTCTGGCCATACATGTGTGACGAAATTTATTTAAAGAAAGGGTAGGAGTGGGGGTCCAGACCCTCCTCCCCATTTTTTCAATCCCACATACACACTCCTCATGGATAAATAAACATCAGAATATATTGATAACATCAAAAGCCTGTATATGTACCGGTAGTTGCAACAAAGAAGCTTGTAAACAGTGCAAAATAAATGACATAATTATATTGCGCAATGATTTTCAATGAATGCAGAACTGCCAGGACAGAAGATATAATTACTGATAAGACACATGTCGATATTTATGTGGATAGAATTGTGTTATAATCAAAATTCTTTCACAGTGACGGTTAACAATTTTACAATACATGCATGTATTTGACAAAAAAATTCAGATTTTAAATTTTTTGGAAAATTCAGCAAAACAAAGAAAAGCCCAAAAATGATTTGAACTATCTTCTCACAGACACGTAGTTTACGCTCTAACCCATTGTTATAAGTTTCTGTAACATTATTTTGGGGGAAAATATTATACTTATACTTCATTTATTTTTATAGGGGGTACAAAACAAAATGCATCTTATACCTGAAATGTGTGCTTTAAATAGTTATTTAGCTAATAAAGTAGTGCAATGGTTTTTAAAGAATAAAGTGATGACAATATAGGCATGTTACAAATAACTGATCTTTGTCTGTAGTTACGTACACAACACAGGTCTACAGGTCGCATTAGCGGCATTAGCGGGTACTAGTTTTAACCAGCTTGGATGGGTTTTACGTGGTGTACATACCGGTACATGTATGTGTTTTCGATATGCAGAATAGGATTAAATAACATGCATAAACGTTTCTTGTGTAATGATCAACTAAAGGGATTCATATTGTGCTCTAATTGGATTATCATCATAATGTATACTAATATAGGTAAGCATGATACATATAGTAGCACAATTTTATGAGACACCGGTATACATAAGTTTTACTTTCACTTTCTAAATAAGTGATATTCCTTTGCCATTATACTGTATTATCATATTTTGATATTAAAATAAGCTTATCATCGTTACCTATCCTATCGCATTTGTACAGTTTCTGGTCATTTTAATCTTATTTTATTTGTTCAATTTGTAAAACGTACACTATTGTGTTGATCCCATATTGACCCTGTGCCATTTAGCAGTTAAAATTGATAACAATAAATAATTAAAATTAAATGCTTATTTTCCAACTCCCATCCACCAATCAAACCCGGTTCTAAATATTCAGAGTCTTCTTACATTCTGTACAGTAGCAAATTTTAAATTATTTCTTGATTGGTATTTTTCTCTAGATGCACAATAAGAATTTGGAAATTAATTGTTTATAATTTTTAAGATTAACAAAACTTTATATGTATTCGGGGCAATTGTAAAGTCTCCTAAAAGTCCGGAAATCCAGGGTGTCTTCTAGGGGGCATAACCTATATACCATTTGATGTGCAATGATGCATAAATCAAAAATTAATATTGTTTAAGAATGAGAATCTCAAAAGTTATCAATATATATATCATTATTTCCTATTCTAGATGGGGGAGGGGGGTTAAAGACTACTCCTGGGGGTCATGTACTTTACACTATTTGATGCATCTAATGACATTAGAAACAAGAATATATCTGGTTTAGTGGTGGGGATCTCAACAGTTTTCAAGATATTTGTATTTTTTTGTTTTATTGGATTAGAACAATCCTATAACAATACATGAAGAAAAAAATAAATGTCATTTTATTAACAATTTAAGGAGGGATACGTGCGCGGATCAAGAACATTTTTCTGAGGGGGGGGGATTTATGTAAGTTTGATGGGGGGAGGGGGTCCGAGGTCCGAGGCATGTGTTTGGCAATTTTATAATGTTATTTAAAGCAGTTTGAATGTTTGAGGGGGGATCTGGAACCCCCCCCCCCCGACCCCCCTCTATATCCGCACATGGGATAAATGCAAATTTTCTGCTACTATTTGACTACCAGGATTTAATTTTATTCAATTTTTTAAAACCTTACTGCACACTTTAAATTGACACCTCCAATCATATTCTAGAAGATCATTTGGCTACTGCACATTTTTTTTGACGTTTATGCAACCAAACCTTTAGTAAAAAAGCGTCATTTTTCAACCACCAAATGACCCCAGGACGAAATTGAAATTTCCAAAACCTTTTTGCGCATTTATAGGACAGCCCAAAACATATTCCAAGAGATGATTTGTCTATTGTTGAAAATGTAGGAGGAGTTCGGGGAAGAAGGTTTTTTATATGAAAAAACGTCATTTTTTACCAATTATTTGACCCCCAAGACCAGAGAATTTCTAAAACCTTTTTACAAAACAACATGACACTCCAAATCAATCTCTAAGAGTTCAGTTTGCTGGTTTATAAGGTGTAAAAGCAGTTTGAGAAAGTAAAAACGTGACAGACGGACGGACGGAACAGGGTAACAACAATATACCTGAACTTTCTTTAGAAAGTGTGGGTATAAAAAAAAAGTTCATAAGGCTCTTAGGGTTTTTAGCATAGAAATCGATGAAACCTATAAAACTATTAATGACATCCATTTTCCATCCACAATTCACATTCATGAATACGCTAATTCAAATCCACAACAACTTCTTTAAAAACTAATTTCTGCCAAATATCGCACACGCCAAATATAATACGTTTACAGTATTATGTGGATTATCTTTAAACATTTGTTCATTTGGCGATCTTGAACTTAGATTGAATTAAGTTAAAAAAAAATGTTAAAATTAAAAAAAATTTTTTTTAAAATAACATATATTGATGCAGATCCTACAAATCTTGAATTTACACCAAATACGGCATTTTCATCAAATTATAACCCTATCCCCCTCCCCCCGAAAAAAAACATAGAAAACACACAAAACACACACATACACATGCACGCGCACATGCGAATACATTAACGACCCCCCTTCTCTAATCAAAAAACCCAAACAAACAAAATAAATAATTACAAACAGGAATCAAAAGAATACATGTTTACTTGTATAACCAAAGCCAGAATAAACGGATGATATTTTTATTTTAAGGTTTCTAACTCCTCACGTTTTGATTTCATTGCGCACATTATCATACTATTTAAAATGAATAAAATCAACACAGAAAGGTTAGGTTTTTCATAACTACACAATATTTCATTAAGAAAATCCATTTGAATTGAAACAAGACTTTTAGGGAACTATTTCTTTGTGGGGAAGGTTATTTAAACAAAAATGACAGATCAGGCAGTTTTATGAATTTTCAATATAAATTTCTTATCTTTATACTTTATTCATTATTCACATTTTTAACATTTGTTAGGTTTGTAACATATTCTATGGGGTCTGTGTGACAGGTACAAAATTAAATCTTGAGAGATAAATTCATGTGAACCCCATGTTTTATCATGTCAAAATGATACTTAATATCTATCTAGTAGTACTGGATAAATCTTATGAAATTCTTGATATTCAAAAAAAAAGTTATTCCAAATCAAATTTTAACTATTATAGAAATATTTTAAGAGTAAAAAGGTAACAAAAAAGTTACGCAGCTTCGTACGCAAATTGTTAGCTCAAGTGAGCTATTCTGATCTCATTTTGTTTGTCGTCCGTCTGTTTGTCCGTCTGTTTGTAAACTTTTCACATTTTCAACATCTTGTCCAGAACCAATGGTCCAATTTCAACCAAACTTGGCACAAAGCATCATTAGGCAAAGGGAATTCAAAGTTGTGAAAATTAAGGGCCACGCCTTTTTTCAAGGGGAGATAATTAGAAGTTATTGAAATAAAGGAGAAATTTTCAAAAAAAAATTTTTCAAGTAGATACGAAATAATTATACCCCCCCCCCCCCGAAAAAAATAACATAAAACCATTTAACCAGAAAAGATGAAATTTCTGCAGAAAGTAGTTTAGATCCAAGTTTATTCACATCATGATTTCAAAACGAATAATTATGTTTCGATGATTAATACATTTATTGCTTTTGTCTGTTTAGTCCGTGTAGTTACATAAAATAAGCATCCAAAATCTGAATACAATTTGAACCCCCCCCCCCCACTATTTAGTTGGATGATATACCGTGATAGAACATTTTTTACTCCAGACAAAAATACATATACAACTTAACTATTTGTCGTTGTTGTATTTTTTGTCGAAGAAATTTGATTTGAGCATATATATATATATATATATATATATTGAGCATATATATATATATATATATATATATATATATATATATATATATATATATATATATATACATGGACCGTTTCGTCTGCCTGACATCTTTTTTTTCTAATCAAAGCACCCTCCCCTACCCTTATAATAATGTTCAATTTTCATGTTCATGGTTGTCCAATTATTATATATATAATTTAAAGGTTATGTATTGCGAGGTAATATTTTTATTCCTTAATATGCTAACAGAGTTTATTGCATAAAATATGCACAAGACGCAATACAATTGTCTGTCTATGTCGATAACGGCATTTTATTACCGTTGCGTATCGTTTTTTCTTGAACATTTGCCATAATTGTAAAGGAACCGTTTATTTTAATTTTGTTCTCTGCCCACTAATTAAGTCCCAGGAGAGGGAACTCAAAATGCTATATTTGAATATTATATGGACCTCCTTTGAAATTATTTTAAATGTTTTGCATTTTCCATATATCTTGTTTATTCTGAATTGATTTAGTAATTAACCCAAGATCACAAATTTGCAGTTGAAATTTAACAAAGGAATATTTTAATAAAATAAATTTACCGGGTGTCAGTGAATGCAAACTTAACAACATGACACAAAACGAGCGACATCCCCGACGACTGAGAACATCGAGTACGAGTCTAAGGTTTGTTTGTGTTTGTTTTGTTTTTGTTTTGTTTTTAATCGAAGACATAAGGTTTTTTTTTTCTTAAATCAAATATATTTTCAAAGGCAAAGGAATTGAAGATAATTAGAGAAATATGTTCAAATCTTCTTCCTAAAAACCGTAACGACACAATGTAAACTATTATTTACATAAAAATGTGAGAATAAAGAAATGAAGGTCTTTTTAAAACAAGGTCTATTCTACTTAATTGTCAAGATATTTGCATTTGATACATGTACCATTAAGCTGATTTGATGAATTGAGGCTATAGTTGCTCAGGTGAGCGATGTCATACCTGGGCCTCTTTTTGTTTAACAAACTATCATTTAGTAACGTGTAATAATTAGATTCGTTATGTAATTGACATTGTAATCAAAAACATCGACGGAAATTCATCTAAACATCTATTTCTTGTCTTAAATATATACAAAAATTGATAAAATCATTGTTTTTGATATTCCTGAATTATAGACACACACAATTAACCATTACAACGGCAAGTGATATATTGCCTGTCTGACATGATTAGTTAGAATACATATTCAATTTGATTTTAAGTTAAACATTTATTAATACCTTTATTCCTGGATATTAAAGAGGAGCTATAATGTGGTAAAGGGGTGTTCAATTTCTTTATCATTTGATATGAATACAGTTGCTAGATAAAATAGCGTTATAATTTTATACCATGATCTTTTCACATGCTATTGTATTGACCCAGCTGGGTTTATATATAACCCAGCTATCAGTTACATGCAACCATATGCTTGGAAAAAAACAACGTTGCCATAACGAGCGTATATCGGGCAGGAAGTCAACCACCGAGGAAGGGGCCAGAGATGTGGGTACATCTGATGATTCACCAAAGAGGAAATCAAGCAGGATATCAGTTCCTAAACAATTTCCTGATGAAGTAAGTGGTTGTGCCAAGAGGATCAGTCTGGAGAGCGTCCATAGCGAGGCTGAAGAGGTGACAGAAAAGGGCCCTGTTAAAAGCATTGGAAGATTCTCAGGTGAGATGGATCAATTATGACAACTGGAAGTTGCTATTAATGAAAAGTATCTTATTCCTTATCACCAGAAGTAATTATTTTCATGTACAGATCCATTTAACGAGTGAACTGCATTTCTACATAGTTTGTTACGATATACATGTAACATAACTTAGCAATTTATTTCAGAGATAAGGAATCATTTTGTTTTAGTATTATAAGGTTATCTAATACGGTCGGGGGTTATCAAATCCAGCAAAGCCCGACAGACTCTGTGATAGATTTGATCATCCCCGACCATATTTGATCACCTCATAATATTCAAAGAATGATTCCTTATTACTTTAATAATTTTCACCAATTGTTCAATTCTTTTGTAATATTTACCTAATATTTATGCCCAGTTAATTCAGAAATATTTTGTTTTTCATGCAGTAAAATGGTCAAGAGAAGAAACACAACTGTTGAGGCGTCATTTTCATAGCTACATATACACAGAGAATGATAAAGACATCACTGGAAATTTACCAGGTAGTTATTTCAAAGATTCTATTAACAGACACTTTTTACACATGTTAGTTGCAGCTGCAAGCAACTGTTTCAATCACAAGATTTACAACATGCCCTTGTAAATTAGCCCATGAAAGAGTGTTGAGTCTGTTGCTTAAACACGGACTCAAGTTTTTTTTGAAAAAAACCCAATGGTGTTTAGTCCTTTACAGGTGCTTCTAACAAGAGCAGCATTTTTTCCTGTGATTTTTAATACGTTTTTCATTATCATTTAACGAGGCGAGTCTAATTATTTTTACCCTAGAAATTTTGATGAAATTTCTTGCATATAGTTTTAGTACAAGGTAAATTATTTTAAGATACAAAAAATAATTTATTCACCACTTTGATTTCCTTGGGGGTTGTCTCGAAAGTTAACACTTTTTACTATCCTACCATTTGGGAATATGTTGAAAAAGCGCTAAATTTTCACGTTTTCCTTATATTTTTTGTATTTCTGGCCTAGGGATTTCTTTTTCTTTCAAATATATATGAAAACTATTGTAACATGTCACCAAATGGTGAAATTAAAAAAAAAAATTACCTCGTGGTTTGGTCTAGGGATAATATCAAAGTTGACTTTTTCTCCAAAAAAAGGGCACATTGTGGTAG
Source organism: Magallana ariakensis (assembly GCA_020458035.1). Taxonomy (NCBI): domain Eukaryota; kingdom Metazoa; phylum Mollusca; class Bivalvia; order Ostreida; family Ostreidae; genus Magallana; species Magallana ariakensis. Next base: position 81,681,825 of record CM035811.1, read on the forward strand.
AAATTGGTGTTTAGTGAAATAACACTTAAAAATTCTAACGTGTTTCTCTTAGTGCTAAGTCAATGAATTCATTTTTTTAAATCCATCGACGCCACAAATAAATTATCTAATCATACCTTTTGCTTTGGCTTTATGCATAGACACGTTTAAAATACCGGGGAACGATGACGCATAGGCGCCATTTTAGCATTTTACCCTATCAAATTCATAAAAACACAATTTCTTAAGTAATAGACGTTACATATAAAACAATGATATTTTTGTATAGAAACATACTACAAAAGAAAGTACATGTAAATGCTAGGAAGTGCGTGAAAATAAAAAATAAAATAAAAGATAAAAAGATGCGCAAAGTCATGAGCACTTGAACTGTACTAGTTAATAGAACTTTCAAATTGATTCATTTTTTTTCAGGTGAGGAAGAAATCCAGGCATTTTTGAAGTCCCACACTATTGGTTGCATTGGAAAACTGAAGGAGAAAACACAGATCAAAAAATCAGAACCAAGATTTTCAACTAAGGGAGGACGTCGCGTGAGAGAGGATGAAAAAAACTGCGGGAAATGGAAGCTGCCAAACGAACTGTAAACTGAACATCAATGCAAGTTATTGCAGAAAAAAGAAATTCAGAAAATTGAACAGTGTCTGATTAGTTTTATGCATTACATTAACACAAGAAGAAAAGGAAAGGAAAAAAAACCTTAAATGTACTACCAAATTACATGTAAAGACACAATGCGCTTGAGGAATAAGTAAATGAGTAATAGATGTGAAAACGTTGTGTTACTGAAAACCATGATACTGTATAGACACACTAGTGATAACAGCAAGAACGTAACCAAAATAAACTGTGTCTTGTCGAATTGTACACAATGCATCAACACAAGAAAAGAAAAAAAGAAAAAAAAAAGAGAAGTGAACAGCAAAACAAAATGAAGAAACCACGATGAAAAAATGGCAGATGTAAGAGTAATGGATTGAAAAATGTCTTATTACTGAATAGACACAATAATGATATAGGCAAGAACGCATCAGAAAGAAAACAATTAAGTCACACTGTGAATAGCATGTGATCCCGCATTATTTAATGATACTGATATCTCTCCAATTACAGTATTAGGTTTTTCCTTTAGTCGTAGAGGAAGCCGTTATATGAATTGGTTGAAATCGTATGTTAGTGTTTAATGATGCTTGAATTATTGAAGAAAACGCCATGCAAATTGCAATAAAATATAAATATTGCTATTGATCAGAACTGTTGTGTATTATTTGTAGTCATGGTCAGGTCTTTAAAAATGTGTACACCTTTTATGATATAACTCTTGTCAATGTTACATCTTGATTTACACATTACACATGACCTTATTATCAGTTATGCAACAATTGGTACACAATTGTACATCAAAAAAATGAAAATGTGCTGGATTGCTATTGATCTGAACTAAAATATTCGGCGATTGATCGGGTGCTTACTTAATAAAATCCTGCAATGTTACGGAAATGCGTTTATAGTATGTATTCTACGGGGAAAAAACCCAAAGAACGGAAGAATGGTGAAACGTTCAACATGAGAATTATCTAGGACCGATTTTTTAAATCAAGATAAGACCAAACACCGGGCACCAAATATGTTTTTTAATATTAACGGAATAGTTAAAAGTTTTTCTCGGTAACAAGATATCTAATTAAAGAATATTAAGCATCCTGGGCAAAATACGACTGTTCAAAAGTGACTCCAAGACCAGGCAAAACCAGGCTACTAGTACTTACAATTAATAAGTTCATAAATATTGGTTTCTCCCTCAATTTTGTGTTGTGTATTTTTATGTTAAAAGATTCAGATCTATTGCAAACATAATTTTTTATACCGTTTATAAATCAGTTAACTAGTTTGCCCATTTGTCTTGATGTCGTATTGTTAAATTGCTGCAAGCAATGTCAAAAATATTGATTTAAAGATCTCCTGTATGTAGGTCACGATGCACTTTGTTAAACCATTTGTATAGACCACTTCCTGGTTACATAATGTGGGCTCCGTGGAATAATCTGATAGAGTCCTATACGAGTACAAAACGTTTAACCATTGGATTTGATTTATTTTAAAAAAAAAATATGTCAACCTCTCATGAACCGTCTATCACTGCAATGATATTTGCCTTATAATGCAATGTATAAGTTTTCATCTTACTAATGGTAAGGTTTGATGTATTCTGTAAATGTCGGTCACTACTTCACGTCATTAAGGTCTTCCGTTTCCAACGGAAGACCTTACTATTATTGTGCTTGTAAGATTATTAGGGTCTTCCGTTTCCGACGGAAGACCCTCTTGTTATTCTATTGTTTCTTTTCTTTATTATTATTTTATTTTTTATTTTTTTTCTGACTTTTTTCGAAGGCTATTTCTCGTGAACTCCTCATCGATTTGCATGAAATTTACAGGACGTATCACGCATTAAACGTACTTCATATTATAAAAGTTTTGGCTGATGACGTCACTTCCGGTTTGAGATTTGGAGGATTAAGTGAATTTTTAAGGACCATTTTGTCCAGGTAACTCCTCCAAAACAAATTGTGATAAAAACGTGAAACTTTCAGAGATAGTAGATGAATGTCTGTAGATGATCCTATTTATTTGATATTTTGAAAAATGCGCAAAGCGCCGATGCTCGCCCGAGCTCAAAGATTAGCACCAAATTTTTGTACGAAATTTTAGCACATTTTCTGCCCTAGCTTTTAATGTGTAAATTATAGAAGCAAAAATGTTATTGTACAGCTGTTTATCTATACAGTACCACACCTTAACCATATGTTACGTAATTGGGGGTTTCAAGGGGCCAGAAGTCCGAAACTTTGATCATTAATATCTAGAGGAGAAATATTTTGAAAAGCATTGTAGAAGAAAAGTTGCTCAAAATATTGTTCTTAACAATATGATACCTAAACAAATTGTTTTTGGTGGCCCCAGTAAGGAGATTAAGGGTCGGCCCCTAAAACATAGTTGTTCAGATATCTCTAGAACGGTTAACAATTCATGAACACTTGTTGAACAAAATGTGTTTATTATTACAAGACCTTTTGTTTGATATCAAGAAAAAAGGGCTGGCCCCTTAAATTAGGGACCAAGAGGGCTCTTAAGTCTATTTATAATAACTCTTTACTGGAAAATAATTTGTTATTAATTATAGAAGAAAAAGATTCATTGTACACCTATTTATCTATACAGTACCATACATAAGTCATATGTTACGTATTTTAGGGTTTCAAGGGGCTAGAAGTCCAAAACTCAGATCATTAATATCTAGAAAAGGAGAAATATTCTGAAAAGCATTGTAGAAGATAAGTTGCTCAAAATAATGTTCTCAACAATATGATACCTAAACATTTTTTGTCGGTGGCCCCAGTAGGGAGTTTAAGGGTCGGCCCCTAAAAAACAGTTGTTCAGATATCTCTAGAAAGGTTAACAATTCGTGAACACTTGTTGAACAAAATATGTTTATATTTGCGAGACCTTTTATTTGATATTAAGAAAAAGGGGCTGACCCCTCAAATTAGGGGCCAGGAGGGCTACAAAGTCTTTTAATAATTTTTGTTGAGCGATAATTTGTTATAAATCATAGAAGCAAAAATAAGAGCGTATTAAGCTTAATTTAAATCTGAAATCCGTTTTAAAATCGGACGATGCATTACAGAGATATAGGGGTTTAAAAATGATTTTTCCGGAAATTTTGATTCCACATTAAAAGTGTTATGTTCAAAGTTAAATTAACTCGTACCTAAAATAATTCGATGATTGTTAAATCGTACTTAAACACATTCGGACTTGTATCTGCAAAGTTGTTCTTGAAATTGATAAGGTTTGTGTTAATTCGTACTTTGAATCATTCAGAATTTGTTAACTCGTACCAAGAATTATTCAATTTTCTTTCTTTTTGTTTTAGTTACTTACGTGTATTCGTTTTAGAACTTTGCTTCTTAGAGGAACTTCTAGCTTTACTTTCGACATTTACGGAAGACCTACTCGTTGCTTTGCAACGAGCTTTACTCTAGTTCTTATTTTTTCTTCTTCCTAGACGCGAACTTTGAGGCTTCATATCTTGCTCATTTCTGAACGGTTTTTGCTCAAATTTTTAGGGCTTATAGACATTACAAAACACTATCTAAAACATTTAAAATTCCTCTACCGTTAACGAGTTATTCCCCTTTTAAAATAGTTAAGGGCCTTTGGTTTCCAGACAAAGGCTTCGAGACTATGATAGCAGGGAATGGGAATCCAGCGAATTTGAATAACAGACACATTGAAGTTGTGCACATCGAGTTTTGTTTTTGGATTACGTTATTTAGAAAAAGGTAGGGGTCAAAAAATAGGATTTTAAAAAGTGCGAAAATTTAGACATATTTTTCTTTGTATCTTTTAAACAAAAATATTTTGTTAAGACATGTAGAATAAAAGTTGTGCAGAATGTTAAGGGCTTTCATTTGACATCAATAAAAAAGGGCTGGCCCCTAAAATTAAGGGCCAATAGCGCTTGAAAGTTTTAGCTTAATAACTCAAAAAACGGTTAGGATTTCGTTCTGGCTGTCGCTGGAAAAGTTGTTTGTTGGGATCTCATAAAGGTCGTTACAATGTTATTTTGTTGGTGATTTGTGTTGTATGAGTGTAAAGAGCTGTACATGTTAACATGTACCTCGTTTAATTTGGCAAGGTAACGAAAGTCTATGTGCGTGCAACTGGCATAAAGTTACCACAGAAAGTATGCTGGTTTATACAGGGAATTTTTTTTTAGAATAATTTTTTTAAGGAGTTTATGTCAGTTTTGTTAAGTTCTTATAGTGCACAATCCCTAAAACGAGAATCGGAAAACAAAACATTCTTCTTCCTTTTTAGTAAAACACAAAGTACGGATTTAAAATAAATCTATGTATTACATTTGAGTTTTCATACTGCATGCATTTAAAATCTACCTTGAATCAGAGCTGTGTGTGTACCGTTACGTAGGCTATCCCTCACCGCGGCCTAGAAAATCGGTCACCATGGTCGCGACGGGGCTAACTAGCGGTCAGCGGTTATCTAATACACGAGAGTTGCGTCTCTTATATATGAGTTTATTTAGCTGCGAACTCTAGAGTTGTTTTAGTTTATATACCCGTAAATGAAATACAAAATCTGTTTTAATTTCTTCATGTTATAAGAGTTTGTCCATCTTGATTTTATTTAATTAAACGTTAGAGTGTAAACTAAGAAGACGTTCTGAAAATTTATAAAGGCGATATTACGGAAATCGGAAACTTCGTCAGACTTAAATTAATGGTTGGTTTGTAGGTCTAAAATGTTTTTAAATCTGTACAAATATTGCTTTAAATGAACAAACAACCCACAAATATTAAAACTTTTAAATGATGATCATCCCTCGCACATGGCCGAGGAGATCCCGCGCGAGTGGACAGGTTTGTGTTCTTCTACTAGATACATCACGCGTGCATGTTTCAGACTTTTGTACGAACACAACTATTTTCTTTTATTATGATTTCAACTATGATATTGGTTTAAGATGAAAAGATAAATTTATTCTACATGTACAGTTGATTTAGCAATGATTAATACGATTGCACACAAGGTAGTTAATTATTATCAAAGTTTCATGTTTCATGTTTGCGGTAGGTGCTGACACGATAAATGGATGTCCTGAATTTAGGCATTCGGATTTGTTTTAATTGGCAAAAAGATAATCAGATTTGAATCATTTTTTGGCGACTTGTTCTTATGTGTAACATTTTCACTTTCCCACCCGTTTGTTTATTCGGTCAGTCTGTGTTAATTCAATCGCAGCGTGCGACCGAAAATCTTGTGTCACTTCAGCGCACACAGCTGAGAACATCTATAGCCCCAGCCGGGTTATGTTTATGGCTGCAGATCATCAATTGTTATGTAATTGAGTAACAATTTTCGAAGGTTATCGAATATTATTGAGTATCGAAGTGTGCTTTCAATACAGTGGTCAATTGTTAAACAATAAGGCTATTATTCGAAGTCAATCATCTTCACATTATACATGTAGGTGCGAAATCGTAATCGGATAATGTTGCTAATAAATCAACCTGTTGAACACGCCAAACTTCTACAGATATGAACGGAATAATATATTATACTTAAAAGTTTGAAGTCAAAGGAAAATTGTTCTTGGATTAAGAAGTTATGAAATACGACTACATTATGCAACACAGTCGGTCGCGATAGAAATCAATAAAGTACTGCAAGTGTCGACAGATTTCTTGTTTCTTTGAAATACATGTACTATGATAGTTCACTACCAGAGTCAAGCTAGCCAGCACTAACTCCAACGCACTAACAAAAAATTAGTTAAAATTATCGACTATTTTTCAAGCGTTTTCCGATCCCGATGTTAAACAACTGAAATTTTTAGGCGGCCTTGCACCCAAACTAGGACTTGTGCTCATGAAGTGAGCCCGGATTCCTCGGGGACAGTTGTACCTCGAGGATTCCGGCGCCAAATTAGGCACTAGTGAAAACGATTTCCGGCGCCAGGGCGCGGAGTAGACCTTAAGTGAACAAATTATTTCTGTAATGAAGCGTTCTAAATAAGGCGCCCTGTGTCCAAACTAGGACTTGTGCTCATTAGGAGAGCCCGGATTCCTCGGGGGACGGGTAATCCCTTGAGGATTCCGGCGCCAAATTAGGCACTAGTGACAACGATTTCCGGCGGCAGGGCGCGGAGTAGACCTTAGGTGAACAAATTATTTCTGTAATGTAGCGTTCTAAACAAGGCGCCCTGTCCCCAAACTAGGACGTGCTCATTAGATGAACCCGGATTCCTCGGGGGACGGTTAATCCCTTGAGGATTCCGGCGCCAAATTAGGCACTAGTGACACCGATTTCCGGCGGCAGGGCGCGGGGTATACCTTAAGTGAACAAATTATTTCTGTAATGTAGCGTTCTAAACAAGGCGCCCTCCAAACATTGAAAGATCTTACTTTACACAAAGATTGCCTATGACCTAAGTGTGTGTCATGATTTTGTTTCAAGGTTATTTTGTGAAGTTCAAGGACATTGGAAGAAATTTCATAAGTTGTGTCTGCTTTATACTGTTTTTAAGGAGAAACATTGGATATTGCTTTTTCATTTAAAGATTGCTGATGACTTGAGGATGTGTCATGAACTTGACCCAGGGTCAGTTGTGCAAGTTCAAAGTCGTTTGAAAAATAAATGCTTCTTTCTTGTCTGTCATATCTACATGTAATATACATGGAAATGATTAGAAGCTAAAATTTGACACAAAGATTGCCTCTGACATGTACATAGATATGTCCCTACTTGAACTTTGATCATCTGTGCAAGTTCAGTGTCACTATAAGAAAAAGAAGCATCCATTACTCTCTAATAGATAAATACTTTAGTTATGATTTTGTTTTTCTTAGTGGGGATGGGAGGAATTATTTGTAAGGTTGCTCACAGAACCGCCAGTTAGTCCACTCTCCCCCTTTCTCGCAACAAAAATTGAGTGCTTGCATGGCCAAACGTTATACGGAGAGTTGTCCCTCCCACTGAGCACCTCTCGTACAGCGCACCCTCAGGTTGGAGAAGCCGTCATCGTTTTTTTTGATTTTCTGAACTTACTTTATCAGATTGACAATCCTGTCTGATTAAAATTACAACCCTTCTGCTTACACTCATCAGGGTCTGATAGGTATCGATAACAATTCATCTTCACATGACCTCTATATTTGCACACAACCTAAATATATATCTCATATACCAAATACATGACTTTATCTGTTAATGAGAGGTGCAAATCTTCAATACTCAGTCTGGGGGTTACATAGAAAGCAGGATTAAAATAATTTGCCTGTCTTCATTAAAAAAATTCCAATACATTTTCTAAAGCCCTGATTGGTCAGAATTTTAGGTCGGGTGAAGATGACCCCCTATCAATAACTGTCAGACCCTGTAAGGAGAAGAGGGTGCTTTTAATCAGACTGATTAACAATCCTTTTCTGACAGGAAGCTGCAACGGAAGACCTCTTCGTTGCTTTGCAACGAGTTCGTCGCTAGTTTTATTACTGTTGCTTTTTCTTTGTTCCTGAACATTTGCCTTTGTCGTGGGTACTTATTTTAAAAGATATCTTCTCGACTGGATTACCTTGTATATTCACACCGCAAATTCAGCCAACCCCCCCCCCCCCAAAAAAAAAAAAAAAAAAAACACCCTTTACATTTAAGTTTTCGGTAGACCAAGGTAATGATTTTTTTTAGCTAAAATTCGAGAAACATGCTTTATTAAATTTCTTCTCGAGAACTGCGATGAGACAATGTGTAAAACACCTATTCAAGAAACCTTGGGCCCTTAGAGAAGTGGCAAAAATGCCTTATTTGAACATAATGTTGGATTTCTTTGATTTTTTTTTGTGTTTGAGAACTAAAGTGTAACCTTTTGTGATAATTCATTGTATTTTCCACGCATCCTGATAAGGTGTTTGGTCCAAATTGATTAAGTAATGAACCCGACATCTTAAATTTGCAGTGTAAAGTTAACAAAGGAATATCTTTGAAAAATACTAGTAAAAGAAATTTTATTCATATCTCTAAATCTCTGCAACAATGTGGCATATTGAATTCAGTAATTTACGTTCAAACTTTAAAAAAAATGGTTATTTCTTTAAAACACGCGACCCGAGCAAGAGAATTGCCACAGTGAGATTTTAGAGAGTTATGTAAAGATATGTATGAAGGAAACAAAAACAGACTTTCGTACATTTGGAATATTTACTTAGATTACACATATACCAAGTCCTTTAATTTCCTGTCAAGTCAAAACATTACAATCTCGCAAAAATCATTTGTAGAGTGACAAAGCTAATTAGTTATGATAAAGAACACAAAACTTTTAACGTACGTCAAGCATTTTTACCCCATTATCGAAAACATACGAGAAAAATCCCAAAACAAAAACACACGTATTGTAAGGCATTGTGATTTCTTCCCTATGCCATAATAACTAAAAGACAAAACGCTCGGTAAAGAAAACAACTTTTAATGTAAATCAATCCGTGTCTCCCTCAACTCTTAGAGGAAAGGTTTTTTGAAAAGAAATTTCTATCTTGACATGTGTCAAGCATTTTTAACTGTGTAAATAGATCAAATTTGTCTTGTTTTGTATGTAGGTGTATGCAGCTTGTTAAACAGTTTGAAATTAGCCAATTTCATGTTTCTTCAAGTTTTAGGTATGTTAGCTGTCTTGCGAATCAATAAATGAATAGTTTCTATGAAACTTAACTCGGAATAAGATAATATAATAAAGTGGGATTCGTCTTCTAATCTTTTTATTCTGATGTTCATTATGTTCTCAGAATAAATCTTTTTGTAATCGTTATTTAAATCCAAAATATTGTTGAATAGACGAGTAGTGATAAAGAGAAGTTTTCAAAATCAAATTCGACCTTGCAATCTTATTTACTGGCAACCTGATTCAGAATCTCTTAATTTCATGTATTTAATATTGCACGAATATCATTCAATTTAAAGGGTGAACGAGAGCTCTAGATTGCAGTTGCATTCTTTTTTAAACGGATTCTTGGGAACTTATCCATTCGTTTTGAAGGTGGAGTGAAGGTGATGATTGATTCCTCATGCTTTGGATATCAAGGTAGATATATTTTCTTTATATCAAGATATCACATATTTAAGAGGGGACTAATAGAATGATAAGAACTTTTTTTTTATTTTTGTAATTTTCAGAACAATCCTATTGGATCTCTATTTCACTTACTTGTCTTGTTTTGCATATGCAAGATAAATATGTATATAATCACAAATAATAGTTTGTTTTTTATTCAAATGGAAAGATATGACAGTACATGTACATGTAGTGGTTATTAACATAAATCCTTTGATTGTTTTTTCAATGGAATTTTTTAAATTTGTTATTGTGACCTTTAAAAAGGACTAAATATTAAAATTGAAAACCGTTGCTTTGGTCACAAGGTTGAAAACAATAATAATGTAGGTAATTTGAGGTTCATTTGAAAGGATTTTATTTTATAACTGTGCATGATAATACAAAAACAGTTGATTGGAATGACCAACAAGTCCTAAATTCCACATTTCATACCTCTCCTCTATTACTTTAAGGTTGATAAGAATTGACATTTTACGATTTTTGGTTTCTGTTTCCATAGCAACAGATTTACAAATTTACATACATGAATCAAATTTAGAGGTTAAAGTACTTCGAAACTTACACAATTTCATTACTTTGCTTTCTGTATTGTTACAAAAACGGGTTTCAATTTAAATGTTTGTCTTTTTAGCAAAAACCACATATACATAAAACACTTCCGACTATTTCTTTTGGAATGAACTAGAAAAAAAAATACTATTTGAAGACTATTTTATAGGTATATGTACCTAGGTAACGAATTAAATTAAAGCAGTTATTTACTTAAAATGTTGTTGGATAATTTGAAATCGTGAATCGTTTTTAACGTCAAAGTCAATATCATCGTTTATTGTTGACATCGCATATATATTCATAGATGGATGCAAATGACCTTAAATACACATGGAACGAAATCACCCACGGTGTCACTTCTACCAACAGTACGTCGGATGATGGAAATACAAGCCCCACCATGGTGTTTTCTGTGATCGGGGACTCTGACAGTTTTGTACCCAGACCCTGGCCAAAGACAGTGTTCCAGACAGCTCTCATAGAGGCAGCGAAAAGTGGCGGAGGTAAGTCTTTGTCTTTTGATTCAGAACATTATGTTATGCGAGAAAAAAAAACATGATAAATTGTATGAAAATATTTGTTTGGTTTATATTTCAAAAGGTTTCTTTTTGAACAAACGTTATGATGCTTTGACAGATAAAGATTTTCAATCTGTTGATAGAAATTGATATGTGATTAGGAAGCAAAACGAGGACAGTATCTTTGGTTATCCTTTCCTTTTGTATAGTGCATTAGATGTCTCCCTGTTCAAATGATGATATTTACATTCGGGGTATATTTCCCTTTATGTTTGCAATTTTAATCTGCGACGTTCAATTTTCTATATTTACATTCAGTGTATATTTCCCCTTATGATTGCATTGGAAATCTGCGACATCCAATTTTCTATGAATACACTTTGCTAATTCATGCGCCATGAGCACAAATATAAACGTTTTTACGTGAATTGAGTATATTTATGTTTGTAAGATTAAATGAAACTTTCAATCTTACGTAACCACCTGATATGTTCTTTTGAAAAATAATTGTTAAATTATATATACTCCTTAATAAAAAAGATTTTTCTCTACAAAGTTTCTTGCACTATATTTTAAGTCGCGTAAGCGAACTAAATAATATGTTAATATGACTGTTCCATGTATGTTTCATATCCTTGACTGAGAGCGTATATAATGGCTTTACAGCGTCAATACACATATATTTCATAGAAATAGACATCAGTATGAATATAAATATAAGCATCGAATGCTTATTTTTGGATGTCGTCGGTCCTGTAACACACCAAGCGGTGCAGACAACGCGCGGTATTCAATTTGTCTGCACCGTTTGGTGTGATATAGGACCGACGGCATCCAAAAATAAACATTCCATGCTTAAATGTACACTCCATACGCACTACGAAAAACAAAATAAAAAAGCGTTTTCGAAGTGCATTGCCACATTGGGGTGAGCTAATGAACAGAAAAGGTTGATTCATCATTCATTCTCTTCTGCACTGTGCATGTCAATGCTCATTGAGTATGTCAACTCTGACAATGCATGCTGAACTAGATACTCACAATTACTGTCATCACATTCAAAATAAGTGTGTGCTTGGTTGATTACCTAGAAACCTGGATTTTGTACAATGGAAAGAAACACGGGCTATCCAAGGTGGTAAGAGACGCTTACAAAAACTACGAGGATATTGAATTTAAAACCAGGGCTGCAAAAAATAAAATCAATGATCCAGACCGGCATGTCAAACTTATTAATCTTGCAGGAAAAGAGGTAAAATTATTACGTAACTGAATTAGTTAAATGCGATATGTTTACGATAATGACAACGATTATGGCTATATATAGTTTGAACATTAAATCGCAGCAGCGGTATGCTTTCTTATTAACTTACGAGTTTCACGTTTCAAGAAAATCTTGATCTTCTTCTGGCTCAATTTCTTTACCAACTACGTTTTGATTCATAGCACAAGAAAAAGTTAAAACTGAAAGCATATGAAAGCAATGCCCCGATAATAGGCCGATGTGATCTTAACTAATTAAACATGTTGATTATAAGTTGTGTGAATATGGATGTTTGAGAAATGAGTTATTAGTAAAATTCCGAGTCTTTGAAATATTTAACGTTTATTGTAGGGTTGGCAATCGGTTACAAATTTGCTAATCGGTTAATCGCATGACCTCTGACCCATTAACCGGTTAATCGTATCAGAAATTACTTTTTGGAAACATATCTTTCTTTTTTTAAATTTTATTCTCAAATGAACATTATTTTTACGTGCAAGGGGACTCAAAGTACGTTAATTTGTGTGTATGGTCATGTTTAATGAAAATATTTCATTTAAAAAAAATGAGAAAATAGTAATACACATGTAATGAATGAACATGCATTAAATATCATGGACTAATAATTGTTTTATAGTTATGCTGCATTGTCACTTTCATCATATTAATCAGTCCTTTCGTTTCAGTTTTTATTAAAAATACTATCTGATCTATAATGACAGATGATAATCTGCTTCAACGTTTGTTAACAATGATGTATGTCGTAGAAAATATCCTTTAGATGGCATTGATGTACCTGGTATAAATAAATATTTTCTTGCTAGACCAGCGAAATTTGGAAACAGTACTTAATTTTAAGACCACCATTTGAGAGGATCAACGTTTTGCATTTCTTTTTTTTTTTCTTTTTTTTTTAAATATTTCGAAACTTCACTTTCTGATTCGTTCAGATTGTCTTGAAACGCTGTTAGAAAGTCCAACGATTGTTTAGCTTTACATTTTTTTTTTGAGGGGGAAGGGGGGTTGTTCTTCGATGATTGTCTCGAGTCGCGCGCGTTTAACCAATGGTAAATCATCCAGCAGAAACGGGAATGTAATTTTGAAACTGTCAGTGTATATTATACAGGCACATAGCATCGGGGGGAGGGGGGGGGCGGGGGGCGGGGGGGAGATTTTTAGATGAGTTTGACCCCCCCCCCACTACTGTGTCAAAAAAGTACTGACATTCCCATTTTTTACTGATAAACTTAGACATTTACTGACAATGTACTGACATTACTGATAAATTTAGAAAAGTACTGACGTTTTTACTGACGGTACTGAGAAACTTAGAAAAGTACTGACAAACTTTGACAGTACTGATAAACTTAGAGAAGTACTGACACTTTTTACTGACGGTACTGAAAAACTTAGAGAAGTACTGACAAGTACTGACCCATTATTCTGACTCTTACTGAATGAAATTTTACCTGATCTTTTTTCTTTTAGGTCATTTTTCAACATTAATTAATTAAGCTATCTAGATACAGTATAAAAGTTATATAAACTGATATTAATTTTGAAGTATTAACTGGGTCTGTTATATTTAATTTGTTTAATGTTAACAAAAATTATGATTAGAAAAATTGTCATAATTTAAAAGAAGTGTAACATGGGGCTTTATTTGTGACACATAGAATTGTGTTGTACAAATAGGAAGGGGTGGAATAGGTTGGATGTTTGTGAATGACTCGGAATGTTCAATTTCTAGACGTAAAACATCTTAATGTTTTAATTCAATATGTTTTGCCATATGCAGCTAATCACATGTAAAAAAAGAGTCATTTGTATATAAAATTTGATGCGGGATACAACGTAAGGCTAATCGGTAGTTAGACCTACCGCGCTAAAAAAAGACCAACTTTTACAAGAGATGGTAAAGTCGTGTTAACTTTATACCAACATTGGTACAGTTTGTCGGACAGGAGAGAGAGAGAGAGAGAGAGAGAGAGAGAGAGAGAGAGAGAGAGAGAGAGAGAGAGAGAGAGACAGACAGACAGACAGAGTTGCATTGATTTTGAATTAAATTTACTAATAGTTTACACAAGAATTTATTTCCTAATAAGTTAACTTGCAAACCTAATTTCATTACCAATTTTTTATCATTCCGCGGCCCTGGTAAGAACATACACGACATACATGTACATGTGTAAATGTAGTACTAGTGTTTTCTATACATTTAGAAGTTTATACACACACACACACACACACACACATACACAGAGAGAGAGAGAAAGAGAGAGTTTGCATTGATTTTGAATTAAAAGTTACTAATAGATTACCCGGGAATTGATTTCTCAATAAGTTAACATGCAATCCTAATTAATTTTCATAACTTACAATGTATAATTATTTAGATTAACTTAGAGCGGTCAATTTAATCTTTTATCCATCAGTGTTTTATTTTACACCAGATCAATTGATCAAAGAACCTGAAAACACATGTTTAACAACTTGTTGATTGAAGTTAAATTTTCAAAGGAGAGGATGTTGACATTTTTTTCACTCGGTCAGTGGTTATATAATAGCTACTGTACACAGCCCTTCTTGACAATTTGCAGTGCACGGTAGCGAGATTGGGAACAATGAGGTGACAGACACACGTGTACATGTATATATACAGACGTCCTAAGATCTGAATGCTCGGTACTGCTAAACAATAATGCAATATGTTGTTTTAACACCCCTTAATACTTTCCCCCCAGTTTGTCAAGTAAAAAAAAACCAGAATTTGAAAAATTTTGATTTATCAGATCTAAGAATTTCAAACATGAAAGGAAGAGTTTTAAATTCGGAACATCATTTGACACAGTGGTATGAATTAAAACTTAATTGCTCTATTATATTTTTCAAATAAAATTTGAATAAATGTATGATATTTTTTCTTATCTTAAACCCGAAACATTGTTTTAAAATCATGCATGTGTGTATTTATGTTACCCGTTACTTGCATTTGTATACATGCATTAAATCATTGATGAACTGTATCATTGCGTTATATGTGTACATGTATGAAGACAATTCTATACAATAATGCATATGAATTACTGAACTGGACAATGCACACTGTAAAAAGTTTAAAGTGTCAAAGAACCGGACTAATCCCCCCTTCCGAAAAAATCAACACACACACACTCTCTCTCTCTCTCTCTCTCTCTCTCTCTCTCTCTCTCTCTCTCTCTCTCTCATGATTTATCAGAAAAAAAACAATGGCTATCATCGATTGCGATTTATATGATTTAGATTTTAACTAATCTACTTCCTGCTAAATAGAGGAGACTATATTATTCTATGCATCACTACCAGGCAAAAATTTCAAAATATAGGTGATCATTTCGATCGGTGTGTGATTATCTGCACGCGCTAATTATTTTGTGTTATTATGCGCTTTAACTCAGGTTCTCCATTTATGTTTAATTTAACAAATTATAAAACACGGTCATTTGTTTAAATACATGTAATAAGATAAATATGGGGTTTATTGGTATACAAGTTTAACTTGATTTGTGTCAATGTTGAGTCAGATGTTTAGATAAAATCTAGTCTCCTTAAGCTTTAATGTAGATGGATAGGGTTCATTTCTAGATTTATATTATTTCACAAAGACAAAATAACTGATAAACACGTTCGGCCTCTCTCCCAAGCGCTTCAAGCTTACCGCGATTATAAGTATACAGAAAATTTGTTTATGTTTTCCGGGGGGGGTGGGGGGTGGGGGTCTGAGCCATATTTATTATTTATGCAAATTTAAGATATTAGATTTTTCCATGGAGGGTGCAAGGGGGGGGGGGGGTCCAGATCCCCCGTAAAGTTTGTCAGTACTTTTCTAAATTTCTCAGTACCGTCAGTAAAAACGTCAGTACTTTTCTAAGTTTATCAGTAATGTCAGTACATTGGCAGTAAATGTCTAAGTTTATCAGTAAAAAATGGGAATGTCAGTACTTTTATGACTTAGTAGTGCCCCCCTCCCAATTTCAAAAACGATGCTACGTGCCTGTCTAATGCTCCTTTCACACGTAGTTGTATTGTGTGGTCTATACAATGAAGCCTTGTAAGATTTTGAGATTTCGAGAATGAAGCATCCACATTTTTAGCATTATCAAGTACAAAAGCAACGACTTTCCCATCAAAACGGCGACAGAAAGAATATATATAGTACCAAATAGCGGTTTCATAATCATTTACTTATGATTAAAAAAACGGTGGACAGTAAGGACAATTTCGAGGTGTTTAAACAGTAATTAGCACCTTAATCTCCGGTACACATCCTTTTAATTAAGCTAGAAGGAAACCAATTAACCCTAAATTAAGGTATGTTCAGTTCAGTTCTTTATTAACTTTAAGCTATACAGCTTATCAGTACAATAAATATAAACAATATACACGTACAGGTAGGTTAACAGGAGAATGTGGCAGAAGTGTACATATGATATCAACATCTAATTTGCATTAAGTAAATCTTGTCAAACTAATGTGAATACATTTACCCAGATTACATAGTTCTTTTACATTTTCAACATTAAAAAGTTGCAAAAGTTTACACATTGAAGGTTTTTTCCAGTAATAAGGCTTAATGTATTTTTTGCGATAGCCTTCGTATATTGGACATATTAAAATAAAATGAAATTCATCTTCAATAGAATTTGAACATAATAAACATTTTCTATTGTGTCTTTCAATATTATAAAATCAACCTGTTTCTATTGACAATTGATGCGAAGACAACCTGAATCTTGAAATACGCTTTTGATATATGTTTGGAATAGGTTTCCTTAAATAAAATTGTAAACCATGGGTTGCAATTAAGTATTTGAAAAAAGAGCATTTACTAAAAATATCTAGTTGAGAAAAAATATACTGTGTAGCTTGGTCAAAAATACGTTATTTAACAACAATGAGATCTGCAGCTGTTATATTTTGTTTTCCCCACAATTCAAACATACCCAGATTGCATAAAAAATCTTTAACATGATACAACCAGTTTTTTGCATTATGTTTTTCGACACAGTTATATAGTGTATAATAGCAATGTTGAATAATACAATTATTATGGTACAGTATTTTTTTCCAGAACTTAACTATGTTGAACATTCTTTGGTACAGCAGAGGACAGCGTCCTAATTCAGAATAAACTGCTACATTACAAGTTGAACTTTTAACTCCCAAGACATGTTTACAAAAATCAAGATGAAGTTTCTCAATATTAGGTGCTTCGAGTGAACCCCCATACCTCAAAGGCATAGTTAATGACACTGCCAACAAAGCAATCAAACAATGATAGCAAGGTATTATGATTAAAAAACATGTTTCTAATATTTTTTTTTCAATACAAATAATGCCTTTCTACCTTGCTCGGCAAGTTGTTTCTCGGCTTTAGAAAATTTATTATTGTGGCAAAAAATAATGCCAAGATAAGCAAACTGATCTACAATTTCAAGTGGTTTACCATAAATATACCATTTTTTCACTTTCGTTGACCATTCCACCTTTTCTAAAAGCAACAATCTTTGACTTATCAACATTAATGTGTAATTTCCATGTGCTAAAATAATATGATAATTGATCCAAAAGAGATTGAAGACCAGCAATTGTCCATAAAAAAATCACCATGTCATCAGCATACATAAGAAAAAAAAGATTCAGTGATGAAATTTCAAATGGTACACATTCAGAATTTAAAAAATTGATTTCAAAATCATTAACATACAAATTAAATAAAATGAGTGAAAGTTCTTCACCTTGCATTAAACCAAGATTGCTGTTAAAAAAAATCACTCAAAAATCCATCATAAGTCACACATGCTTTAACATTTTTATACAACCCTTTTATAACACGTAGAAGTTTTCCTTAGATACCAATTTTTGACAATTTCATCCAAAGTTTAGACCTATCAACAGAGTCAGATGCTTTTTTGAAATCAATAAAGGCACAGTCAAGTCTTTTATTATTTGCCAACGATAATGTAATTAAAGTATGTAGAGCAAAAATTGCATCACTTCTACCACATTTAGATTTAAAACCAAACTGTGCATCAATAATGACATTATTTTCATCTGATCATGTTATAAGTCTGTTGTTCAATACAGAAGTAGAAAGTTTACACATGTTGCTAACAAGGCTGATTCCTCTATAGTTATTAGGATCAGATTTATCACCCTTTTTAAAAATAGGCTCAATAATAGAAGAAGACCATGATTCAGTAAAGAACCCTGTTTGTAGTATACAATTAAAAAGTCTATGTAGGTTAGGCAACAGATATTCTTCAAATTCAATGAAATATTTATTAAGTAAAGAGTCGTCACCATGTGATTTACCTTTTTTAATTTCTTAATAACTACTTTAATTTCTTCAACATCAATATCCTTATCTAGTTCTTCCAAAATACAATATTTAGCATCATTTGAGATATCATTATCAATAGCAACATTGCTTTGTGAAGTTGATTTAAAATGATCAAAAAACTCACTTTGTTGCACATTAGATTTAAAATAAGATTTTCGTTTAAATTTTGCAAAAAAATTGCTTAGGATTATTTTTCTTAAGAATCTCTAGTCTTTGACCTTCATGCAATAAATACTGTCTTTTGCCTTTAGCTTCACAAAGCTGATATGTGCGCTTTTTGCATATCAATACTTGATGATTAACAACACTTTTACAAAAATTGAATTTACGTAATGCAACAATATAATCTTTATACAGTGATTTTAATTTACAATCAAACAATGGTTAAGGCTCATTGCGATGTTTGAAAATGTAAAATTAAGTTCTTAGTTCATAGTGTTGAATTTTTATAAAATTGTGTCCGATTTTTTTTTTTTAAATCGATTAACTGATTACAAAATTTGTAACCGGTTACCATCGTTCCGACCGATTAATCGGTTAACCGAGCAATTGCCATCCCTAGTTTATTGAATAAAATGTAATTTTATAAAGATTTTACACATTTTAAAAATGTTTTATATAATCATCTTATAATCGTACACTCTCACGGTATATTGAGTTTACAATTTCTGAAGCTTGATCGTGTTGGCCTGACAATTTTAATAGTAAAGAAAAATATGACTTATTTGGGGGTTTTTTTCCTGCGAAATTCTACATTGGATACCTTAAACACTCGGTACTCAATAAATTTTTCAGGTATCTCAAAACACATCAGAAAAAACCACGGAATTCAAAACTACACTAGGGGAAGGGCAGGAATTTCTGTTGGACTTTGAGAAATTCGTTTCTGAACAAGACGTATCCTTCTTTAGTCAGAAAATGGACACCAGTACGCATACATATATTCTAATACGATCAAGATTTCTACAATTAAGATAGTTCACTAAAATGTACGTTTTGAAATTAAAGAAAAAATTATAAGGCTAGTATATGCATATTGTAACACAACTAACACCTATCGCACGATATTGATAAATATGCTCTATTGATTTTTAATACATTTAAAGAGTCGAGTTGACCATCGAATGATGTAACGTCATCATGTATTCGATAATGTGAAGAAACAGGAACTATTTAACTAAAATATATTTTTTTTCTAATTTTTGGGACAAAGGATGGTTTATTTGCAATAGCAAATAAGAAATGGTGTATCAAGTGATAAATTATTGTAGAAATGCCGGTTCCCATTGCTATAATCGTATCCGAGGGAGATATTGAAACGATAGCTCATATTTCAAAGGCACTCCAACACAAACTCCCTGTTATCATCATGAAAGGATCAGGAATGGCCGCAGACCTGGTCGTCGACTATCTAGAAAAGTATTTTTGCTGATTAATGTGAAATTGTTAGATATGTCGTGGCTAATTTTCGTGAATTTCGTTTGTGCCTCTCAATCAAAATCACACCCTCAATGAGTGAGGAAACACAACATTAAGTTGTGAAGCACATAAGTCACTGAATTACGCCGCAATGAACATGTACAAATGACATTCCACGAAAATTTACCATGGCCAGGTAAACAAGTATTGATTTCACAGTAAATGTATATCATTATTCTAAGTCATTCGGACATTACATGTTTGAAATTAAAACTGATTTTTATAAAGATATGAATTATGCAATTTGTTGAAGATGTAGAAGATATTAAATAGTTATACATTGAGAAAATGGGAGTATTATTCAATAAAAATATTTTTGGAAATATAATTATATAAAAGAGCTAAAACATGTATTGCATGCATTTATTTATCTATATCTTTTTAACATATGTCCAACGTCGGATAAGATAATATATTTTTTTTTAAATGTGTGTTCCAGATATATGGCATATACATAAAGCTTGTATTCCAAATTCATTAGCAATGTGAAATATAAATATAGCACCGAGTATGAATTAATCAAAAGTGTTTGAATACTTATGGAAAAGTTAAGAAAGGGAAAAATAAAGATGGTACTAAGTTATTTATTGATTTTATCGTTGTTTTTTTTAGCAAAAATTTACTTCGAAAGAAAGCCAGCATTTTATTAGGTATTCGATTTGATGATACCACATATCAGGAGTTAAATAAACATTTGAAAAGCATTGATAAAGCTAAGGACTTGGTAAGTGATGCATTCATAATTAACAGTTTAATAATATTCTGTAGAGATAACAATATTTTGAGCAATAATTAGTTCATTAGAACGTTAAAAGAGAATTTAAAGGTAAATTAACACATCAAAAATATACATAAACCGAATAGTATAATTCTTTGGCTTACATTAGCTCTTTGTATCAAGTTATTAACTATGTAAGTATGTTTTCATACTGAAGATCCAAAAATGCTGACAAAAATGTCTTATACCTGCAAACCTTTAAAGATATGTAGGTATGACCAATTGTGTCAAATGATGTCAATGACTTTGTATAAAACCAAACTTATATGTAAACACTTATCTTTTTTTTTCATATAAATGCTTTTAGCAAACCACAATTTTCTCTGTCCTACAGGTTGGGGTATTTGACCTTGAAAGAGATGACCCCCTAAAGTTGTCCAACATTGTAGGTGAGACAGTAGTCAGTTGCTGGTCAATAGAGAGTACTCTCCAATCATACACAAACGGTGAGTTTTAAACAGTTATCATCTCACTTTAGAAAAACATATGTTCCTTTAAATGTTAAAAATCATCATGTTACTGCCATGAACGCTTACTTTCGCAATGACTTTTTATGTCAAGATGCTTATTTTCTTAATTAGATAAAATCCAACCTTTAAGCCAAGTGAGTTTGACTTTTTTAATAAAGGAAAAGGTTTGCTTTAGTAAATTCTTTTTATAAAACATTATTCTTTTTACTCACATTCCAGAGAGTGTTAGGATACAAAAGCACGACAAATCAAGCTTCCATTCAGACGTCTCTCACACAGAAGTGAATGAAAACACTAGCAAGGGTTCATCGCTGGCTTGGAAACTTCTGCGTCCAAATTTCGTCAGCCCCGAGGAAAAGATCATATATCAAGTTCTTGAAGGTTTTAAGGAGTCAAAAACATATGTCTTGAATCCAAAATACTCAACTCCTACATCCCTTCCGTTGTACTTTTATTTCGGATATCAGCTTTTGCAAGAACTAGAACTGACAGAAGAATGCGGACCCGTAATTGTTTGTCTATATATTTGAAATTTAATTTCTCAAAATAAATATGCAATGTTGTGAGTTGATTCATATCGTACATGTCTTCGGTTCAATGGTTTTATAGAAACTTCTTATGTAGCTATAAAATGTTTACATTTTTTTAATGAAGTGCTTACATAATGTCACCACATTTATTACCCTTTACATCTGGGTGTAGGTCATTCTGTTGGAGGCATTGAAGGCGAACAGATGTGATTACGTGAGGGTTTTGTTGGATCGAGGAGTTAATTTAAAAATGATTAATTTACCAGAGCTTTATGAACAGGTCAATATACGTACTTTAATTCAATTTCTGATGCAATTTTTCAAATTTTGGTATATTTTCATGGTATTTTTTTCTTTTCTAGACGGTTTCCTGCCAGAAATGTAAGTTTAAAAGAAAAGATTGTCTTCACATGCAGTGGATATTAAAGGTAATATTAAATACGTTTTTTAAACAACATTGTAAAAAGTTTTAAACAATAAAAAATTATAAACTTTTTTTTCAAGTGTTGCTTTATTTTGCTCATTAATTACACAAACTCAACTTTTGCATTTGAAGTTCATAATCAAAATCTTATTTGGTCCAGAATGCCTAAATAGATTATTGTATTATTCAGCAAATACAGGAGAAACAAGCAAAGAAACTATGTCATGAATACAGATCTATGATGAAAAAAAGAATAAAACACGGCAATCCTGAAAAGGCAAAATATATTGTAGAAGAGCTTACAGAATTATCAGTTTCTGTAGCAGATGCAGCCACAGGATTGTGTCGAAAATTGTTGCGATACAAAGGTACAACTGAATATCTTGCTAAAGCATAAAACGAGAATGCCGAGAATGACGTTTGATGTATGATGTTGATTATCGATTGTCATCTTGATTGTCGCTGGCCATTTTAAACATTATTTGAGTATTTTTTTAAAAATAAAATTGATTATATTTCATTTATATTAAATTTCAAATTTAATATTTATTTAGTTAACATCGTTATTCATCTATTTGTTTCATAGAATACAGCACTGACGAATTCCCAGAAAAAGAAAAGCCAACAACAAATAACGAAAACCTAAAAGATACGAGCATATCTGACATTTTACTCTGGGCAATTTTTGCAAATCGAAAGGAATTGGCGGAAATATGTTGGCTCAGAGGCGACAACCATCTACGTAATTTTAAATACATTTACTTAAGCTATAAAAATAGTTGTGATATAAGTAGATCGCATGCTTTTCGAGTAATCAATAAGAAATTTATTAACTTTAATTGTGCATAAATTTATTGTGCAGGATTTAAATTAATGGAAATCTAAAATGTTTTTGTAATTAGGCAGCATCTTTTAAACAAATGATAAGGTCACCTTTTATTTCAACAGTATTATTGGTTCCTCTTTAGTAATTGTGATACCAATTTCATCACTGGTTAATCTAACATTCAGTATCAGTTATTTTTTGTGTATTTGTAGTGACTGGACTAGTATGTTCGGCAATTCTTCGAAAACTTTCCAAAAAGGCCAGCAATGTCAAGGAACAAATTATATCCATTGATTTGGAGGCACATTCAAAGTAAGAAAAATAAAAACTTACTTAACTAAGTACTGTTAAGTAAGTAAATTATTTCATTCATAATTAGGATGCACTCTGTGTGGTCCAATTTAAATTAAAAATATTAATTAAATCACATTAAGCACATTTGCAAGAAAGTGTCCCGTATATAAAAATCTGCAACTGCATTTTCTCTTTTATACAATGAATTAGAATTCTCTTTTAATTTTTTTTTTCAGTGAAGAGTTTTATGTCATAATATATCGTAATATGAGCACTATTTGAATATTATCGTAAAAAGCAGTGTTTCCTAGGTAAATAAAACTGTCTAAGTAATGAAGTGCTACTTTAAGTTTCATATGGGCCTCAGAGTAGAGAAGAATAATTCCCAATGGTCAAACCTTGAGAATGATTTAAACGACCATTCGCATTATTATTTGATCAGACAGACAACAAGGGTGGGAGATGGGGGGGGGGGGTCAGACCTACCCCAACATCTTCAACATATTGACAAGCAAAGCAAAATAAAAAAAAAGAAAAACAATAACTCTGATGATCTTTAACAGGTAGAAGACATAATGGGGCAAACGTCTTGTATGTTGTGTTGATAATAAGACATGTTTCACCTCTTTGCATCACATAATCTATTCATAACTACAATAAGATTAGTTACAAATTGAAATGACCTTTATAGCAAAGTTAGAACTATCATTGTTTCACCTTTTATTGGTTTGTAAAAGAAACAGTGAAAATGGCGTGTACCTTTTGACATATGAGACCATGATTTAATACAAACCAAGGCTAACTATATATAGTAATAGCTTTTGTTAGAGAACTTTATGTATACCTTGTATTATTAAAGTTGCCTTTTACAGTTATCATTTTGTTTGTATGAAAGGTCACTAAATCAAGGACGGTAACTCTAAAATAGGAAAGAACATTTTGAGGTTCGAATGTTTTTGTATATATAAGCCTTATGTTTCATTTTAGCTAGATATCATAAAACTATCAATTTACAATAATGTGTATCATTTATTTTATAATCACATACCTTACTTATTAAAAAAAATTGCTCCATTAAAATACAAATTATTGCGAGTTATTCCTTAAATTAGGATCCATGTTAAATGCTAAATACATGTACATGTATATACAAGGATAGTAAGAGAGATACGTGATGTCTTTCGTTGCCAATATAGACACATTCACTAAAGAATCAATAGAAAACTTGTACAAAAACCAGAAACGTTGCAGATGCCTTATGAAAATGTAGCTTAAAGTTTGATCCGCAAATTGTTTGAAAAAAGAATGAAATCAAATGAGCCATTACACAATTAATGTTTTTAAGCAAATCAATTTTTCGATTGCATGAGCATTTGTCTGAATTGCTTTACTCTGAATTAGCTCAGTATTTTATTCATCGTCTATTTACAAATTGCTTTCAATTGTCCTTAAGCAACACTGCACCGAATCGAACACAGTGGAAACCCTATCCATGCTTAAGTAACTTTTGTCGATACGTTGTATGGATTGTGAACCCAAGAAAAACATTTCTCTTTTTTGTGTTATCTTTGACAAAATAAACAGTTAAGATATGTAATAATCAAATGTTTGAAGAAAATACATTTTAGTGCTAAAAAGGTACTAAAAATCATAAAGAAAATCGGACCATACATTTTTATTTGTTCTGGTTGTAATTATATATTACTTATCAAGTACAATAGTATCGTAAAAACAATAAATAAAGATGTAATAATCAATAAATAAAGACAATTTATTGAAAAACGTGTTCTGTAGATTGTTCGAAGAACGATGCATTAGCATAATGGACAGTATGTACCAAGAAGATTCAAAACATGCGATAGATTTGATGGACGATGAGGCAAACATTTGGGGAATTCACTCGAGCCCATTAACTTTTGCTTACGAGAATTTCATGTATAATGTTGTGGCTCACACGTGCTCTCAGAAATATATAAACATCAAGTGGTACAACAACTTGGCCCCTGACCTAGTGCCTTTTTTACAGGTATATACAACCAGAATAAAAAAATCTAAAGAACAATTAATGTTTACCGAAAAACAATGTGTTTTAAAGTTTGCAATATCAATATTTTTTGATACAACATTAAATAAGCATGAACAAATTAACAAAGTAAGTGTTAGTTATGTTCAAATTTGTATGGGTTCTGTTATTTTTAATTCAGTTAATAAAGTCTTAATAATAAAATAATATGGTGATTTCATATATTTTAAATAACATACTTCATTGTGTATTGCAAACTCAGCTGCATTTCACTTACCATATAATAGAATCGTTTAAATTATACATCAATGCCAAAATATCTTAGTTTTTGCTCACCTGAACCGGAGGTTCAAGTGAGCTTTTCTGATCACCTGTTGTCCGGCGACCGTCCGTCCGTCTGTCCGTCTATCCGTCTGTAAACTTTTCACATTTTTGACTTCTTCTCTAAAACCACTGGGCCAAATTTAACAAAACTTAGTACAAGCATCCTTATAAAAAAGGGGATTCAGAACTGTTAAAAAAAGGGGCTAAACCCTTTTTAAAAGGGAGATAAAAGCAAAACAGTGAGTATAGGCTGTGTGTCTTTAAAAATCTTCTTCTCAAGAACCACTGCACCAGAAGAGCTAATATTTACAAAAAAGTGTGTATATATAGTGAAAAGTCTAAATGGTTAAAATCGTGACTTCCGGACCAAAACTGGGGCCCCAGGTGGAGTTCAAAGTTTAACATAGATATAGGTAAGAGCAATGTTAAAAAATCTTCTTAAGAACTACTGCACAAGAAATGCCAATATTTACACACAAGCTTGTATATATAGTGAACATTTTAAATTGTAAAAATCGTGGCCCCCGGAGCAAAACTGGGGCCCAGGCGGGGGTTAAAGTTTAACATAGAAATACGTTAGAAAAATGTTAAAAAATCTTCTTCTCAAGAACTACTGCACCAAAAATGTCAATATGTACATAAAAGCTTGTATATATACATAACGTAGTGAAGATTCTAAATTGTAAAGTTTGTGACCCCCCGACCAAAACTGAGGCCCCAGGCCGGGTTTAAAGTTTAACATAGAAATAAATAGGAAAAATGTAAAATAATCTTCTATTCAAGAACAACTGCACCAGAAATGCCAATATTTACATAAAACCTTGTGTATATAGTGAAAATTTTAAATTGTAGAAATTGTGACCCAATGTCCAAAACTGGTGCCCCAGGCGGGGTTCAAAGTTTATCATATATAGGAAAATGTTTAAAAATCTTTTTCTCAAGAACTACAATGCAACAGTTTGGGATATTACTTTGCATACATCCTAGGCTTTTGTGATTATAAATTGTAAAAATCGTGATCCCCGGACTATTACTAGGGCAACAAGAGGGGATCAAAATATATAAATCTTCTGAAGAACTACAATGCTACAGTGTGAGATTACTACGTTATCATCCTCAAATAGTGTAGATTCTAAATTATAAAAGCCGTGACCCTCAATCCAATACTTGGGCCCCAGAAGGGGTTCAAAGTTTAACATAGAAATATATGGAAAATATTTAAAAATGTTCTTCTCGAGAACTACAATGCTACAGTTTGTGAGATTACTATGCAGGGATCCTCAAATAGTGTAGATTCTAAATTGTTAAAGCCAACTATAAACCCTGAACCTTTACTGGGGTCCCAGAAAGTTTAAAAAAAATAGCATATGCTATCAAATAGAATGTTACACGGAACCGTTGTTCAGGTGAGCGATGTGGCCCATGGAAAACCTCTTGTTATACATTTAATTATATTTTCCTTTTTGTTGTTTATTCTTTAGTCTGCCATTAGAAAGCCGAAAAACTTCATCACTGCTCCACTTACGAAATACATGTTTAATTATGTAAGAAGTAACATTTTTTAAATATCTTACGATGCATCTCTTATACATTGTGTGTATACGTAAATAAAATTTACTTTCACATATTTCAGATGGTGTTTTTGGCAGTTTTGGTAATGTACAGCTCGTTCGTACTGACAAGTATTGGAACAAATTATTCTGAAATATTCCTCGCAAAAGTGTTTGAATATTTTGTTTACCTCTGGGGATTAGGGGATTTGATTGAAGAAATCATCAGTTGTTTTGTAAATATTTCTTGATCATTTGATCCTTTTATTAATAACTATTATCAACATAAATACTTGTAAAATTGAGTTTTCTATCTTTGGAACATATCTTAACTCACCTACCGTGGACCCAAGCTCAATTTTTGTCTATATTAAAACATGTATAGGTTACAGGATGAGTCCGTTTGTCATGGAGACCTTTATAATTTTTATAAGTTTTTCCCAAAAGAGCAAAGAAAAAAATGTTTAATGAAAAATTAAGCACTGTATTACTGAACCTATCAAGTATTCATCGAAATTACCAAAAAAAAAAATATATAAAGTATTTGAAATATAGATAGACATCTTTTACTTTATTTTTTTATCATCAAAGTAAATACAAAAATAGACGAAATAAAGCTGATAAAATTCATTGGTGTCGAAAGTTATTTACTTCATTTGTTTCATTACAAAACATGGATCAAAAACATATTATGTTATTTGTATATGCATGTATATAAACTTATCATAAAACGCAGTATCATTTATAATCTCTATTTACAAATTGAAATAGGGCTGTCTAGAGGCTAGAGGTCGCTCGCACAGAGGTAACTACTCACGAATGAAGAGACATCTTTATGACTTCTGGAATGCGGTTGACTTACTCTCGTATGCATTGATTATTATGGCGCTGTTTGTACGTCATTTTCATTCTTCTAAAACCTTTACCCTCGCAAGACGCATATATGCTCTATCCCTGCTGGTCATGTACTTGAGGTTTTTGGAAGTTTTTCTAATCCATAGAAAAATGGGACCCACGCTAATCATGATCAAGGAAATGGTGTGCATTTTATATTGCATATTTTATATAATCTTATCATTTTCAAATTTGTTTGATAAAAAAGGATTTTACCATATGTAAACTTAACGTATAGGGTTTTATTTTCATTATTGTCTCTTGGATGTATCTATTAATAATAGATGTACGGTGCATCAGAGAATTCTTTTTTATGATTATTACAAAGATACTGCTCTCAACTAAGTTTTCAATAAAAAGAGGTACACATATGTATGTCTGACTTTAGAAATGTGTCTTGCTCACAACTTTGTTTAACATTTAAAATGATTTGATATTAAGTTTATAACCGATTATTTTCGATAAACTTTGACTATAGATCACACATCACAAGTCATTTCCAAGTGGTGTTGTCTTTTTTATTTACTTTAAAATCGGCAAAGGATTTGTTTCACCGTTTTTTCACAGTTGTTTTAGATACCGTTGCGCCGCCGTAAACGCTGTCGTCGTCATTTTATTACGAGTTCACATTTCAAATTAGAAAAAAAGAGCCATAAAACCCTTAAAAAATTTGTTATAGCCGAACTTTTTTTTTTAAATTAATAGAATAATCAACAAATTTAGATTTATTTTCATCTAAAGTTTCTGTTTTAAAAAAAAACACTTGTTCTTGATATGTTTGTTTCTCTATGATATTTCGTTTTGGACATTGCGCCGCATGTCGAATTACTATTCTAGTATGCGTTCATTGAATTGAATTAATTTAATCTCACACTATATTTGGTACCGAAACATAATTTTGATGCAAAGAACTTGAACACTTATTGGCAAAAGTTCAACTTCCTGTGTCTTCAATTTGCTGAATAACACCACCATTTCTATGCATTTTTACGACAACCCTTGTATGTGTAGAAATAACATGGAAAAATCGTCTTCAATGTAAAGTCTCATTTTTATAAGCTGCATTTAAAACAGCCCTTCCTGGTCCGTTAAGGTATTGAGTTTACCTTTATTGTCGCTTCTAAATATGTGATTCAACTCTGTATTTGCAAGTATGGTCTTTCTGTAGGACATTCATAACAACAACTCAATACTCATTGAATAATGACAATAAAATAATGACAGTAACGACCCTTTGTGACACGTATTTCACTTGGCACACTGGAGATTGCTGAATAAAATCATTCATAAATTGTGTTTTTCAAGCTGAAAGATCTTCTGAGGTTCCTGTTTATTGCCGTATTTGTGGTGTTGGGAGTAGGGATATATTACCATACCAACCTATGGCCTGACTACGAAACTATGTGGGATGGAGGCTGGACAAACTGGAGAATATGGACAATTTTATACTACCCATACTGGCAACTGTATGCAGAAATAAACCTCGATCATCTTGATGGTTAGCTTCTTTTTCTTGATAAACTTGCTTTTTAACTTTTGAAAAACAATTTTGACGAAAAAAAAAAACTGTTGCAAAGCCGACATGAACAGAACGTTGTTGCTCTGAACTCCTTTCCACACATTTGTATCGTGTGGTTTGGCTTTAAGGCTCCTAAATTAATGAAAATGTTAAAGACTATTTTAAAATAAATACTTAAAGAAAATGTACTTTTCAAACCTTTAATAATATTGCTTGATCGTTGTTGGTCGATAAAGGTAAGATATTAGCCTTTGAGCAAATATTCATTATGAAAAAAAGAAATGACCCATAGAAATCAATGAAACTTTAAGAAACTTTTACTTGAACTTTTTAGGTAGTAATGAAAACAATTGTACTAGCGTGACTTCAACAGATCCCTCGAAATGTCCACAGGAAGATTGGACGGTTCAGGCAATAGCAGCGATCTACATGTTGTTTTCAAATTTCCTGTTGGTCAACCTTGTCATTGCCATGTTCAGGTTTGGGATTTATCGGGCAATTTTAATACCGTTTTCAACTTAAATTGGCTCATACAGAATATATCGTAGCAGCAGTTAAAATGCTTATATAATGCTATATTTGGTTAAATGTCCATTCGTTTACAGCAAATTTGGCGTGAATAGTATATTTTCTAGAAGTCTACGATATATGTGGATTTTTATTAGCACGGCACAAATTGAATTTTGTGTATAAAAGAGAAAAGTACCTAAAAGTGTTTAAAATTTACACCTTGCTTTTAGTTTAAGATACGTATGTACCTTTTTTCCCGTTTTACAGCAGTTAAAACCGTTAAAGGAAATGTAACTATAATATTTATCCGTGCAATAAAAACGTCGTTTAAAGATAGAAACCTGGTATAAACTAATAAGTTTTTAGCTCAGAGAGAAAAGAATTATAATGGGCAATATGTTCATTCATGCATTAATTTAAAATGAGAGTGAATATTCAATATGTGTTGAGTTATAGCATTATACACATGACTTCAGCTACACATTTGAGAGAGTACAGGAGAACTCAGAGAAGCTGTGGCGTTTTGAGAGATACACCGTCATCAATGACTACGACTGGAGGATTCCCTCTCCTATCAACCTTGTGTTCCTTCCCTACCGCTTGTTTCGCTATTTAGCTAAGCGTGATTGTTGTTCACCACACTGTAAACGTACGGGCTATGATCTGTTTTTATGGCTTATTTAATGTAATGTTGTTTTTCTTAAAGATTTAATAAATGTTTCTTAAAAGATTTTTTTGGAAATTACGCGGTTATATTAATCAATTTATTGTTTACAGTTTGCATAGTATAATTTCTATTTCAGTATCAGACCTACCGCTTATTAAAACATCTATTGATAGTATAGTTATAGAGTGAATCAGTCTGTATTTTAGAAATTAGCTTCGTGGAAAAAAAGAATGAAAAGAGGAAAAGAAAGAAAAACGAAGCATACCAGCGGAGCCTTCAAAAAATAATAGCACTTAGAAACCACAGCAAAGTATGATCAAATTCACAAGAACAACATACAACATACTTACCCTTATATGGGATATAAACATTAAAGTAACTGAAACATAAACGATGAAGGATTGTAAAAATCAATATTTTTTACTAATATGAATTTATTTGTTGGCATGTCATTGCTTTTATTTCACTTTTTATGTTCAATTTCAGTATTTTGTATAAAGCACTATTTTATTTTTTTGCATTTTGATATTATATAGAATAATATATTTAAATAAAGGGTATTGTCGTCCTATCTAGCATATTATGATGTACCGTATCATATTATATTTTATTTTCCCTCGGACTGAAATGTCACACTTTCATTGGTTTATACATGACACGTGACTCCCGGATATATTTCTATGTCGGTCCGGTGAGAATTAATATTCGGCAATATGGCTGATACTTCGCCTACTCATCTCGACATTTCTTTATATTTAATACCGAAACCGCGTTTTGTAAGTTCTTGAAATATTTGGAGTAGTTGCCCTTTGACATTAATTATAAATTAGAGTAGTTACCCTTTGAATTGACGTCACATTGTTGTGTCTGGAGCAGAATAAAATGACAGCGTCGAGATTTGCTTAAACCTCTGCGGGGGAAAGGGAGAAAACGTTGAAAAATGAATAGCAACAAAACAGTTCAATTATGTAAAATTAAACGACGAGATGTAAGGCCACTTTTACATTTTGGATTTGCATAGATCATCGCTTTTTATGAAATAAATGTCTCACTTGATAGTCCTCCGGAAAACTAAACACTTATTACGTTTGTTACTGACTGACTACAGAAATATATTTCTGTAGTCAGTCAGTAACAAACCTAATAAGTAATAGTATCAAAATACACAATATTTTGTATTTTATTACTATGAATTGCTGTACATTTAATTATCTATATTCAAATAAGGAAATTGTATATCTTATTTTTTTATCATAAGTCATAGATTTGTAAAAGTTGTAGTAAATCTATGAATGTTTTTATGCACTGTATCCTTATGTAGTGCATGTCTAGCTGTTTAACAAAACTTGTATACCACCGTCATACATTATAAATATGAAATATATCAAATTTTGTTTTAGTACTTGTAATAAAACTCATTGTAGATAAAAACAGTTTTTATATCTTCCCCTATTTCTATTGCACATATTCAGAAAAAAAGTTATATCTCTTAAAAATACATTTTGTTTTATTTACCAAATATGTGTCTAATAAGTACATACAAATATGCATAAAAAAGTAATTTAACTAAACACTAACACGTCTATTCCGAATGTAATAAGAGCTGTACTTCTATTCACATTTACATATATGATCTTATAGAGAGAAATAACTTGGAATATATATATATATATATATATATATATATATATATATATATATATATAAAGCACAGAGAAATTCACCTTATTGGAGCTCCACCTCCGCCCCGGCCGGGGCTTGAACTCACGACCTCTGGAACCCATTCTCCTAGCAGTGAGCGGCCACCGCGCTAACCACTTCGCCATCTAGGCAAGACAAAAATCTTGCTTTCGATGACGAAGGGAACCTAGCGCGCCGGTCGCTCACTACACGGTCGTTTGAGATACAGGTGGAATACAGCTTTCTTATCTGTGCTTTATGTATATCTATATCATTCACTATGGGCAGGTATATGTCAATTTGAGAGTTATTGCAATGTTTGTGCTTATTATATATATATATATATATATATATATATATATATATATATATATATATATATATATATATATGCCTTTTTGTCCTTAATTGTTTTTCCTTAATGATAACGCTTTTTGTTTTACATTTATTCGTACAGTTCTATAGAGAACCGTTTATAAAACAATGTGATGGAAATAATATGAAGAAATTAAGAAGAAATTATGGTGTTCTAAACCTTGCAACCGATATAAATGCACATATGACCTGTACATTGATGATGATTAGGTCTTTTACCCGATATAGTTAAAGGACAAACTGAAGTTTTGGCTACTCATTAAGATTAGTTTTGTCCTTTAAATATGCCGCGGATCACGATTGCGTTTTTTTGTTTTTGTTTTTTGTTGCAAATTAAGTTGTCTTTTGAGTCTACACATCAACCCCACGAAATGATTAGGAGACTGGTGTTTATATACCTGAGAAACTGTCTATCTTCATCCAGTAAGATAATAACGTGGTTTAAAACATCAGTTGCAGGATGCGACTTTAACTGTTAGAAGGAATGCCGACTCGTAGAGATCGTCTTTACATTAAAGAGCGAACATGTACAACAAATACCGATTCTCAGCTAGCAAACAGCACCCCGCAATTCCACTGATATCAACCCAATCATTTTTTTCAGTGGTTAGCATACCTATCCTTACCCATTGACAATAATTATGCAGGTAAACACTTTTGATTTTACACAATGTATTAAAAACTAGAGCTGAGCTCGTTGCAAGCAACGAGAAGGTCTTCCGTTACAGCTTCAAGTCGAGACAATCTGATTAAAATCATATCCTTGATCCCCTCCTTGTTTTTCTATTTTCGCTACAAGAGGATCTGAAGAAACCCCTCTTGAGGTCACCCCCTGTTGAACGTTTGTTTATACATATACATGAGTTATTCTAGCAATCAGAGCAAGTGTTAGAAACGGTAATTTCGGGTTACAAACAAAAATGGAGTTGTACGACGAAATGATGCCACATGTTCGTGAATCTTTCGGTATCAGCAAGTAAGAGATGGAGCATAAGTTGATATAAGACGCCCTTAGGGAATCTAAAGAATGTATTGGCATAACTTCCTAATCATGTAACTGAGGAATGGAACCGACGATTTCATTGGTCAAAGCAAAGTTCACCAGGAGGTGACCTCAAGTGGGTTTCTTCAAATCATCGTATAGCGACTATATAAATTTTAATCAGATTGCAAGTCAAGAAAGGATTGTCATTCAGTCTTAATTAAACCACCACTCTTCTTCTTACATGTACACTTGTCAGGGTCTGACAGTTATTGATAGGAAGTCATCTTCACAATACCTTAACTTCTGACCAATCAGAACTTTAGAAAATCAATTTGAACTCTTCAAAAGGAGACAGAAAAATTAATTCATGTCTATTTTCTATATATTACTGCAACCTCCAGACTACATAGTATTGAAGAGTTACACTTCTCATAAAACAGATAAAGGCATGTCTGTGATAAGCTAGGGGTATATATTTAGATTGAATGCAAATTTAAAGGTCATGGAAAGGTGACCTCTTATTGATACATATCCGACCCCGTTGAGTGTAAGGAGAAAACGGTGGGCAGTCATTAAACTGGATTGTCAATATGATAATAGTAAGTTCAGAAAACGAGGCTCACTTTCAAAGTATTATTTTCCTACCAGACAAACTCTCCTTTTAACTTATTTCACGGTTATATCAATTTATGATAACTTAAAACACATCTCTTATATGTACATGTATCAAAATTATTCCAACCAGAAAAACGATAATTACGTTTACATGTATGTACAACTGATGACAGGATTCAAACTACTGTAAGCCTATATCATAGTGTAATAAACACAAAATCCACTGCGCTGATGCATGGAAAAAATTGTTATGTTTCATAAACATTTTGATTCCCTATATTCATACTTAAACCTCTACCGCTAAAACATGGAATAGTTTATGTAAAGTGCAGTGTTAAAATTAGAGATTGAAAAGAACACCAATTGTAAATAAACAATAATGCCTTCTCCCATCTGAGGGTGCGCTATTAATATACGAGACGGAGGTGCTCAGTGGTAGGGGTAACTATCCGTATAATGTTTGGCCATACAGGCCACAGTATTGTTTTTGAAAGGATGAGCATATTTATCTGAAATATTCACAAGCAAGTAAAAGAAATTCACAAATCTTCAAAATCATAATCCGCGGCAGTGGTAGGGGTTGTGAGGCATCCCTAACTTCATTTTTTTTCAAATAGGATTTTGTTTTAAATATCCCAATATTTTTTTTTGCCTTGAGCGCTCATCTAGAAAGTGTGTGGGGGTGGGGGTGTCAATACCCCAAAATTTAATTTTCTAAATGTAAATTTCAGAAAATGTTGGCAGGGGTGGGGGCAGAACTCCAACTGAATCAGAAATCCTTTTTGTCACTTTTGTGTGACAGGAAGAGAGACCTCTGGTTTACAATTATTTCTATCATGTCACATATACATGTTTTAGTTATAATATTTTGAAATTTTTTAAAGATACAATGTTATTTATTTGATAAAAATCATATATTTATGCATACATGTACACTGTATTAACATGTGACGTGTGAACCTAAAAGTAATCAATTTTGTTCAGTTTTTAACTTGAGTAACAGAAAGGCATAAACCAGCGTTTTGTTCAGAGCACTGTGTACATTGTATATTTAAACCAAACCAAAAAAGATGGTATGACGTCAAAACAATTTGTTTTTGTTTTTTAAACAAAAGAGTTCTACATAATGTCAACCTCCAGAAAATACGATTTCTCTAACTTTAACATTTACAACAATTAATAAAATCCGCTGAACAACACATATCTATACCATTTAATTGTAACTTTGAGAAGTGCATACATTTTTGGGAGGCAAGTGTGTCGCTAGTCTGTAAGTCAAGTGAATTATGTCCTAAGGTCTTTTATAGAAATAAGAAACTGTCAACACTTGCAGTACTCTGATGATTTATATCGCGACCGACTGCATTGAATAACGTATTTCATAACTTCTAAACGTGAGAACAAATAATTTTCATTTAACATCTTTGACTTAAAATTCAACAATTGACCACTACAGTGATAGCTCACTTCCAAGTGTATTTTAATTACATAACAATTGATGATCTGCATCCATAAATTACCTATGGCTATCTGTGTCCAGGGTTGTGTGCACTTAAAAGGCCGAGGTTTTTAACCGGTCAGTTTACCTTCGGTAAGTTCAGGTGGGGGTGGAGCCTATATTGAATGAGGTGTGAAACCCCGAGGGAAACACGCTCGCTTGTGTATACATGTCTATATACACGGAGTATTAAAGAGTTTTTCCGTTTATTTAAAAAGAATATCGTATTTATATGTACTTATAAAACAAATTGTTCTTCGTTGAAATGAAGAATGAATGAATATAAACGCATGAAAAACCGCGTGCGACATGTGCAAAATCTTTCGTTTAATTGAACAAGTTTCTGTCGGGATTAACTGAGAATATATCCTGATGTTTTGTGAATTATACAATCACCCCACCGTACTCAAATACTAATGCAACTTTGCAACCAATGCTTGTAAATCTTTTCCGATCAGCTGCTAAATTAAAGTGCACAATAATTCTACCAGCTGCGCATGCACCAGAGCTGTCTGTACTTGTTTCTCTTCCGGTTTCAGCTCGTGAAATTTCTCAAAGAAATGTGATAACTAACGATATAAATCGTGAACGCAATATTTGATTTCATTTAATTATTTATTCTCAATTATTCACAAACATCTTTATTAATAAACGACGTCTTTCATGGATACATGATCTGCACCACATGATTATGACAGACTATAGGTGATCAGCGCATTTAGTATGGTACATAACCAAGTATGAGTAAATTTTTAATTCATATCTTTTAAATATTTCTTTTGTTTAAAGTGCTAAAAGATAGCGATTTATCGTCACGGTATGCATCAAATCAAAAGAAAAAAGTTTATTGCACCGTCGTCGCGAGCGCTGGGCATGGTATACACAGGACGAGTAAACAAATGCCAATCATTTTCTAACATCCAAACTGGGGCCTCGATTTAGTTGATTAACAAGGGTTACACTGACCAGGTAAATTTGAAGGCGGTGCTTATTTTCTCGGTCTTAAAGGGACACGAGATTTTCGGTCGCACGGGGTGATTGAATTAACACGCAGACTGGCCGAATAAACACACAGATTGCAAAGTGAAACACATTAGGAAGAACGTTTACAAATAAGGAGTCACCAAAAATTGATTTCGACACATATAAATTTTCGATTTTTGTTCGCCAAGTTTTAAAATTCAGCTCGAGCACTGGGGGGGGGGGGGGGGGGGGGCGGAGCAGCACTGAGATGACTTTGGTACAACTCTTAAGAAAACTTATTTTACTTTCTACACCATTTAATTTTTGTGTTGGTCGAATATTAATTCTTACACCAGTATATATACATATATCCATGTGCATACTTTTTATATGACTCGTTGGCCAGGCAAAGTTTGAATATTGTCTTAAAAGTGTTAAAGTCTGTAAAAAGTCTTAGCAATAATTAACGGAAATGATCATGAGTAACTACAGTCGATTCATCGTCGGACCCCACGGGTTTTCCATCCGTTACATTGCTTGAAATCAGTGTAACAGATAGAAAACCCGTGGGTTCCGACGATGCAGTATATTAATCTTAAACACATATCAAGTTTACATATGCCGGTAAATATCTCGGAGTTCTTTTATTTATACAATCGGCCTTGCATATTTAGAATCAAATTGATAGATTACTTTTACATTATTCAATTAATGAGAGGTTTTTATAAGATTTTTCGCCCTAACGTTTAAATCAACGCTAAATCAACTCAATAAGGGAGATAAATTCATCTTTCATCTAAAACCAATATAAATGAAAATTAAATAAACAAATAGTTTTGTGTTCATACAAAATATCAATAAGCATACACGTGTGATAAGGTACATGAAGATGTCCCCTCGCGCGCGATCTTCTCGGCCATGTGCGAGCGTGCGAGGGATGATCATCATTTAAAGGGGTAATCTTTGTGGTTTTTTGTTGTTGATCTAAAACATTATTAGTACACTTCTTAGAACATTTTATACTTACAAACCCACCATTGATTCATGTCTGACGATGTTTTGTATTAGGAATAATATTGGATTGTAGAATTTTCAGAATGACTTCTTAATTTACATTTTAAATAAAACATTAATAACTTAAAATTAAAACAGTTCCTGTATTTGCGGCGATATAAACTCAAAACAAGTACATGAAAGACGCGAATTTGGTGTATTAGATAACCGCTGACCGCTTGGTAGTGCACCCGCGGCCGATCTCCTCGGCCGCGGGCGAGGAATAGGTTACGTAAAGTTACAACACACACAGCTCAGAACCCAGGAAGATTTGAAATGTTTGCAGTATAATAATGACTAAAATCTACCAAATAGAAGTTATTATTTTTTCTTTACTTAAAACCCACAATTAATCTATGCCTGATATTACTTCCGATTGAGAATGACATTTCTTTTATTAATTAACAGAACGTTTTCTTAGTTGACACTCTATCAGTTAATTCAATTTGAGATGAATAAACGTCTATGTGTGATCAAAATTAAAACAATTCTTGTTTTCGGCTAAATGAACTCATAAATTGAGAGACGTGACTCCGGTGTATTAGATAACCGCTGACCGCTAGGTAGTCCAGCCACGACCATGGCTACCGACTTTCTCGGCCGCAAGCGAGGGATAGCTTAGGTAATGGTTCACACACACAGCTCTGATTCCAGATATATTTTAAATGCACGCAGCATGATAACTAGAATGTATCACATAGATTTATTTTTTTTCCGGTAGTTTGTGTGATTTACTAGAAAAGAAAAAGAATGTTTATATTTTCTGTTTCTCGTTTTTTAGGATTGTGCAGAATTTACGAAGATGACTTAAACTCCTCACATAAAAGCATGTATCCTAAAAAAAAATATTTTTTTCTTATGAATTAAAGTCTCCTTTTTAAACAGGCATACTGTCTGTCGTAACTTAATGTCAGTTGTACGCACAATGACTTTCGTTAACTTGCCAAATAAACACAGGTACATGTTAAAATGTAAAGCATTTTACACTCATACTACACAACTCACCAACAAAATAACATTGTAACGACATTTATAGGATCCCAACAAATAACTTTTCCAGCGACAGCTATATCAAAATCCTAGCCGTTTTTTAGTTATTTAGCAAAAACTTTCAAGGGCTCTTGGCCCTTCATTGAAGGGGCCAGCCCTTTTTTATTGGTGTCAAATGAAAGTCCTTGACATTCTGCACAACTTTTATTCTACATGTCTTAACAAAATGTTTTTTGTTTAAAAGATACAAAGGAAAATATGTCTAAATTTTCGCACTTTTTGGAACCCTGTTTTTTGACCCCCTACCTTTTTCTAAATAAAGAAAGTAATCCAAAAACAAAAACCGATGTGCAAAACTTCAATGTCTCTGTTATTCAAATTCGTTGGATTCCCATTCCCTGCTATCATAGTCTCGGAGCCTTTGTCTGGAAACGAAAGGCCCTACATTTTTTAAAAAGGGGAATAACTCGTTAACGAAAGAGGATTTTTAAAATTTATGAAATGGTATAGATAGTGTTTTGTAAAGTCTATAAGCCCTGAAAATTTGAGCAAAAACCGTTCAGACATGAGCAAGATATGAAGCCTCAAAGTTCGCGTCTAGGAAGAAAAAAAGAAAAAAAGAAAAATAAGAATAATCTTTATCTGCACAATAATATAAAGGTCTTCCATTGGAAACGGAAGACCTTAATAACTTGCACATGTAAAGGCATTGATATAAGTTGAAACCTTAAATATCTAAAAAACTATTTTAATTGGTCAAAAGAATTTATTCCAAATAATTGGGATAAGGACATCGAGTGCAGCTTGTCAAAAACCATACAATCCCTCAAAGATCATTTGAGTGACAAAACTAAAAGAAGTGGGTTTTTCTAGTTTAATTGACCGGCAACCTCACGATTTAATTATTTTGTTTTCATCAAAGGCATAACTTTTTTTTTATTTTTCTGAAGTCAAATGAAATTTTCAAAGGGAAGAAAAATTAAAGATTTCAGCACTTTGATGATTTCTTCGCTTTGTTGCCAGACATTCTTGTTAACTGAAAGCTCAAGTGAGCTTTTCTGATCACGTTTTGTCCGGTGTCCTAATGTCTGTCCGTCCGTACATCCGTCTGTATATTTATTTTTACTTTTTCCTCAGAACCACTGGGCCAATTTTAACTACACCTGACAAAAAACATTCCCAGGTGTAGGGGATACACGTGTGTGAAAATGAACGACACACCCCTATCTCAACTGAGACATTTTAGAATTATTGAAAACTGGTTACCATTTAAAAAAAAAAATCTTTTCAAAAACCATTTGGCTAGAAATTTATGTGGATGCATCTTCATGTAATGTAAATTCAAGTTTGTTCAAATTAAGATCCCCGGGGGTAGAGTGGAGCCCCAAAGGAGAGGGGGGGGGCTAAATTTTTAACAAAGGAATAAATGAAAAAAAATCTTAAATTTTTTTTCTCTCACAAACCATTTGGTCAGAAAATCTGAAGCTTGTGTGGAATGATCCCCAGGTAGTGTAAATTCAAGTTTGTTCAAATCATAATCCCCAGGAGTAGGGTTGGACTACAATGGGGGCTGAATTTTTAACATGAGAATAAATAGAT
Source organism: Magallana ariakensis (assembly GCA_020458035.1). Taxonomy (NCBI): domain Eukaryota; kingdom Metazoa; phylum Mollusca; class Bivalvia; order Ostreida; family Ostreidae; genus Magallana; species Magallana ariakensis. Next base: position 81,722,278 of record CM035811.1, read on the forward strand.
GAATTGGTATAGGATGTAATACATCGATTCACAATTAATCTAAACATATCTATATATATTTTTGAATATATACACAAATTGATGAAATCGATGTGTCTGATGTTTCTGAACTGTAGACACACACACAATTAACCATTAAAACGACAAGTGATATATTATCAGAAAAAAAACAACAACATAGAAAACAAAACTTGAATTATTATTTCTAAAGAAAACGAACGCTATTATCATGTGAAAAATTAGCAACTTACAACTCTTATAAATGTCACATCTTGATTTACACATTAATGACGTTATTGTTATTTATGCAATAATTGGTACACAATTGTACTTTAAAAATAGAAAAAGAGCAGGATTCCTATTGTTCGGCTCTTCTATGTCGAGCGATTGATCGGGGGTTTGCTTGGGGCTCCTGAAATGTTTTTGAATGCTAAGGAAAATAGTTTAAGTCCATCTTGGTAACAAGATATTTAAAGAATAAGATTTCTTATGTAGCATCTTGCGAATAATAAGACTGTTCAATAGTGACTCTAAGACCAACAAATCAGTCTACGTATAACTAATAAGTTCATAAATATGAATTTTTCCCTCAAGCGTTTTTTTAGTGTGTGTATTTTTATGTTATAAAGATTCAGATCTATTGCAAACATTAACTTTAACACCGTTTATTAATCAGTTAAATAGTTCGGCGCCATTTGTCTTGGTGTCGTATTGTTGAATTGCTGCCAGCAATGTCAGAAAAATTGATTTATATAGCTCCTGTATTTAGGTCACGATGCACGTTGTTCAATCATGTGTAGACTACTTCCTTGTTGTGTGCTCCATGGAAAAATCAGATAGAGTTCTATACAAGCATAAAACGTTTGAACATTGGTATTGTTTTTTGACTTTATTCTAAAGTAAATAGTTGTTATTGAATCGAACGGACGTCAACACAGAAGTCAATATCCAGGTTCGAGAATAAGATGTAAATCGTACATGGGTGACAAATTTAGAAAAAAATAACAACAGAACATCATTATCTTAAAATCATTAATTAAATCAACAAAGAACTTGCAAGTTTGGTGCTGTTAGCTCACCTAAACTGAAATCTTAAGTGAGCATTTTTGACCACATTTTGTCTGTCGTCCGTCTGTCTGTCTGTAAACGTTAACATGTTTAACTTCTTTTTAAGAACCACTAAACTGATTTAAACCAAACTTGGCAAAACGCATCCATGGGTAAATGGTTAAAAAATTGTTGAAATAAAAGGGAAAACCCTCTTTTAATAGGAAATAATTAAGAATTACTGAATAATTTTTGGGCATATTTTAAAAACCTTTCTCAAAAACCATTCGGCCAGAAAATTAAAAACTTATGTGAAAGGTAATGTAAATTCAAGTTTATTTAAATCATGATATACGGGGTGGGGTGGAACCTCAGCTATGTTAAGGGCGTCCATAAAATAATAGCGGTATTTATCACATAAAATATAAGCCTTTGAATAATCTTGATATTATATTCCAAAAAATTGTTACACAAAGTAATTTTTTATCAATATACATATTAGATAATTCGCTATCGCATGAGCAATTTTTGAGTCTCTTGGGAATACCCTGTCACGTGATACTGCTAAAAATAGATGAACCAGGAATAATACGAAAAAATGCATAGTGCAAGGGCTTAACATTAACAAATATAATTATTTCTGTTTCGAACTTGTAAAATGAACATCTAAAATTTCGAAAAGTGCTGGGAGCTTGAAATATTCAAGTAAGAACAATTATTAAATTCAATATAAACAGTGGATGAACAGAAATTTGCAGGGAGTTCCCACAATTAATGCTTATTTATATGATATGCGTAACGATTTCATGTAGCTCCCAGCACTTTTTAATATAATTGGGATATAATGGTAACACATGTAAAATTTCAATATATTTGATAAAGTGTATGCCCTTGCACTACTGCATTTTATCTGACCCATTTCACTTTCGGCGTCATTTGCGTGAAATTCAAACGCAACACTGACTAAGATCATGATTTTAATTTTCGTTCATAAAATAATTACACGCTGTGAATTTCATTAAAATAATGTTAGAATTTTGTCTTGTTCACACCAGTCGTCATTACCAAATTGTTGAATTTGGAAAAATTAATTCATCTGTTGCCCTCACCAATAACTATTGATATAAGGGTGATGGGGGGTGGAGGTTTAAGTATAAGTCATTTATGTTTTATAATGGTTTATGTTACTCTGCTGCTAAATAAATAAGAAATACCTATAATATATGACCAGGGTTACTTGTAATTATAGTTAATATTTTTTGTAATAATTAAAGAAAGCAACATAAATCAATCTTTATCTAGAATTTATTATAATAATCAACTTGACAAATACAATGTACTATATAGAGATTGCTTTTCGATCTGTAACAAACTGTTCAACAAAACTAATGTTTTCTGATTTTCAGTATTATTCAGTCATGATGTGGAATCTATGGCAAATGACCATATTCTTTCACACTACATGTACTTCTCCTCTTGTCTTTTTGATGTACATTGTAAGGAGGCAGTGCAGTTGATAAGAAAACCAATGCCTGAAATTATGAATATCTATCAATTTCAAATTTAATTTCAATAAATATCAATGAAAGATATTATGATAGGTTACAATATAGTAATATGATTTTAAAAAAACCCAGACCAAATATACATGAAGGTAGTGGATAAAAGAAATATTTATAGAGTACCTACTTTTTTATCAACACCCCAACAAAGTGTCTCCAGTGGACCATTTACTGCTTTAAAAACCCTGAAATTGAATAATGTGTTATAATTAGTAAACTATTGTGCTGAAGATAATATGAAAATGGAAAATTATTTTATCATTGTGCATACTAATGGCAGTTTTAATTTCATTAATATTCTAACAGGCATAATCAAATGTTTATTGTTTTAAATATTGTGTGGAAAATCAGTTCAACACTGTAATTTTGTTTATTCAAACATGTAATCTTCCTGATAAAAAAGGCTAAATGAAATAACACATTTCGATTTACATAAACAACAATACAATCTTGTCTGTATTTAATCCAGATTCTCACAGTTATATTTGTAGTGCTAATACAGTGTTTGGACTTTCCATTGTTTACATTTTCTTTGAACACGGAGGAAATGCGAGCTAATGTTATTGCGATATAAGAGACCAGTAAAAAGCTACAATGAGCCTTAATACTCTTAATGATCAAAATTAGCTAATCGCGGAACATTTATATTGCCTGATTGAGTCACCAAACTGATGTATAAACACAATATTACATGAAAAACAAATGTAAACAAGTAAACAAAATCGAAGCCGAGGAATTTCCCTTCGTTTCTGTTTCATCCTACAGTATTAGACAATATAAAACAATATCTAGGGAAAGTACAGATAAATCTTACCTTGTTCAGTTGAATCCTCTACCGATTTCCGTCTAGGCTGGTTGTAAATGAGTTAAATTCTCAGATATATCACTGAAGTCCACATGTTTATTCTGATCACAGCTGCAAGCGCCGATGTGACGTAGTCAACCGCGACACGTCATCAGACGACTTAGGAATTTCATAATTTCGCAAGATATAAAGAATAGTTGAAATTTTTTTTTTTCAGTACATCTTTCTTGATACAATCAATCCCAATAATTAATCATATTTATTTTGGTAGATGTTTGTTAATTACCGAAATACAATATCTCGTAAAATCTCATGAATAAGGGGCGGGGCATATGCAAATTTTCCTAAATCACACGTGCTAGAATTCTGATACCTTCCTTAACATAGCTGAGACCATAATAGGAAAATTAAAAAGGAATATATGGACACATTTTGAAAGCCCTTTTTCCAAAACCTATCGGCCAGAAAAACACTTGTTTAGAAGCATCCTTGGATAGTTTAGATTCAAGATAGCTCAAATCATCATCCCCAGGAATGGGATGGGAGATTGGACCACAAAAAGGATCCAAGTTTTACATAGGAATATGTAGATACGAAATAATTATACCCCATCCCCACCCCCCGAAAAAAATAACTTAAAACCATTTAACCAGAAAAGATGACATTTCTGTAGAAAGTAGTTCAGATCCAAGTTTATTCACATCATGATTTCATACTGATCATGATTTCAAAACGAATAGTTATGTTTCGATGATCAAAACATTTATTGCTTTTGTCTGTTTAGTCCGTGTAGTTACATAAAATAAGCATCCAAAATCTGAATACAATTTAGCCCCCCCACTATTTAGTTGGATGATATAGCGTGATAGAACAATTTTTACTCCAGACAAAAATACATATACACAACTTAAATATATGTCGTTGTTGTATTTTTTGTCGAAGACATTTGATTTGAGCATATATATATATATATATATATATATATATATATATATATATATATATATATATATATATATATATATATATATATATATATCCAATAAATCTTTTTTCTTGGTACCGGGGATGAATAAACACAAAGAATAAGTCCAATGCTCAAACAACTTTTATCTATAGCGCTTTCGCCCTACCGGGCTCTTCAGTAGATTTAAACAAAGTAAACAAGAACATTATGACGTCAATCTCGTGACGTTAGACAACGTTATACAAACATATTCTTTGTGTTTATATATATATATATATATATATATATATATATATATATATATATATATATATATATATATATATATATATATATATATATACGGAGCGTGTCGTCTGCATGACATCTTTTTTTTCTAATCAAAGCACCCTCACCTACCCTTATAATAATGTTCAATTTTCATGTTCATGGTTGTCCAATTACTAGATATATAATTTAAAGGTTATGTATTGCGAGATATTATTTTTCATCCTTATAATGCTAACAAAGTTTTATGCATAAAAAAAATGCACAAGGCGAAATACAATTGTCTGTCCATGTCGATAACGACATGGCACCCATAATTGTAAAGGAACTGTTTATTTTAATATTGTTCTCTGCCCACTAATTAAGTTCCAGGAGAGGGAACTCAAAATGTTATATTTGAATATTATATGGACCTTCTTTGAAATTATTTTAAATGTTTTGCATTGTCCATATATCCTGTTTATTCTGAATAGATTTAGTAATTAACCCACGATCATAAATTTGCAGTTGAAATTTAACAAAGGAATATTTTAATAAAATAAAATTTACCGGGTGTCAGTGAATGCAAACTTAACAACATGACACAAAACGAGCGAGATCCCCGACGACTGAGAACATCGAGTGTGGTCTGTCATATAAAACATTGCAATACCGCAAAGGTCATAAGTGGAGTGACAAAGCTAGAATAAGTGGTTTATTTTTCAAGTTTAATTGACCGGCATACCTTACGAGTTTAAGGTTTTTTGTGTTTGTTTTGTTTTTGTTTTTAATCGAAAACATAAGGTTTTTTTTTCTCAAATCAAATATATTTTCAAAGGCATAGGAATTGAAGGTAATTAGAGAAATATGTTAAAATATTCTTCCTAAAAACCGTAACGACACAATGGAAACTACATGTATTATTTACATAAAAATGTAAGGATAAAGAAATGAATGTCTTTTTAAAACAAGGTCTATTCTACTTAATTGTCAATATATTTGCATTTGATACATGTACCATTAAGCTGATTTGATGAATTGTGGCTATAGTTGCTCAGGTGAGCGATGTTATACCTGGGTCTCTTTTTGTTTAACAAACTATCATTTAGTAACGTGTAATAATTAGATTCATTATGTAATTGACATTGTAATCAAAAACATCGACGGAAATTCATCTAAACATCTACTTTTTGATAAAATATAATTGATAAAATCGTTGTTTTTGATATTCCTGAATTATAGACACACACAATTATCACTTAAAGGGGCATGGTCACGATTTTGGTCAAAAAATTATTTTTACGATATTAATGTTTACAATGCTTCAGTGAAGCATTTTAAATAGGCATCCAAAATTTAAGTGTCATTCATTGAGTAACAAGCGAGTTACAGAGCTTACAATTCTTCGCTATGTAAACAAAGCCTTTGTTTACATTTTGAATGTTGAAGTGAAAATTCCAGTTTTAGACCTAAAATGAATGTGTTAAACGTTAGGAACTGTTTATTTATGCTTAAAATGAATAAGAAGATAGACAAACCAGCTTGAAAAAGATTTTTTACTGGTATATTGAACCTATGTAAACAAAAACAGGGCACGAGCCTTGTTTACATGACAAAGAATTGCGAACCCTGTATCTTGCTTATAACTCAACGAATGACTCTTAAACTTCATTTAATCATTAGAAATGCACTCCTAAAGCATTATAAACAGTAAAAATACAAAAATAAAGTTTGACCAAAATCGTGACCATGCCCCTTTAAAACGGCAAGTGATATATTGCCTGTCTGACATGATTAGCTAGAATACATAATCAATTTGATTTTAAGTTAAACATTTATTAATATCTTTATCCCTGGATGTTAAAGAGGAGCTATAATGTGGTAAAGGGGTGTTCAATTTCTTTATAATTCTTTATGAATGCAGTTGCTGGATAAAATAGCGTTATAATTTTATACCATGATCTTTTGACATGCTATTGTACAGCTGTATTGAATATAACCCAGCTATCAGTTACATGCAACCATATGCTTGGTAAAAAACAACGTTGCCATGGCGAGCGTTGTTGCACACAAATCTTTTATTTGAGTTATCGTCAGATTTTTTCGTCTTGATATATTATTTTAAAACCTGACTGACTGTGGAGATAAACAAGAATAACACTCAAAAATGGAATAAAAAATTGGGACTCTTTGGTTTGAACCTATTGTTAGGTCAACTAAGTCACTCAGGTGACCTATTGCCATTGGTCTTCGTCCGTCGTCATGCGACGTGAGTCGTCCGTAAACATTTTTACATTTTAACTTCTTGAAAGCTACAAAGCCAATTGTTGCCATTTCAAGATTGAAGCATATCTAGGATAAGAGGATTCTAAATTTTGATAACTATAACAAGACCACTACGGGGCCTCATGGGCAGGGCCAAATATGCAGAAAAAAAAGCCAAATTTTCAAATACTTCTTGTTACTCCCACACAAGTAGAAAAAAATGAATGCATGGTTATGTTGTCCATGAAGCCCTCTACCAAAATTGTGAGATTCATAGCCCTTGGGTCAGGGGTTCGAAACCTGGGAAAATGCCAATATTGCTAGATAATGAATGCGCATTAAATTTTAGAAAAAATCTTCTCTACTCCCATACAATCTGAGTAAATCTAAATGTATGGTTATGGTGTTCATACAACCATATATCTGAATTTTGGAATGTATAGCCCAAGGAGCAAGGTGTCAGGTCTTTGACCTCTTTTATAAATCGGTGTTTGTATACCGATGGGCCTCTGGTTTTATTTCTAATAGAAAAATGTATATTGCGTTCTATTTGTTTATGTAGAATAAATACATTTTGCGTTTTGAGAATGCTTATATTTACATTTTTTAACTTCTTGCCTTGTCTGCAAATATGATTTATACCCTTAACAATCCCATTTTATCCTTAGAGTAAATTCATAAAAATGGAAGAACCATTGTAACATCCAAAAGCTTGAACCTTGATTTTCGCGTTGAAGGTTTGTGACGTCATAATAAAATTCGTAATTTAACCTTTCAGTACCCTGTGTGTGTTACAGATTTATAACTTCAGTAGCTTTCCACACACTTTACATGCAAAAAATATGTAAATATATGAATTTATATAATCGAATTCATTTTCATGGCCGTCCGAGTACTAGAGCGTATCCGTTTTTAATGTATCAACCTGTGATGAATATCATTTGAATGCACCATTCATTGTAGATATTATATATCGTGATGCATTCTTGTTCATCATACTAATAAATTCGATGCAAATTATATAAATCGATGCAATGAAAAACTTTCATATTTGAATTCGTTTATAAATGTCGGTAACTAGTTCACGTTATTGTATTATAATTGTTTATCATTTTCTTGAACGTATGCCAAATTTGTCAAGGATTCTTAATAAAAATATCGCCTGGGTAGAAGTGCAAGTTCGAAAGGTAACCCTGTCCATAAAAAAAACTTTCCATTTAAACTTTTGTGGGAATAATCAAAAGAGTTCCATACCGATATACTTGAGTTGCATGGTTGGTAATGGGGTGCCGATTTGGAGACTTCAATTCTTGAGCAATTCCAAAAGGTGTTATATATCATAGTGATAAATTTTGAAGAAAATGTCAAAGACCAAGGCAATTAACTTGTTTTTTGACAATGGAAAAATAAAAAGATGTGAATCATCTTAATAATTCTGTGATGTGTGTGGATAACATAACGTGGGAAGTGTAGAGAACATAGTAAAATAAAAAGAATCCACAGAATATTAACTTCTGATCATATGACGGATAAAATGATATAACGAAACTGTAATAAAAAATGATTTACCTTGGTTATGTTACCCATAATAAATTTTAAAAAAAACAAACATGATAATTGTCAGTTTCAACACATCTCATTTTCAATATTTTTTTTTTTTTTTTTAAATGAAAAACATATTCATTCACATATATGTTATAATATTGCTTGATGTACTTATGTAATTATAAAGAAATTGTTTTAAAAACTTCAATAAGGCTGCTAGGTTTTTAGCAATGCAAATCGAGAATATTTATTGCAAAAGGAACGAGAGGCCCGGGGCCACATCGCTCACCTGAGCAACAATAGCCTTAGCTCTGATCAAATGAGCATTACAGTATAAAAATAAAAATATCTTGACAACTAAGTACAGTAGATCTTGCTCAAATGTGTTTTAAAATCTGCCGATTTTTATCCACATATTTTATGGTAAATACCAAGCCCCTTGTGTTGTTGTACCTGTAAACAGATTTTTTCTCTATTCCTATATACCCCCCCCCCCCCCCCCACACACACTTTTCTCTTGGGAATCATGGTTTGATTAAACTTTAATCTGCACAACCAGTGTTTTCACTGCTTTTTGGGCTGAAAACTTTCCAAGAATATTTTTAAAGATTTTTTATATATATTCCTATGTAAAAATTCATCCCCCATTGTGGCCTCGCCCTACCTCCGGGGATCATGATTTAAAGAAATTTAAATTAACACTATTTGAGGATACCTACACACAAGTTTGAGCTTTTCTGGCCTAAAAGTTTTTAAGGAGAAGATTTTAAAATGTTTTCTCTATATACATGTATTCCTATGTAAAAAATTCATCCCCCATTGTGGCCCCACACTATCCCCGGGGACCATGATTTGAACAAACTTGAATTTACACTACCTGAGGACGCCTCCACACAAGTTTAAGCTTTTCTGGCCAATTAGTTTTTTTAGAAGATTTTAAAAGTTTTTTAAAGATTTTCTCTATACATTCTGATGTAAAAATCAATCCCCCCATTGTGACCCCACCCTATTCCCCGGGACCATGATTTAAACAAACTAGAATCTACACTATCTGAGGATGCTTCCACTCCAATTTAAGCTTTCATGGCCTAACAATTTTTAAGAAGAAGTTTTTTAAAGATTTTCACTATATATTCGTATGTAAAAATTCATCCCCCCCATTGTGGCCCCACTCGACCCCCCGGGACTATGATTAGAACAAACTTGAATCTACACTACCTAAGGACGTCTCCACACAAGTTTAAGCATTTCTGGCCAATTACCTTTTGAGAAGAAGATCTTTAAAGAAGTTTTTAAGAAGAAGATTTAAAAAAAAAATTCTCTATATATTCCAATAAAAAAATCTATCCCCCCATTGTGGCCCTACCCTACCCATGGGGACCATGATTTAAACACTAACCCCATCGACGACAGACAACAGACAAATTTTGATCCGAAAAGCTCAGCTTTCAGCTCAGGTGAGCTAAAAAAAGACAAAACAGAACCCATTGATTAGGAGGCCTGGTGATGAAACAATTTATCTACTTTTGAAATATTTTTTTCTGTAGTTCATAATTGTTTTATATTGGAAAATTTACAAATTGCTTAGCGTCTCCTTCTTTTAAATTTATTACCTTTCACTTATAAGCGAGGTTTAATACAAATACACAATGAGTACACAATATACAAACATAACGTAATGGAACGGTCTTACCGAGAAACTTATTTGGTTTAAATTCAGAAAAAAAAAATGATAGAAGCTTTCTATGATCAACAGCATTTGAAACTGGTTAAAACCGACTTCACAGAACAAGGGGTTATTATAGAAGGAATACAAGGAGTTTTATGTTGAGAAATAAGAAATTAAGAATATTTGAAATAGATACTTTGATTGCCAAAATATATTGGCCTCTTATTTTTAAATCATTTGAACAAAATTACAGATTAAGTGTTGAAGTACGACAAATTAAGATTATTAACAAAACGACACCGCTATTACACCTATATCATATTACAACTCTATGGATTATGTAGTATCGTATAAAAAAGTATTTAGCATACCTATCTTTTTTCCTTCACAATATCTCGATAAACATTGTAATAAAAATATGCTGATAAACAATGTAATAAAACATTCTGATTCAATTAACTGTTCTGATACGATACCGCTCTCGAGGCGGTAGCGTATCAGAACAGCTGATTTTAATCAGATTGTAAAAAACAAAACAAAAAAAACCCTCACACTTCCGCTTGTAAATTTAGAGGGGCATTTATAAAAGTAAGTTGAAACTTACTATTAACATCAAAATCTAATTACGAATAACTTGGACAATGACAGAGACTGCGGCTTGTCAAACACCTTATAATCCTGCAGTTTACAAAAGTAGATTGAGAAATCTAAAATAAATGGATAATTTTTATTTCCAATTTAAATCGAACTGTATATCTCACGATAATTTTTTCCCTAAAGATATACATTTTCAAACATTTTTTTTTTCACTGTGGTAGAGTTTTTTTTTTTCCAAGTCTACTATTATTTCACAGCCGGTGCAGTTTAACAGTTCAGTCTTTACATTTTTGTTTTACATTATTGTCAAACATTCTCTATCCCAACAAGCTAACGTTTATTTACTTAAAAATATATATATTCGATTCTTGATATGATTGTATTGAAGTGTAAAGCTTCAAAGTAAACCTTGTGTCGAATTTGTACAAAAATGATGAGATCGATGTGTATGATATCCTTAAATTGTGGACACACACGAAGAACCAATTGGATAGTGCTTGCTTCAAGTTGTAACCTTTAAAATATTTATGCTATTAAATTGTCAAAGGAGTTTACTCCAAACAACGGGAACCCCGAGTGCAGCTTGTAAAACAAACTAACAATGCCGCACGGATCATGTGACATCAACTTAGTTTTTTTATCTCTACTGATCTCTTTCTCTCTGTCTGTCTCTCTCTTGTCTGTCTGTCTGTCTGTCTGTCTCTCTCTCTCTCTCTCTCTCTCTCTCTCTCTCTCTCTCTCTCTCTCTCTCTCTCTCTCTCGTTTTCTGTTTTTCTGTATTTACATCTATACTTTAACTTCACACGATATAAAAAATCAAAATTAAAAAAATTACTATTTTCCCAATTTCTTTCCCAATACTTTGATATGATAAAAAAGAGATTCTTCAAGATTTTAAAAAAAAAAATCTGTTCAAAAAATTGAACTTAAAAAAGGGAATCAAAATAAAAAAAAATATTGAAATTTGATCTCAACTTGATATTTAATACTATGAATAAAATCATTGCATTATATGTTACATATTAACTACAGTGTCTGTTGACAAGAATGCGATAACAACATTATTATTTAGCTATCATAATTACTTTCTATGTAAGGGTAAAATATGATTATTATAGTCTTTTATCTTCACGAATTTACAGAGATGGCTCTCAAGTTTTGATTATCAATATTTAAATCACTTAAACTGAAACATGGAAACGTGCAGTTAGATATTAGGTTTCTTCTCTTTTGTGAACCAAATAGGATTATCTGAAAATAATTGAACTTAATTTTTCAGCCCGATGACATTTCCTTCAATAGACAAAGTTTTAAAAAAAATCTAGTTTAAAGGCGCTGATTGAAATCAATGACCGCTGCTACTTTTATAAAAGGTCTAGAAGCGCAATATAAAAAGCAGAGGCTTGAAAAATAAATAGTCGGTCTGAAGCCGCCGTATGTATTTGTTATGTTAATCTGATTATTAGGAACTATGTCAAAGACGACATCCCCATCAACAGGGACGCAGGACATTCAGGTAATTTATAAAAAAAAACAATACTGCTATAAATACGTGCATCTCTGACATTTTTGTCAATGGATTAAAAATAATTTTTTTAAAAAGCAAAAGTAAACTGATAAGATTGTCTATTCTGCTTGCAATATTTTTTTGCATTTTATTTTGTAATTCTTTTTTGGTTAAAGATAATTCTATTTTCTTTGAAAATGAGTTTCTATTTGTTGACACATGTCAAGCATTGTTAGCAACAATGTTACAGCATCATGGTTGCACTCAGTTTATTCTTCAATTGTTTAACGATGTAGTCATTTTGTATGAAATATTAACAGAACTTTTATATCAACACTTCGTTCTCTTTCAAATAATTAAGCATTTTTTCCCTCTAAAACGTAACAACATATACCATTATATAGTGAAGTGAATTGTGTCTCTTTTCCATTCATGTTAAACTTCTAAATTTGATATCGAAGTCAAATATAATGACCCATATCAAAAGTTACGGAACTAACTTAAGAAATCGCAAACAGTTCATATTGTGACATGTTTATTTTCAAAAATGATTTTCTACCATTGGATGGTACAATAAAGTAAAACATGATCCGAAGTTGGCAAAAAGAATATTGAACAAAAGAAAAATGGTAAGTGTGCACACTTTTAAAATGGGAACTCAAAATGGTTTGATTAAGACAATGCAGAATGATTAAAAACAATTTCATCTTGAATTTCTCATTAGAAATTGTATATGACTTGTACAACGTTTAAAACTGGCGTATGGCATGTTTTTATTAGGACAATATTCATCTTGTATTTCTGATTAAAAATTGTACATGACTTGTACAGCGGTTTAACACTAGTGTATGGCATGATTTCACTAGTTGAAACAGTAGTAATTTTCGTAACAATACCACATTTAAAAGCTCATTCCCTCTAGCAGCAGTAATACATATATTTACTCAATATAAATGAAAAAAAACATAGAGTGCATTCTTTATTTTGAATTATTGCTATTAGAGCACATGAAATGTTCAAGGGTATAAACCTATGACAAGACTCCACAGGTTGTTGAGAAGTTTATTTCTATTTTAGATTATTTTTTCTTCCTTAAACTTAGTACCAAATTACATAATCAGATCGAGTGGAATTCTTTTGCTATTCTTTTTGCACTATGGTCTAGAACGGTGATAGACTGATTCTTTTCATAGTTGGTTTTTAAATTCAAAATGAGGTATCGTTAAATGGAGGTTGTGTAAATACGACCTTCGCAACCTAATAACCGTCAACCTGATTCGGATCTGTCAATTTAAACGAGGTCGTAAAATAATCATAGCATAAATAACATTGGTTTTAAAAAGTGGAGTGGGGGGAGGGGTTTGCAGGTCTGGGTTGTTTCTTCTTTCATTAAAAAGGGGGGCGTATTGAATGATTTTTCATCTTAAAAAAGGGGGGGGGGGGAGTAAATGTATTGATTTATTCTTGATATGCGTTGAATGTAAAGATAGATAAATTTTCTATATCTCAAAATAAAGCATGTAATATATGTATGATTAATGGAATGCTTACAGAGTTATGCATTATTATTTAGAATTTACATATTTCTATAGCATTAATTCTCTCTCTCTCTCTCTCTCTCTCTCTCTCTCTCTCTCTCTCTCTCTCTCTCTCTCATGTTTAACATGTACACTGTGTAAAAAATCAACTTTTATAATAAACGTACTAAAGCATTATAGTGGATCATTAACTTTCTGTCTATGAAAGTTCTGTACCTACATGCAAGAAGATTTTTTAAACATTCTTGCATTTAGAAATCTTCATAGGTATATATATTTATTTCAAACAGTCAGCTTTAATTCACGTTGCATTAAGGTTCTTTGACGTTCCAATTTATAAATTTTGAAATATTATGCTTCATGAATTGACACATGTTACTATAATTACAAAGTCAAGAAATAGGAAAAATTATTATTAATATTTATAATAAAGGTGAATTTAATATGTTTCAATTCTTGGTTTATTCAATTTTCATTATTTTGATGGTATTGTAAAAAAAACTGCCTTACTTTTTTAAATCAGCAAATAAAAGCATTGTTATGCAAAAAAAAATAATTTTTGCTATGGAAAGTATCATGGAAAAGCTAGCATACATTCTTTTTTTGAAAACTCCATAACAACAGCAATAAATTTTGCAAAAGATCAATTGTTGATCAAACTGCTTTTATATTATACTTGATTTTATCAAAGTTTTATATTTAATATATGATTAAGACATATATTTTAGCTGGTTAAATTTGCAACGTTCTCAATGATTATTTATCAATTCTTCATTGTACATTCAAGATAGTTGGTAAATTATATAAGCATTTCTATTTTAAACTTAAAGAATAATTTTTGTTAATTTTTGTTCAGTTACCAAGGTAACTCTTTGAATATATATTTCTGCGCAATGGTTTTGAATATCTTGAAAACTTAAAATGAAAAAAAAAATACTGTATTACTTTTTTATGCTTAAATTAACTAAGAAAGTATTATTTTAGAAGTTCTCTTGAAGTATATAGAATAAAGGAACCGTATTTCAACCGTTCATTTAATAGAAAACGTTACTACATAATTTGAAAAATCACAATTTATATAATTTTATCATCTTATATAGCTGGAGCGGCTGGCACCACTTACAGTTTTTCCCTTAACTGTAAATTGTTAATATTCTATCTCGTTTCAGTTACCATGCCTATTGATCCAATATCAAAATTAACGGCTGTTTTTCCACTTTGCTTACTGAAGTAAATTTACATATTTTGAAAAAATACTGAAATGAGAAGAAAAAATTATGAAATATGAGTGGCCACACAATGTTGATTATTTCAAAGGATTCCTTAATATTGCAAAATGGAATCGTCAATTCCTCATAACGCAAAAGTCAATGTTATTATTATCAATAATGGCATGAATCTCATTATTGTATCACTTTAATATTCTTAGGTAGATGCAAATATTATTGAATACACTTGGAACGAAATCTCCCACGGTGTCACCTCTACCACCAGTACGTCGGATGATGGAAATACAAGCCCCACCATGGTGTTTTCTGTGATTGGGGACTCCGACTGTTTCGTACCCAGACCTTGGCCAAAGACTGTGTTCCAAACAGCACTCATTGAGGCTGCAAAGAGTGGAGGAGGTAGGGTGTTGTTGCTTTGATTCAACTTTAAAAAAAATGCATACATCATAATGAATTATTTAGAAGTTTGAAATACATCTATAAACGGATGATCTAAGATTTTTGGGAAGTAAGTCCTGGTTGTTAAATAAGTTAACTCTTATTGACATTTTTAATGTGATTTGAAATTGTTTGGACTGTAGGATATACCTGTTATCCCTCATGCATGTATTCTAACACCTGACATCCGATAATATTGATGTGTATAAGAGTTATGTAAAACTGCCTGTAAAAGTTTCTGCCTGGTAAACTGGCAATTCCTTTTTTTTTTCTTGAATTAACATAAAAATGTAATGTTGATTATAAAAGATTGGTTTTTGACTACATATTTGCTAATTGTTAAAACCACGATTATCCCCCAATCTAAATACTTAGTTTGTATTGTGCACTGATAGGCTATAAAACAATGTAAGCTGAATTAAATATTAATACATAGAATAAGAACCTTTTGATATTTGTTTCAAAAAATGAATGTTTGATTTATAGAAACCTGGATTTTGTACAATGAAAATGACAATTTTTAAAGGGGTTTTAAATTGTCTGTACTGTAGAATGTGTGAGTTATCCCTCATGCATGTCTTTAGTCGACCGGTCAATCGATGATAAAGATGTGTAAAAGCGTTATGTAAATCTTCCTGTAAAAGTTCCTGCCTGGTAAACTGGCCATTCCTTTTTTCTTGAATTAACATAAACATGTAATGTTGATTATAAGAGGCTGGGTTTATATTCTGCGCCGATAGGCTATAATATAATGTAAGCTGAATTAAATATATATAGTATAAGAGTCGTTTGCCATTACATTAAAAAAGTGCATGTTTGATTTATAGAAACCTGGATTTTGTATCTCGGAAAGAAACAAGGGATATCAAAGATCGTCAGGGACGCCTACAGAAACTATGGGGAAATTGAATTTAAAACCAAGGCTGCTAAAAATAAAATCAACAATCCTGACCGACATATCAAACTTATAAATCTGGCAGGAAAAGAGGTAATCTTTCATGGATGTTAGTATAGAGAACAGTGATATACTGACATACCAAAGTTTTTTTTTTTTTTGCAGTCCAAAATGTTCAGTTGATCATTTTCAGCACAAGTACACAAATTACCAAATGTTTTAATTTTTTTTCTCTCTTTATTCCTGCCAAGATACATGTTGCTTAAAAAATCCTGAATCTTACTTAACAATGCCATGAAAATAGATCGGTTTGAACCGTAAACAACGACTGAATTGCCATCACAGATTGTGTGAAAATAAATGTATTAAATACCGTGCTCTTACAAATATTTTGACTCATTGATGTATTCCAAGTTTATTTGATGAAATGTAGTTAAATTGGGTTTTTGTCGCTTAAAAGTGTTGATAATTTTCTTATATTTGTACAATTTGATGTTTAAATGCTATACTATATTACAATTTATAAAGGTTAATAAGTGACAGCGGAGTAAAAGAATAGCTCACTTGTTTTTATTGCAAAATACTTAATTTGTCTCACAATTAAAATTAGCTACAGGTCTGCAGCTCCCGGTCTGACAAAAGTCGGATGGACAAACTGGGAGCTACAGTTCCGTACGTACTTAAAAAAAAATGCAATTTACGGCGTACAAAAAATTGCGCTTATTTTGGACGGATTAATCTTATTTCCGAACACATTCTTTACAAATATTTGATTCCAAAAAAATTTGTTTGCACATTTTACTACAGATATCATCACATTTCTTGCCTCTGATATTATTTTAAACACCAACACCAGCCCGTATAGTGAGTTAAAGTAGTGCATTTTGTTAACATGTAAAAAAGGCGACTCTCGATCCGCACTCAAATTTAACATACTTTATTTTTCGAGGCAAGTAAAGTGACGATACCAGTAGTAAATTGCCTGAATAATTTTATGGTGCTAATTTTTACAATCCTGTAGCTATATTAAAATGAAAACACAATTTTATTTTTAGGCATGTCAGGGGAACTCAGAAAAAATAACGGAGTTCAAAACTACCCATGGGGAAGGAAATGGATTTCTATTGGACTTCGAAAAATACGTTTCACAGCAAGAAGTTTCCTTTTTTAGTCAGAAAATGGACACTAGTACGCCTTAACATTTATTCTACATTTCTAATACGGTCGTGACTTTCATTGCGTTGATGCTTTGATGTGCTAATTCTATTATGACGTCATAATTGATTTGATTGTATCATGCTATGATGTCATTTATTCATTATGACTTCCAAGATAATTTGATAAATCTTTTTCCCATTATCACAATCGTTCTCACGTGTATGCATGTTACATGATAGAGTATGTACTTTTTTGACGGATACATGTCACTCGTTTTGAAGTATTTGAATGTTACAAACTATTAATAAATACACATTTCTGTGGGATTTTTACACAGTTAAAATAGTTTATATTTTCTAAAAAAGCAGGCTATTCGTAATCAAAACGATTTAGTATGTTTTAACCTCTACTAATTAACTGCTGATTGTTACATAATAATCATATTTATACGTTTTTAAACAACTTTTAAAAAGAAACGTATTCATCGTTAAATCTTACGCCATCATGTATTTCATGTCTGATGAAGCAAAGCTTCATTATCAAAACGAATCGGTATGTTTTTCCCAATACAAGTTAACTTGAGTATTGTAGAATTTTTCTGAAACTTTTGAGAAATTTGATTTTCTTTAAAAAACAAAATACAAATGAAAGGAAAAGTCGTCAAAATATGATTTAATGGCAGTAAAAATGAAATGTTTAAAAATTTAATTTCTGTAGCAGATGACATTTCTTTTTAATGTTAATCAATTATTAATGAATTATTTTAAATGTTTGACTCAAAATACAGTACGCACTCAAAATGTATATTTTATGCATATCTTTTTTGATATATGATTGGATCACTCCCTCCATCATGAAGATCTGTAATATGATAACTTTATTGTAGAAATGCCGGTCCCCATTGCGATAATTGTATGTGAGGGAGATATTGAGACCATTGCTCACATTTCAAAGGCACTCCAAAACAAACTCCCCGTGATTGTTATGAAAGGTTCCGGGATGGCCGCAGATTTGGTCGTCGACTATTTGGAAAAGTATGCTAGCTGACTATATAATTTCTGTTTACGATATGCTTAAGTGATTCATAATTAAGATTGCAATGAATTGACTTATAGTTGTGCAACATGGTACAATGAATTATTAAATTTGGAGAATATCAAAATCGAAATAGACGTTTGGAACATGTATACAAATCATCGCAATGTCAAACATGCATTGAATTCTTCCTTTCTCGCAGTTTCAAAAAATTTTAGAAAATATTACCAATTATATGTTATATGTTTAGTTTTTGAATGACAGAGTTAACATTTATTACAGCTTTGCTTTCGCGATAATTTTTTTAAACGATAAATATTAATCAAATGTTGTTGAATATTTGTTACGATAAGTTTGTACATGTATGCATATATGGTTTGTTATTGTTTACTTACTCTATCCTTTCGTAGCAAAAATCTACTTTGCAAGAAAGCTAGCATTTCGTTGGGTATTCGATTCGATGATTCAAAATATGCGGAGTTAAAAAAGCATTTGAAAACTATTGGAAAAGCTAAAGAGTTGGTAAGTTATGAATTTGCCATTGAAAGGTTAATTTTGAATAACAACATTTCCAAAGGAAATAAAATTTTTGCTTATTACGTTAATGCATTAAATAAAAGCTTTAAAATATTATTTAAAACAAGTGATTTCATTGTTAAGATCAGATTATGCTGACAAAACTATAACTTACATATGTTTCCTCTAAAATACAAACGTAACCAACTTGCGTTGGCATTTGTTTCATATAAAATACGTCTTAATTTAGAATTGATACAGCACCCTTCACATTTATTTTGTTTTTCAATCAGATTACATTTCCTGTCCTCTAGGTTGGAGTATTTGACCTTGATCGAGATGATCCCGCCATGCTGTCCAACATTGTAGGGGATGCGGTGGTCAGTTGCTGGTCACTGGCAGATATCATGCATACATATACTGACGGTAAAACTTTAATCAGCCCTTCAAATATGTATTCGAAAGGGTGTGTTAGCCATTATCTTGTTAAGTTTTGGATCAATATTTACGTCGTTATAGGACTTTCATTTGATACATGCTTGTTTTTAACTTTTCTTTGTATATAGCTTGTCACAGGTGCTGTGCATTTTTATATGCATTTAACTTGGCGCCCAGTATGGATTTCTTTATCTTAAATAAGTTTGAATAATATTTCCTCTGTTCCTTTCATATAATAGAAGTATAAAAACGTATTCCTTTTAAAGGAACGATCGGCTTGTGATATTATTGGTCAGTTTCATGCATTACATGCAATACACATGATTAATAGGTCTATTGCATCGTTTTGTTATTTTCAGAAATAGCAAAGAATGAATAAACTTTACTTTAAGTAGGCGAAGTGTTCTTCCGATTAAAATTCTTACGGTTGTAAAGAAAAACATGATTTGAATCATTATCAAACTGTATAAATGTTTAAATTAAGGCAAACGCATTAGAATATTGTTTTTTTTAGTAATCTGGGTGCATTTAAAGTTTTACATGAAGCTGTCACTGGATAGTAAACAAAGTAGTGCGAGGTACAATGCGTGCGCAAATTGCAAATTTTACCAGATGCCTCATATGGACACAACTGTGATCGACCGAAGCCGATCACAAAAAAAAGAAGTTTTCCATAATCATATCAATAACAAAAGTATTCTTCAAATTTATATTTCAGATGGTGTCGGGATACAAAAGCACGAAAAGGCAAGCCTTAGCTCAGACATATCTCTTACTGAAATCAACGGAAATACAACCAAGGGATCATCGCTTGCTTGGAAACTTCTGCGTCGAAATTTTGTCAGTCCTGAAGAAAAGATTATTCACCAAGTTCTGGAAGGTTTTAAGGAGTCAAGACCGTACGTCTTAAATCCGAAATATTCAAGTCCTACATCACTCCCGTTGTATTTTTATTTTGGATATCAGCTTTTGCAAGAATTGGAACTAACAGAAGAATGCGGACCCGTAAGTCTTTATTTTTGCTTTACTAAATATATCACTCTCTTTGGAGTTCATTAGGGTCGATAAAGCACCGAATCTTTGTTATTGTAACATCCTCTCAAAAACAAGTAGATGGAGTAAAGAGTTGAATTCAAAACACAATATCCATTGATTTTAAGTTCTTTGGGGAACTTACGTGTCGTAAATATGTCTACGCAGTTCAATTAAGTGTTTAAATGACGTTATTAACATTTATTATGTACATGGATATATACAAACCATATTTTTTAACATTTGGATGCAGGTTCTTCTTTTGGAGGCATTAAAGGCGAATAGATGTGATTACGTGAGGGTTTTGTTGGATCAAGGAGTCAAGTTAAAGATGATCAATTTACCTGAACTTTATGAACAGGTCAGTGATTTTATTTTAATTCAGTTATTTGATAACATTTTTCAAATTTTGAATTTTTTTTTTTTATAATAACGTTTTTGCAACACAGACTGTTTCCTGCCAGAAATGTAAATTCAAAAGAAAAGATTGCCTACACATGCAATGGATTTTAAAGGTAATGTGCAAGTGTATGCGTTATAACATGATTTTAAGACAATGAAATACTAAATATGTTTAGTTCCTTTTAATATTGGTTATGCTATAGAAAAGCCTCGCTTTTTTTCGACCAAATTGTATCAAAACCACGTCTTATTTTTACAAACCTAGTTCAGAAATAAATAAAATTATTGTATTGTGCAGCAAATACAAGAAACACAAGCAAAGAAACTATGCCATGAATATAGATCTATGATGAGAAAAAGAATAAAACATGGCAACCCCCAAGAGGCAAAATATATTGTAGACGAGCTAACAGAATTGTCAGTTTCTGTGGCAGATGCCGCCAGAGGCTTGTGTCGTAAAATGCTGCGATATAGAGGTAATATGAAGTTTCAGTATACGCGCATGTTATAATAAAAAATTGCTCTATTTAAACATTTTACTATTTGTGATGGTTATTATTATTGTTATCTTTATTATTATTATTATTATTATTATTATTATTATTTTAAATTGATTGCTTTTGGCTATTCGATACAATTGTTGTGTTTTATGCTTTTTTCAAACTACAATGTGCGTTTAAAATATGAATCTGTACATCTATCTCAATAGTCATCATAGTTATTCGATGAATGACTTCGTTTTTAAGGGTAAAGGTTTACATATTTATACAATGTATTAATGACGATTCACTTTGTAGAATACAGCAATGAATATACTTCTACTGAAATTTCACAAACAAGCGACGGAAACCTTAAGGATACGGACATGTCTGACATTCTACTGTGGGCAATTTTTGCAAATCGAAAGGAATTGGCTGAAATATGTTGGCTAAGAGGAGAAAACCACTTATGTAATGTATTCATCTTAGTATTAACATAAAAAAGTAGAATGTGCACTGCTGTATAAGAAGTATGCAATTATGAATACATATACATTATATTGAACAATATATCATTATATCAGGTCTACAATATATTTAGACACCAAGAAATTGCAATATCAGACGAATTGGTTAGCGTACATGTCTATAAACTTATGGTTTTTTTTTTTAATTTAAAACAAAAATCTACAATAAGAAATTTTAACCATTGTAGACTGCATTCGTCCACTCTACATACATGTATAACGGCAACACAATGCCATCTTCTGATGCATATACTTATTGTAAGACAGGGGCAAGTTTCTGACATGTCTTTCCTAGTTATTTATAGAAAACTTTTATTTTAGCATTATTCCTGGTTCACTGTTTAGTTTTTTTTTTTTTTTAACTTAATTTTATAAATATTTCTAGGGGATTAGGTTCAATATTGTATTATGCACACATTTCTTCAACACCCGGTATCAAATTTACTTGCGTCTTGGTAGTGACTGGACTGGTCTGCTCGGCAATCCTTCGGAAACTTTCCAAAAAAGCCGACAATGTCAAGGAACAATTGCTTTCAATTGATTTGGAGAAACACTCAAAGTAATTAAAATCATTATTTGTTCAACTTACAATTGGTTATTGAGATAACATCAAGTCTCCTTTCAATTATTGCGGCACACAAAAAGAAAAAACAACTTCAATCCAGTTTTGTAAATTTTTTCAGAATTTTATCAATTGCTCTAATTTTAACAACAAAATAGTTTTATCGAAATAAAAAAAGAACTAGCAATCAGTAAAGTGTGGTATCTTTTCTTCATACATATTTTCTTTAGATTGTTTGAACAGCGATGTATTGGGATAATGGACAGTATGTACGAAGAAGATTCACAACACGCGATAGATTTGATGGATGATGAGGCAGTAGTTTGGGGAATTCACTCGAGCCCATTAACCTTTGCTTACGAGAATTTCATGTATGATGTAGTTGCCCACACGTGTTCCCAGAAGTACATGAACATTCAGTGGTACAAGAACTTGGCACCTGATCTTACACCTTTCTTACTGGTAAACAGATGAAAAGCATCAACTGAAAATTAAATTTATTTTTTTATTAAAAAATTGTTGTTAAACATTCAACAAGTCAATATTGTTCTTTTTGAAATTGTTTTAAAATTGTTTTAAAACTAAATAACATTTTGAAACAAAACACATGTTTTTGCGAAAAAAAGTACATAGAAAATATTCACAGAGGCATAATAAATACATATAAAGTGTTAACAACTCATGCAATTCCATTAAGATTGAATAACCATTATTCATACAGCGGGAAAGTACACTGTAATCCTTGTGGTTTTTGTATCACTTTATTTGATCGTTTTAGGTCACCTGAGTCACTAAGATGACCTATTGCATTTGGTCATCGTCCGTCGTCGTGCGCCGTGCGGTGTGCGTCGTCCGTCGTGCGTTAACATGTTTACATGTTTAACTTCTTCTTAAAAACTCAAAGGCCATTGTTACCATTTTTTGTGTGAAGCATCTCTATGGTAAGAAGAATTTAAATTGTGAAATAATTGGCTCTACAACATTTAGGGCGCCAATGGCGGGGTCAAATATGCAAACAAAAAGCCAAATTTTGAAAATCTTCTTCTCTACTCCCAAACATGTGAGAAAAAACTGAATGCATGGTTATAATTTCATTGAAGCCCTCTACCAAAATTCATGGCACCTGGGTCAGGGGTTCAGGCTCTAGGATGGGGCCAATATGGCCATATAGTAAAAATCTTCTCTACTCCCCTATATATTTGTTAAATTCTAAACGCATGTCCATGAAGTCTTATACCTAAATTGTGAAATTCATGACCCCTGGGACAGGGGTTTAGGCCCTAAGGCGGGACCAATAGAGCCATATAGTTAAAATTTATTAAATTTTAGACAATCTTTATCTTTACTCCCTCACATGTGGGAAAAATCTGAATGCATGATTACGATGCCCATGAAATTATCTACGTCAATTGTGAAATTCATGGCCCATGGGTCAGGGGTTCAGGCCCGTAGGGGAGGGGGCAATATGCCTATATAATGTTAATGCATGTAACGTTTAAAAATCTTCTCTGCTCTCATACATCGGTAAGAAAAACTGACTTTATAATTATGTTAAAAAGGAAGTCCTCTACCTAAATTGTGAAAATTATGACCCCTGTGACAGGGGTTTAGGCCATAGGGCGGGACCGATAGAGCGATATAGTTAAAATGTATTAAAGTTTAGACAATATTTTTTCTTTACTCCCTCACATGTGGGAAAAAAACTGAATGCATGGTTATAATGCCCATGAACTCATCTACCTCCATTGTGAAATATATGGCCCCTGGGTCAGGGGTTCAGGCCCATAGGGGAGGAGGCAATATGCCTATAAAGTGTTAATGCATATAACGTTTAAAAATCTTCTTTTTCTGCTCTCACACATCGGTAAGAAAAACCTGACTTCATAATTATGTTAAACAGGAAGTCCTCTACTAAAATTGTAGATTTCATGCCCCTTAGAGTGTGGTTTTGAATCTAGGGTGGGGTCAAAATGGATGTATAGTGGTAATGCATATTATGTTTAAAATTTATCTCCTCTACTCCCACAAACCTGTAAGGAATAGTATATTCACAATTTTGTAGACAAAGAAGCCTTCTACCAAGATTTAAAATGTCATGTCCTCAGAGGTAGGGGTTCTAACTGTAAGACAGGGCCAAAATAGTCATATAGTGTTAATGCATTTAATGCTTTAAAAAATCGTCGTCTTTATGCTGATGTTGAAAAAATCCTGATGCATATAAAGAAAGGAAATAGAGCCATCTATCAACATTTTAAATTTTATTTCTCACATTGTAGAGATTTGAATCTAGGGCGGGACCAAAACACTCATATAGTGTATAGGGTAAGGGTTCTCAATGCAGGATTTGGCCAAAATGGTCATTTAGTGTTAATGTATATTAAGCGTTAAAAAAATGTCTACTGACACAGAATGAAAACACACTGCAAAGTTAGAAAAAAAATTATGCTGTCATCTCTAATAATATTTCATGTCACCTACATGTAAGGCAAGGGTTATGGCTGGGAGGGGGGGGGTGAATTTTTATTTAATTCTGCTCAGGTATTTCAATGAAAGAATGAAAAAATGACAATAACAAACCGTCAACCATCTCAAATACAAAAGATGAACTAATTCACACATTTAGAAAAAATAAAGAATGAACTCTCTATTAAGTTAAGATATTGTGAAAGCATTTGGAAAGAGTTCAAGAGGGCGGGTTGTAACAATTGGGAGTTATCTTCCTTTGCTTTTTCATTTTTTAGTAATTAATCATTGAATATAATGTAATTAAGAAGTTGTGTGATCAAAAGAGTTACGGAAGTCTTTTTATCATTTGAAACAAAGACAGTATTTGAACTTTTTAAATAAACAAATTAATAGTAAAGTAATAATTGGCTGACTAAAATCACTGATACGTGTAAAATGATTTTGGTTTAAAGGGACTTGGACACGATTTGAGCTCAATTTTTTCAATATTTATTTTTTCATTTTTAATGTCTAGAATGGTCAATATGGATGTTTTTAATGCTCTGTCAAAATTTGAAAGTAAAATATCGAGTAACAAGCGAGTTACAGACGTTAAAATTCTTTGTTTTGTAAACAAAGCTCGAGTCCTGTTATTGTTTACATATGTCTTGAATTGGTAAAAGTTTCAATCTAATGTTGCATTTTGTTGTTGATAAACTTATTAATGAACACATTTAATAAGTTTATCTTGTTTCCACAAGTTATTTTGTCAAAGAAATGGTAATTTCTTTACTTTACATTATTTGTAAACAAATATAAGACTTGAGCTTTGTTTACATAACAACGACTTCTTTCCTCTGTATCTCGCTTGTAACACGACTTCTAACATTCAAATTTTGGTAAATTATTCAAAATACACAAGTAAACTATTTAATACATAAAAATCAAAAATAAAATTTTCATCTGAAATCGTGTCCAGGTCCCTTTAAATGCCAGATGGTGATTTTACGTTAATGAAGGTTGAATATCCAAAAGCTGGAACAGAAGTTAGAAACGGTTTATAGCTTTTAAAGCTAGTTTTTTTTTGTTTAAATGTCCAAAAGGAGAGTTTCTGTCTGCCGCTTGGGGATGAGATGTAAGGTTGTTTTAAATAAAACATGCTTACTTTCATTTGTTTTAGTTTATCTATGAAAACATTAACACATAAATTCCAATCTTGAAAGTATGGGATTATTATTTTTTATCAGAATTTTGCACCTTTTCAAAATTAGGTCATGCACTCTATTATGATCTGTAAGTTGTTCGCTAAAATTATAGGTTTCATAGTCCTTTTTGAAAGATTCCAGGGAGGAAAGTGGTCGTCATTACAATAATATACCCCCCCCCCCCCACAAAAAAATGAAACTTAATTAAATGCATATATGAGACTCCTCAACAAGTTTGTGAAATGGATATGGTACTCAGGTGACCGTTAAGGCATATTGGCCTCTTGTGTTATTGCAGCATGACACTATGTTTGCAATGATCATTTCGTTAGCAAATATTTGATAAAATTATACAAAAGTTGATAACTTATTCATTCACTAGCACAACATATGAATATTATCGTGACCACAAAATTATGTATCATGAATTTTTTGGGTACACAGTAAATGGGGTAACAATTAAAATGATATTTCTTTTTAATACTGATTAATTCATTAAAAAAAATGGCTGTATGATATAAATGTATTTCAATTAGTATTTTAATCACAATCATTATTGAAAGCTAATTCAAATTCATAAAGATCGAATTGAATATTTTTAAATTTAGTAAAATTTTAGTATTTTTGCACGGTTGAAAATTAACTTTCCTTTTTTCCTGTTTTCTAGTCTGCAATAAGAAAGCCAAAAAATTTCTTCACCGCTCCACTTACAAAATACATCTTTAATTACGTAAGTAATATTACGTCATACATATACTAGTTTGAAAAACTAGCGGTTTATAAAAAAGCGTAAACTGTTCCAAACCATTTTATATCGTATAAAACTAATAAATATTTGAGTTCATTGCTTATAATTTAATGTTTTTGCTATTAACTGTAGATAAAAACGGTCATTTGACCCTAAAAATGACATCAAATTGTACAAAATTCAAACGTAACGTCTGGCGGATTGATACGTTTTTTGACGTTAGTTTTACTATGACGTAAGCAACATTCTTTATACGATATAAAATAATTTTTTTAGCCAATCAGAAGCGCGTTACAACCAACATTAAATTATTGAGATATGTTTTTGGATATTTCAGATACTGTTTTTCGCAGTTTTGATGATGTACAGCTCATTTGTACTGACAAGCATCGGAGACAAGTACTACTCTCAACTGATTCTTGCGAGAGTGTTCGAATATTGTGTTTACTTCTGGGGCGCAGGGGATTTTATTGAAGAAATCATCAGTTGTTTTGTATATTATTTTACGTCTTTTTATTGTTTTACTTTAAATTTTGATCAGCTTGATTGCTCAATCCGTCGACCTCTTTGTCATATTTAACACTTGCATAACTTGACCATTTGTGAGAGAAACAAAACATAGATTCAATGCACATGATGGTAACACAAATAAGTTATTAATACGAAATTTTTCGTTGGCGAGCACATCCTTTGGAGAACAAATCATTAGAATAAGCAAGGTTGTGCGAATGTACACATTTAATTTAGAACATGTAAAATAAAAGTTGATATAGCATTCTACAATGTGTTAGAAAATACAGGAAATAAAATATTATCATGTTCAGTATCATGACTTAAAAAACAGAACACTATCATATAATGTGTGTATATGTCAGCATGTTAATTTTTAACTAATCAAGTTTTCATTTGATACTGTTTCCTTTTCGATTATACAAGGGTTGTCCCAAAATTACGTAGACGGAACATGATACTTAAAATCTGATTACTGAATAAGACATATGTTTTTTTCCGTGACCATTTGTCAAACAATTCCCAAAAATAATTCAATTTAATTTAATGAATTTTATTAATCATTGACATACTATATATAACGACACTTTGCAAATTATTTGCACATAGTGTGCAAATTGAATTCAATCATGAAGTTTATTATGCTCTAAAGTTACGCTTAAAACATTGAAGTCATTATAGTGCGGCAGTCAACATTTCTTAAAAAGTATTCATATCGTTAAAAACGTAAGCATGCCATATAGAAAACAATTATGATTAAATGAATATTGTTCAACTCGCCTTTCTTTAACGCATAAGGTGATTTGCTTTTGTTTCATCGACTATCAATCTACATAATATCACATCTAGGACATCAAAGCTATACATCAACAAATGGACTCTTGGTCATCTTGAATAATTTACAAAACGTAATGAGGGCATGCTTGCTAAGCAAGTCTGTTGAAGAATGGTCAGAAATTTACTGAATGATTTTGTTTCAAATTGAAATATATATTATAAAAATTAAATTAAAATTTAGATAACTTGAAATTTTTCGTAAACGTCTTAATATATACTGATTATACAACGAAACCGTTTTTATCATCTGATTGATAACTTTCACTTCATGCAATTTTTAATATAGGGTTGCTTGGAGAAACGAGGTCGTTCCCACAGAGGATATTACTCGCGTATGAAAAGATACATTTACGATTTCTGGAATGTCGTGGACCTGCTGTCATATTTATTGCTCATCGTGGCGCTGTTTGTACGTCATTTTCATCCATCTGAAACCTTTACGCTCGCAAGACGAATGTATGCTCTCTCTCTGCTGGTCATGTATTTGAGGTTTTTGGAAGTGTTTCTGATCCATAGAAAATTGGGACCCACCCTTATCATGATCAAAGAAATGGTATTTATTATTGTCTTTACAATTTATTGCTTTAAATTATAATTAAATCCGTTTCCAAATACAGTGCAATTTTAAGGCTGATTAAAGGCTACGGATGAAAGTTAGAATGCATTTAAACCAAATAAAGTTTACAAGTACAATGCTTTTAAAAGTGTAAAACTATATTTTTCCATACAGAGATTGTATCACATTCTTACGTCTCAGCCAAAAAGTCTCATAACTTTTATTTAAGCATTGGATGCTTATTTGTGGATGCCGTCGGTCCTATAACACACCAGACCGTGCAGACAAATTGAATACCGAGCGTAACCGCCGTATGATAATTTGTCTACACGACATGGTGTGTTATAGGACATAGGAAACATACATGGAACAGCCATATTAACATATTATTAAGTTCGCTTTCTCGACTAAAAATATAGTGCCAGGAACTTTGACGAGAAAAATCTTTTTTATTAACAAATTGATATGATTGAACGACTATTTTTCATGAGTACATATCAAATGGTTATGTAAGTTTCATTTAATCTTACAATAATACATATTTTCAAAACGTGTGACGACGTTTTTACTTGTGCTCATGCGCCGTGACAAAGCTAAGGGTGTATACAGTAAATTTAACAGTGCCGATTTCCAATGCAAACATTAGGGGAAAATACACTGAATGTAAGTATTAAAAGATAAAAGTTAGGATAGCTTTGAATCGCCCATACATGTAACATATATTTGTATATATTACGACATCATGATGAATTTTTCATCATAAAGACAGAGTAAACTCAATGGATCGTTACCCTAACGTTAAGTTAAAATAGCAAGCGCAAGGTGACACACCTGATATGAATGTTAATGTTTTATGATGTACATGACTTCGTTTCACCCGTATTGATGATTCCCTAAACAACGGGCTAGTAAGTCATAAAAGTAATTTATGTTATAAACATATACATGTATGTACTATTTGACAATAAAATACACAATTTTTTTTTGTAAATTAACCCCCCCCCCCCCCACTTTTCTGCTTCACAGAAAATAATGAATATCTGTTATTTTAGCGAGAACCATCCAATCTCAGGTGAATTACCCCTATTTGGCTATAATTTTAATTAATGGTATTTGCAAAGTTCCAGCCATTGTATAATAGTTGCATAATCTAAATCCAGAATTGTAATTATTTAATACAATACATAATCATAAATTTAAAGATTTTTTTCTACTGTTTAAATAGAAACCTGTTTTGATATAAATTGCATTAACTTGTCTGACAGAGTGAACACATTTTACGCAATCCGTTATATTGTTTTATTTTCAAGTTGAAAGACCTTTTGAGGTTCCTTTACATAGCTGTTTTTGTGGTGTTTGGAGTAGGGATCTATTACCACGCAAACCTCTGGCCGGACCACCAAGCAATGTGGAGTGGAGGATGGACTAACTGGAGAATATGGACCATCGTATATTATCCTTACTGGCAACTCTACGGGGATCTGAATCTTGAAGAACTTAACGGTAAAATCTCGTTTCCTTGTTATTTATATGCATACTATATACATTGTGACTTATGTGATTCACAACTGTGTAATTTATGGCAATATAGATATCATCAACTTATCAATGAAATGCTTTTACAGTAAATGACGATCTCTATGTAGATCGTTGCAAACTCCACCGTACGTTGGTTGGTGAACACAGTGATATGCATTCACTATGTGGAATATCTATCGTAAAAAAGAATTCTAAATTAGGAGAGACCATTAGAGGCATCTTGCCTGCTGCTTGATCCAATTCAAAGTATTTATATATTCTTAAATTAAATACTTATTAAATTAAACTAATCTTTAAAATAGCTAGATGCGATCTCCTTGCGAGCAACAAGAGGTCTTCCATTTAAATGCACCTTAAAATAGGCTGTCGGGATAGTTTTGTTTTCACTTCATTTTCATTTCTTAACACTTCTTCCAATTCCATTTAACCATCACTAGGGATTTTTATAGAAATATATTTATACTGTAAAACGGCGCTAACATTGTGATTTTTGATAAAATGAAAACGGATATTAGTTAAATCCATCATTTCAAAGACAAATTTCTAAATCTAAACACAGTTAAGGAAGAAAAAAACCTTCCGCAATCGGGGATTGGACACGGGTCGCCTAGGGCACAAGTCCCCCACTCTAACCATTTCGTCACGGGAACTCTCGCTTCAGGACTTTGAAGCCAAAAATCTCAAGAATATGTGGATCAATTTTGAAACAAAAAA
The DNA here is from genome assembly GCA_020458035.1 of Magallana ariakensis. Classification (NCBI taxonomy): domain Eukaryota; kingdom Metazoa; phylum Mollusca; class Bivalvia; order Ostreida; family Ostreidae; genus Magallana; species Magallana ariakensis. The sequence goes on from CM035811.1 coordinate 81,753,291, forward strand.
CCTATTCATGATGAAATGATGAAACATTTTTTTTGTTACCATCCGGTGACGACCGGAAGTAACGGCGGACATTCGCATATGCGAAGGGCACTGTGGCTATAACTATCTATAATAGCTGAAAATTTAAAAGTTTTGTCTTTTTGAGAACAATTTTGAACAAGCAAAACCATTAAATTTGATATATCTCGAGATCTGAAGTTACGACCAAAAAATTGATCAATATTTTTCTTACAAATTTTGTCTAGTGTGAGATCTTCAAGTTTCTTTGAAATCGGCTGAAGCGTTTTTGATAAATCGTGTCAGAAAAAAAGAATAATAATAGAGGAAAAGAAACAAAGCAATTATACGAAGGTCTTTCGTTGGAAACGGAAGACCTTAACAAAGGAAATAAACACAATCCACTTAAGTTCTACAAAGTCGCAAAACAAGTATTATTACAATGACAACGGTATATTTTATGGTTAAATGTTGATTGACCGAGCGTTGTATTTATACTGTCATTAGGTAGCAACCAAACGGATTGTACCAGTAAACCCGAGGAATGGGAGACCGACTTCTCAAAAACCCGATGTCCACAAGAAGACTGGACAGTGTATGCGATAGTAGCGATCTATATGTTGTTTTCTAATATCCTGTTGGTCAACCTAGTAATTGCCATGTTCAGGTTTGATTTTTTTTATCACACAAATAAATCATTCTTTTCAGTTTCAGTTTTAGCGTTTAATGTCAATTATGTGATGCCTCATATGGACTTGATTACTATGTGAATAAAATAATTCACTGGTATATTATAAAGAATGATAAAAAGTGCAAGTGTAAAAAACAAACATTCGCAAAAATATTCTACATCATTTGATTGAAATTATAATTGATGAAATTAATTTTTAAAGATTTAGTTAATTTCCTTGTTTTATATTAGTATTTTTGAATTGCTATATTATATAATGACGTGATCATTGTATAAATAAAACAAATGAATACATCAATTGTGTTTCAGTTACACATTTGAGAGGGTACAAGAGAATTCGGAGAAGCTTTGGCGTTTTGAGAGATACACGGTTATTAACGACTACGACTGGAGGATTCCTTCTCCTATTAACCTTGTTTTTCTTCCACACCGCTTCTTCCGCTATCTAGCGAAACATGACTGTTGTTTACCACAATGTAAAAGTAAGGACTATTTTTTTTTCATTATTTCGTAACTTTCGTGTTTGAAGTCCAATACTTGTTTTTGGGGGGAATTAACCTTGTAAATAATATGTCACGGAGGCAAATCAAGTTTGTGTCTGTTAGAAAGCATTTAAGTATCTTAGAGCATATTTGTCTAACTCCAGTGCATTTAAACAGAAATCGAGTTTAAGATTATTAAGTGAAATTGTATTTTAGAAATTTGCATCGTGGAAAAAAAGAAGAAAGAAAAGAAAAAAAGAGAGAAAAACGAGGCATACCAAAGGAACCTTCAAAAAATAATAGCACTTAGAAACCACAGCAAACTATGATCCCATTTAAATGGACACCATTTAAAAGAATTGACGTTTTAGGTGATACATGTACCAACCGTTTAGTAATTGAAGCATAGAGGTTGAAATGATTTAAAGAATCGAGATGTTACCAAAAAAATTGTTCTGTTGGCTTGACACTTCTTTAATTTCACCTTTTGTGTTTCATTTATCAAATTTCTGTCAGGGTATTGTCATTCTGCCAGGGTATTGTCATTCTGTCTCATATTGTAACGCACCGTTAAATAAAATAGTATAGTGTATTTCATTGCTATGAATTGCAGTATGTTTTTATCAACAATATTCGAATCAATATTAAAAATAACGCCTTTCTACCTTGTTAATGTTTTGAGTCACAGACTTTTATTAATTTTGATATGTTATGCATTATTTTAAAATATTGTTATGCAGTGCATGTTTTGCTGTATACCAAAACTTTGAAATAGTAGCTAATTGTCATGCATTTGGAAATGTAGTAGTATATCTTACCTGTAGTATATGCTTTGAAGTTCATTGTAGAAAAATAATGATATACATGTTTTATTTACAATAAAATGAAATGTTATTAAATAAGTAGTTTCTTTCCTAATATTGTCGCATTACAGCGTAGCGCAGTGGGTTAGAGGGTTTACTACGAATCTGTAAGTCATGAGTTCGAATCCCATATTGGGGCTTTTACATTTTTTACCTCTTCAAATTTTTTAAAAGCATTTTTTTTGGGGGTAAAATATTGTAAATTTTGAAAATACTAAACCGGTGAAAGTATTCTAATTATGATGTACTTTAATCCAAATTAATATCGACAGATGTCCCATACCACCTTTAAGCAATTTGAGCTGCATTTTTTAGAATTTTATTTTGCTGCAAAAACCTGCTAGCATGTTAAGGCTGCATGTAACTTATACTTTTTTGAAAAATAAGATTTGAAAGAATCGAAATTCAATTTTGCTCCAATTAAGGCTTCTTAACGACTTTTTTCCATAAAGATTTGGTTAACAGAAATTTAAAAACTATGACATTTTTTGTCATTTTAGTAAAATATAACATTTTTATTAAAAAAAACATTCAACATGAAAATTGCGGTTTATATTGCTTTTAGCATTTTAATGTTTTTCGCTATTTGAACTGTGCCTTACTGTTAAAACAGTTTGTTTTTTAATACATTTTGTTTTCGTTATATACATAAAGTAAATATGCCAAGAACACTAATACGTCAAATCTGAATATATATATGTTATAAAAGGTACTAAATAACAAGTACTGATTAAACATCAACTGATCGTTTTAGATACAAGATGTACCGAATGAATATGAAAGACAATTTACAGTATGTGAATTTTGGGTTACAAAAACTCCGTTTCACAAAAATTTAAGAATAGAGATCATATGAAGATGCCAGTTTTCTTAGATCAAAACAAAAAGAAAAATGTAAATAAGGAATGATCATTTTTTTCGTTCGTTTATAAGGTGTTTGAAATAAAGGAGCAATGAAGCGCGTTAATTTGACGTTGCTCTAAGTTTGCAGTCGCTCAGCGTTACTAGATGATATCATGGTTATCATCTAAATAATTTCATGGACTACGAAGTTTTAATAATACAAGTGTAATAAACTTTATCCTGGTTAATCTTTGCTGAATTTTTAAATGTTTATTTATATAACCACATAATTAGAGTAGATGTCTAAATTATTTAGTAACAACCTTCGTAAGATATGCCAGGAGAATATGCAATGTGGCATTAACAAACAGACAAGTATCACCTATACCTTTGGTTCTCAATTCCTCAGCAATTTTTTTTTCGGGGGTGGGGGTGGGGTGGAGAAGGCTGGGACGTTGGGTTCAGGGGGTGCGTGGGGGCTACAACATCAAATCTTAACGGTCAGTATTATAGAAAATCTTTAATAATGTTTGAAACAATGCAGAAAGACAAACAAACAACAGATAATACAAGATTACGCTGTGTCTACATATGAAATATTTATTGATTTATATTTCACAGGCAAAGAAATTGTATTTCTCTCCTTGTGAAATAGCGGAAAACATGAAGCTGATGTCATCGGGTGGAGCAAATGTCAACATCAGTTTTGCTTTAGCTTCGTCATCTTTGTTCTCTATCAAAGAAGGCAAATACGGCAGTGGGTTTCCTTTATCATCAAGCCAAGACGATCCAGGGCCTCTAGAGCCTTGTATAACTGCTGATATTATCATTTCCGACCCTTCAACAATTGTAAATTAACAAATTATACGCCCTGTAGAACTGCTGATAATAGCACTTCGGACTCTAAAATTAAAGTTTACGATAACTAGTTACATTCGCTAAGAATCTTGTTTCAGATTAATAATCGTAATCTCAACAGACACAATTTTATTTTAATTTTTGAATTCTTCAGTTGGAACAAAGATATAAGTTTTATTACCAAAATGTAAGTATCAGTTTCGATAAAAAAAGCGGAAGGAAAACTACGTTTTCTCCAAAACGAAAGTTACATCATAATTCATTACATACATGAACAAAAATACAAAGAATTATAAGTTCTTATCATGTTTATGGTTTATAGCTATAAAATTAACAGTCGACTGCTGGCAGATCATAAGAAAAACTTAAATGAAGCCTATCAAACATTGAAAATGGAATATTGAAGACACTCCCTTATATTGCATTGTTAAAATAAAAGAAATAAACATTTCAGAAGTCATTTACGAAGTCATAGTTCGATTAAGAACAGTTGACCATTGGGTGTACACTTGAAACCTCCAGATTGATGTAGAATTATATTTACTCAAAAGCGTACTTATCGCTTCTAAGAGTTGTGTCCCCTCCTCCGCTGAGTTAATCAATAACAGTCGTCCGCCATCTTTTGCACAGCCTTGTTTTCCTTCGTCGTATGCAATAGCAGTGGGATAATAATTGACTTTGTAACATCCTAGCAGGGGATCCGTAGTATATCCTGGGGTAGAACAGGCTTTTGGTGCAACCTGAAGTTATGTTGTTTAAAGTTTTACGTGTATATAAAGTTTCCTGAGTTTCATTCAAATGTGTTTTTCTGTTTTACAATGAGAGAGAGAGAGAGAGAGAGAGAGAGAGAGAGAGAGAGAGAGAGAGAGAGAGAGAGAGAGAGAATTGAAGAAATGAATTGAAATAGGGTGATACACAATGCGAAATTAATATACAGAAGCTTTCAATTAATGATTATTATTTATAACTTATCTGGAGTTTTATAGATACATACAGATTCAATGGGAATTTTGTTACAGCAAACATGGTACTTGTCCTCAATATAACAGTAGTGATTGGGACATGTTACTGGAAAACAAAAACATTTAGGCGTAATTTCTTGGCAACATTCAACGCATATAAATTGAAATTAATCACTGCACTGTGTAAAATAAGGTGGTATAGGACATCTGTCGATATTAATCTGAATTAAAGTACATTATAGTTAAAATTCTTTCACTGGTTTAGAATTTTTAATTGCAATATTTAACCCAAAAATAAGTTTAAACTATTTTTGGACAGGTAAAACTTTTAAAATCCCCAGCGGGATTCGAACTCATGAATAACAGGTTTGTAGTTAACCCTTTAACCCACTGCGCTACACTGTTAGGTGACAAACTTGGGAAAGAAACTATTTATAAGATTATACCTGATTTTATTGTTTATTTCGATAAATAGTACGTCACAACATGGAAGTGTCCCATACCACCTTAAAAATATATATCCAAAGGTTAAATTTTCATGAGAGGAGCATTTTTGTTTGAGAAAATAATGCAATTAAATCAACGATATTTAGTCAACATTATTTATATCATTTTCAGAGCTTTCAATTAGTAAATAATTTGAAGCGGTTGTCAAAGATTTGTTTTTTGATATTTTCCTTTTTTCGGCCAAGCTTATTTTGATACTAAAGTTGAGGTACGTTCTTTAACGTGATAATTTATTTTAATCTCCGTTACTTCTCTTTGCAATAGTTTTATCATAATACGGTTTGACATGACTTTAGAAAATCTTATATTAATAAAAAAAACCCACAAAATCACCCCCCCCCGAAAAAAAAATAAACAAAACAAAACAAAACCAAAAAAAAAGAGAAACAAATAAAAAAAAAAAACCCAAAAACCAAAATTTTTTTTTTACCTTTGGCTGGACAGCATTCTCCATTTTCACAGCTATATCCCTGAGGGCAATAAGGTTCCTGAGGGGCACATTTTTCCAAAGGACTTCCAGAATCACATCCACTTTTCTTCTGTTTTGCCTGTGCAATTGAATGCAATTACATGTACATGTATTTGTGCTTCTTTCAAAATGCATATTGAATATATTTCAAAATGATGGGGTTAAATAATATTTCACTAACTTGTGAACCAAAAATCAGAACACCAAAGATAATCAGTACTCTCATGTCTTTTTCAAAAAGTATTTGTCCCGGAGATCTTGGTCCTAGAAACAAAAGTAAATGCACGTGATTATTCAGTGGAACCAGTTTAATTTAATGCATATCTATTACTTAATTTGCTGCGAAAGACAGAAAGAAAACTTTAAGAGGGCTATTTTTGACGGGTTATTCAGCTTGTTAGACCTTTTATAATTTTTTAGTTTACCAAATTGAAAAGATTTATCGTTAAAGCAGTGTTCGATTTTTCTTTCAAATATCATTCACTTATGTTTAAAAATGTGTTTCCGTTGTAGTGCTACAAAGGAAAACGATATCCAAAATCAGACCTATGAAAAAATATTTAAATGGGTTAATTAGAAAATAAATTTGCTTAAACACTTTTTATAAACTAAATTATACAGAACAAATAATTTTATAGATTATGTGAGCATTTTTTTTGTAGATGAAAACTTGCAATGTTTAAAAAAAATGATATAAAGCTGTAGCTTTGATGACGACACCATATAGCTATTTAATATCTTATTAAAAATTTGGAAACAATAACTCCAAATACATTTCGTTAAAGATAGTTAGAGGGTTCGATTGCTAACTTGTACCGTATTTTTATGAAAGTTTAGGTAGATCTTATGGTTAATCTGTTAATCTATTAATCAATAAGTCTCCTTAATAGTCAAGGTAATCTTACAGTGCGTTGATCTGCTCTAATAATAGAATACTTATTATCATTCAAAAACAAAAAAAAATACCAATTTGTCTTATTGATTTATTTTAAATATCAAACACTTATGTTATATTTTGCAGCACATGAATGACACATAGTCCTATACGCTCCTTTAACAAAAAAGCAAAGTATGCATTCTGGTAAAACATATGAAATTAATTCTAAAAACAAAACTACGTTACATATTTTGACATTATCAAAGTGGATTTTGAAAAAAAAATGCTTTGTTGGTTAGTACTATAGACAATATTAGCATTCATAAGATATTTCTATTTAAGAGCCTTTTTTCACTAAGATTTTTATTGTTATTCCAGGCATACATTACAAAACAAGTTTTTGAAACATGGCTTAAAATTGAAAGAATTGCAAGTTTAAAACTCTGAGTTAAGAAAGTCATCGAGTTGGGAAAAATAATGTTCTGACGAGATTGAGAAAGACTGGAGAAAACGTTACTTACTCTTAACTGGATGATCCTTCAATACCTTATTGTTTGTTTACCGCAAGGATTTATTCAAGTATGCATCCAAAATATGACGATGTAAATGGGTACATCTGTGCACTTTCTCCTGGTATACCGTCCTATTTTCTCTTACTTAGACATGTTTTAGTTTTGCATCGTTTACAAACAGCTAAGATTCCATTAAGACAAGAAATAAATCAAACAGATGCTGATTTTCCATTAATTGTATTGACGTTAAAATGTTTTTGCATAGTATTTCTATGTGCTAATTTTTTCCTTAGTTGGCGACATCTTGATAAACGATAAAGGTATGCGTATGGTGACGGATCAACATCTCTAGTTTCTAGTCTTTTTTGTGCTTTTATGGGGTCTTAACTTTTACATATTTATTTCAAATACTTATAATTTACTACATGATACCTTATCGTTGCTAGGGATGTTTGATACGTAATGTTTATTGTATGATATCTTAAAAGCATTTGACTAAAAAAATGAAATTAACATTACATTCGCTGTATGAAACACACATTTTAAATCTCTGAATCCATTTCTAAAATACATCAGGGTAGACTAATTTAGGTAGATCTCTGAGACAGACACTGATAATTGAGTAAAGGTTATGTCGGGACTTGTGACGAAAATAGAAAAGAACGTTTTATGTTTTATAAAACAAATGGGGCTAGGACTGAAGGGTATACATGTATGTAAGGGAACATTATCATAAAATAGACGAACATACGTCAATCCTTACACAATGCGTCGTTTATTATAATGTTTCTTGAGCTTTTTAGTAAAACATCTTGGTAAAAGCGTCCTGTAACACTCCTGCCCTTAAGCACCGGAATGTGTACGGTTATACAACCACATAAGAAGAATATACAATAAAGAAACTTCATTTTTTATAGTTCTTTTGGCAATTACAGGCCTTCTACCGTTATTTCAATTTTTTGTAATATTTTGTTTGCATTTTGCCTTATTTCTTCGAAGTAGTAAACCCCTTTTTTGTCAAGAGTAACAATATTTGTACATTGTCTTTAATTGAATGTGGGATACATTTTTTAGCAAATGCTTAGCGGTTTGTACTTGAACCCTGTTTTTGTTATTCCTCAATATTTGTTGTGTCTTTCATGCAAGAATCGTTTGTACCATTAAAATTCGATTTAAAGTTTAATGCACCCACGATAGCGAAATGCCAACAGCTTTGGCAATATCACGAGTTGTGTGTCTGCTATCACTTTCAATTAATTTACTGACTTTTGAGACATTTGCCTTGCTTGTTACAGTGACGAGTTGGCCAGGTTTCGCTGCATCTTGGACGGACTCTGTGCCAGTTAGAAATGTCTTTCTTCACCTACGAACTCTTTTAAAAGATACCTTATTAGACCCATAAAATTATCTTAATTAAAAGTAAAAATCTGCATTACCGAAGGCTAAGGACTGTGAATTTTTTTTTATAAACTCAAATGTCTTCAATGTTCTCAACTTGTTTTTCAACCAGTGTTACATTAGTGGTCAACGAGTGGCTTTCGCGGCTATGTTAAGGCTGCCCGAATTGATGTGTAGAAAGTCACTTGTCTGAACTTCATACGATATGACGTCATAATTAACTTTGACGTCACGATCTGCATTCCTTTCGATAGTTCTCAGGGAATGTATCGTAACGAAATAAGTGAATTTTACTGAATATTATAAAACCGCGTGATTCCTTTACATAGAAGCTGTTTTAAATACTAGTAATACTAAATTTAATTTTATCATTACTTAGTATCAAAAAAATCGGCAGTTTTAAAGCCTCGTATTAGGTAAATGACTATTTATAAACTAATAGTTTGGAGACTCGCCCTGCTAAGTGTAAACTAATGAATGGAGATATTTTTATGCATGTAAAAAACAGCCTGGCACAAGTGAAAGATCAATACACTCTTTGTATTTTTTGCGTGAAACTGGTAGAGAAAATAAGTACCAATGTGAATCATGCTGGGGAAACCTACGAATTTACCCAATGTTGTGTAATTCGAGCTTAAAAAGTAAAAATGTGCCTAATTTCGATGATGGGGCGAAATGTTTTGACAATATTTCAAATAAACGAAATATTTATATGAACCCCCAGCAAGAACTGCAAAATACATTACTTATCGAAGGATTTTTAATTAAAATATATTTGATTTAATGTCATTTATCACTTGCACCAATGCGATTTATATAGATCATACGTTGTGTTAGGATACACACGTCACGTGCTTAAGAACAACATATGACGTCACAAAAATGCATCAAATATATTGTTGGATATCGCTGTTTATTAATGTAACAAAGATTTAAAGAAAATCGCCCGGTTAAAGTGTTTATTTGATAAATAAAACAGTATCGTTTTCCAATATAAATTTAGCTTCGGACAGCCTTAACATAGCTGCGTTATTAAAATGACTATAAGTGTACAACTATTTAGAACTGAAAGCGTTATCGCTCTGTGATACGATACACTTTACATATTATACAGCCACCTATACGTTTCGATTATATTTTATAGATAAGAGGATAAACTGATAACAGATTTACACTTACAAGACTCAATGACACATAATTTTATTTAAACAACAAAACATAATGATGCCATATTACTTGGAGCTGTTTTGATATGCGGTAAGTGTTGTTGGTTATTTTATGTTTAAATGATGTAGAAAAAGTATATTAACCATTTAATATGGAGTCATTTAACAAAATTTCGTAAGTGATATTTAAATATTATGTAGTGAAACATAAAAAAAAGACATGATTAATACAACATGAATAAGAAACAAGGTAAACTTGTTGTTAGAAATCATTCTACACCTGCAGTGGAGAACGTCCACTTTTGGTTGTGTCCCAATATTTGCTTTTATGAATGCTGATAAAGCTAAAATAAGGAAGATATACCGTAAACGAATAAGGTGTCCCCTTACAGGTGTCAGTCAATGAAAGACTGTATTTTACCTGGTTGAGATGAATGTATAGCGCCATTACATTCACGTCCTTTATCAGATCAATGAATCAAAATCCGCCAGATGGCAAGCGGGTGTGTGTGTGGGGGGGGGGGGGGGGGTGGGGGTGGCAAAGAGTTTGAAATGTGTTATTTGTGACTGTGTATATCTAGTTTATGAAATCAATAAATATATGCAGGTTAATAAAAGGTTGCATTATATTTATGGATAGATAAATACACACGCAAAAGAAAATTAACGTTAAAAATGTACGGTCCCGGATATGATTTACATTCTACGAAGTTTAAATAAGTTTATCAAATATGTATATGGTTTAACGTTTTAGTACGCATTTTTTAAAAGTATTTTCCTACAATCGCGTTTTTTGGCTAGTTTCACATGAACGTCAAACATAAGATTTAAAACGTGAAAGAAATGATGAGAAAAAAAAAAATAAAATGGCATTAATAAAAACGTAATCGGTTGAACCCCAATAAAAATAATGGCAAGTTTATCAATGATTTTTTTATAACCAATATCGAATGTTATGTGTAAAAAAAACAACTCTTTATCATGTAAAGTAACTGCAAGTGATGTAAATGTTACCTCAAGCGGAGCTAAACGTTTCAGACACAAATGTGACATTTTTATACTGTTTTTAGTAATTTAATTATCGATTGTTTTTTCTTAATTTAACGAAAAAGGAATGTTTTATACGTAAACAACTGTTAGCGACATGCATCCTCCAATGACGTGTTCAGTGGTCGTATTATGCAGTTTCTAATCTAGAATTTTAAAATGATAATAATAGGAACACAATTGTCGAGATGTTGGCAATTTTCGTTATACTATATAAAACATATTGCTATAAAAGTTAATTCAATATTTCTCTTTTTATATTCAAAGTTATGATACCACTGATCGCTCCATCAGAATACCAGTACCAGTACAACACTAACAAACCCTGTATAAAGGTCAGAACAGACGTGACCTTTACCCTGACTAACTGGAATCAAACCGTCAAGTTTGATGGCACATATTTCACAGTGAAAGGCGGAGTTTGCCCCTCGTCTAATGAGTCCATTGCCATATTGACTTTAGCTACAGTTAATTGGGATTATCTTGGTTTCACTTTCAAATATGATGCACAGAATCAAACCATCATGGAGGCAAGGTTTTCTTTTGCACCCATTAATTACTTCCCAGGATCACCATCACCAAGTGAGGTTTTTTATTTTATGATAGTTACATGTTTACGTCACACAATTACAATTTGTTATTTGGTAAGAACAACCATGCGGCAATGAAATAAACAAAATTTGTGAGTTTTATATGAAATTGTTATATATTTATATAATTAATTAGGCTGCATATCAATGAATAAAATCATCCAATTATATAATGTTAATGAGGCTATTTGTCACATGTTTTTGTTTAAAATAAATATGTAGTCTATTGTTGAAAACCAATCCATATATTTCGTTAAGGAGGCTGGGTGGTCAAAAAATTTCCCATCAGATTTACCTTGAGTTGTAAAAAAGTTAAATTTGAAATTTTTCCAATATATGTATAGAGAGCATTTTATAAGAGATTTATATAGCCTAAAAATGACCCCAACTGTCCAGCCCTCTCAACCTCTATCAGTCGCATGTAACATATGTTGACCACAACTTTATAATAATGTTCTTTGTAATTTCGAGATGTCGACAGTATCATCAATAAGAGGGACCTGATGTTAGGAGAAAACAGCCAGATGTTTTTGTGTAATCCACCAAGGAGAATGACGCTAAAAGGCTCGCAAGGCAGTATAACATATAAGATGTACATGGACATGTCTAACACAGAAATACAGGCCTTTGGTATAAAGGATGGAATCTTGAGCTCTGATGGTAGGCTGTTCTAAATCCAGCATAGTGTTTACTTATTTTAAATTTGTTGCCCATCAGCCCACTGAACATTGTAAAAATCTATCTTCGTTGTACTGCCCACCGTTCATTTCATTCACCCATTATTTAATTCATTGTCACATATTTTCCCATTGCACCTAAATGTTATAGCTTTTAAATCACTGCATAACGCACATCTCAATCACATGAATGTAAACTTGAATGTCTGGAAGAATGTCTGTAATTAAGACAGAATCCGAGGACCTTTAAATTTTTCTATTTTTATGTGCATTGTTATTGTATTGATGTATTTAGTAAAAAGACACTCTTAAGGAAATATTTTGGTACATTCAAAGACTTTTTTCTTCTAGTATCTCAAAATATGCGTTTAATTTATTATGATTCTTTTTTTTTTTACAGTATATGTATGTAAAATTTAAAAGATGAACACATCAGCAACAACGCACATTTTCAAAGCAGAGGCAGCTGCCAAATAAATTGTCATCAGAGTGAATGAGTTTTCATTAGACCACGACTCGATTATCATCGGACTTTTTAATTAAATGAAGGTTTTGTTGGATTAGTATCACCACAGTACTTGTATGTTTGGACTAAACATCAATAATGTAACCAGCACACAGTTTAAACGAGGGCAGTACAAAGTCGATGGTAACAAATTTTAGATGAAAATGAACAGGAAGTAAATACTTTAAATAATTCAGTTAGAGGAATTTTTAATAAGCTCAAGATGATAATATTTAAAACATGATAACTTAAGTTATTACATTATTACATATGTTAAACATTTACTGAACAGCAGAGGAAAAAAATTCGGAAACAAAATGACTCACACATCAAAATGTTCCGTTTATTTTATTAAAAAAAAATAGAACAAATAATACAATATTATAAAATGAATATGTGTGTTGATCTGCTAGGTATCTTTTTATTTGTTTTCATAACAATATTTTCCTTTTTTTTAAACTAGTAACATGCATTTCATTGTGGCATGTCCGCAATCTATTAGGGCAAAATACTACTGATAAATATGATTTTTTACTTTTTGACATTACCTGACGTAGCTTATGTGTGCCATTACGCGAATCACTTGTGTAATTCGGTCAAACCTATACACAACATAACTAATGGATGACAAAAGTTGCAAGTCGCGTTTAAAGATAGACTATGCTCTTTCAATAACGTTTACCGTCTAAGCGGTTATACTGACACATTGGTCTCCCTTACATTGTATTTAGCATTGAATTGCCGCGTTTTTGTGTTAATGAGTTGTCCTTTCAAATATCATCACATATATATTTCAAGGATTTCTGTCAAGAGAGTTGAGATAAATTTATTCTCAAAACCTTATGATAAATATTATCTTTCCGTTTCAGAAAGACAACTTTAATCTAATTGTGTGATGCAATTGGTACAAATGGGGGAAAAAAAAGAAAAACAATAAAAAAAGAATATATATATATATATATATATATATATATATATATATATATATATATATATATATATATATATATATACAATTCGCTCTATTGTATAAATCAGTTTAACTAAAAGTTGTTAATGTGGATTTAAAATTGTTTTTCTTGCGATCATATTTTATCAAAATGCACTTTTGTATTAAGAGTTTTTTCCTAATTCTTCCTATTAATTTTGGGCAAAAGCACATCAACCTACAGACATAAATTCCAGAAAAAAACGCTATCTAGATAATAAATAGAGGAATGAATTTTCATTGCACATCTTTAGTGCAATATGTCTTTAAAAAGAAGTACTGGTTTATTACCTTTGTTACAGTGAAACCCTGTCCATCCAGTATCGCACCCACCGTCACACTGACCAGTCACAGAATTACAGCTTGTGTTGTCTTTACAATGCCATCCCTCCTTACAGTTTGCTTACACATTGCTCTTTACAGTTCACCGTACCATCCCTCTGTACATTCTTTCCAAAATAAATTGAATACAACTAGATACTATTTGAAATCAAATTTTAAAAATGTCAATACCAGAATTTGGTCTTGAAGTCACATAATAAAGGCTTTACACAACAATGACACCACGCGCCTCACAGATCACTGATTTAATAGTATGTATATGCATCTAGTTACATACAAACGTTGTTAAAAGTACTCCCTCTTCTTTGAGTGTTTGCAAACAATAAAAGCATTTTGTTAAACAAATTACATTCAAAGATTGTTAAGAGACTAAAAATTGTAGGTTAAAACTTAAATTCATGTCCTTGTGATTATTATATATAGAAATATTTTTGAATCACAAAGCCGATGAATTCGGTAGATATTCATTCTGAAAATAATCGTACTTGTACTACATGTGGTTCCCATCCATCCGGGTTGACACCCAGAACACGTTCCATTATGGATGTGACACGTACTGTCATTACAGTTGACTGGACATGACATGTTACAGTTGCTGCCGAACACTCCTAATTTGTTACACCCTTAAATAATAATCAATATACATGGATAACAATTTCGATAAAAATTGTTTTTAATAATATATGCAATGCATTTTCCATATCATTGAATGATTGCGGTTTTTTCAAAGTGGTTTGGCAGTGAAAGAAATCGTGTTTTTTTTTTTTTCAATTGAGATGTACTTTGGAAAAATGTTTAAAATTATGTTTTTTTAAATAAACATAACAATAGTTTTTTACGTATAAAAAAGAAATATAATATTAACAAATTCATATACATCAGTAAATATGCTCAGTTGATCGTAATATTTAAAAGAGATATTGCAACATTGTCGACTTCTTCCTCACTAGCTACTATTTTTCTATCTGTCGTAAACACATAATGGAATAGTCACTCTAATTAGTAATATAGATGAACCATATTTTAAAATGTTTCATCTTACCATGTACAATGACCTCGCACAGCTCTGTATAAATATTGACAACCTCATATCCATCAGGGTAGTTCACTTCATCTAGCCTTTCATTGTAAAATATCACATAGCGTCCAAATCGTGCACAGGTAGTTGTTAAGTTTAAGAAAGGTAACTGAGGTATGTTCTTGTAACATATAGTTGAACCCTTTATATCTTCAGTAGAGAATACATTTGTGATTGAAACATACAAGGAAAATCCGGCAAAACGTCCGCGTTGTCTGTACTCTAGAATAAAGTTGAGTTTAACCATATAAATCTGCCTAAATTGGATTTTTGAAAACAGTTTCTAATATATGTTAAATACCATAAGTACCTGATTAATACATGCTGAGATTACAATCCTAAAAATTCTATTAAGGTTGAATTTAGCTCAAACTCAAATCATCATTGTTACAGGCCTGTTATTCCGTAGTGTTTCTTTTTTGAATAATCTAAAACACATTTAATTAGATTAGGTTGTAACCAGTGGCTCAAATTCATAATATTTGATGTAGCAATTATCATATAGCGTGTCGATAAAAAATAATACACGTAATTTAAATTTTACGCATTTTATTCGTTTTCTCTAGTTTTATAGGAAAAGAGACATTTCTCTTAAAAATAATTACATTCATCCAAACCATATGCATGTTCTACACACGCATTTATTTCTAACATTTTATCAATCATTTATTCATTATTAAGAAAAAACATTTATCAACTAGAGGTTTTTAAATTAAAGATAGCACCTGTTTGTTCCTCAAAAGAAAAAGACACACAAAATTAAAACAAGGTAATTCAACTCGACAAGGAACATTCATGTGTTAGTTGATAAATGAAAATACTGGAAAGATGCATTATGAATAATTCATGAGATTTTTTTATGTCATTTAGGGATTTACAATTGGAAAAAAAAGACTTCGTTTTAGAGCAACAGTGAACGTATTTGATAAAAGAAAATAACTTTAAAAAGCTATTTACCGTGACCGTCGTAGTTTTTAAACAAGATGTTGATGCTGTAAATGTTGTACACTCCACCAAGATCCACCTTCCACCACACCGTCTTCTCAGGAGAGGAACCTCCTATTATTCTAGTCCTCATACACGTTAATGAATTTCTATCGACGGCATTACGTGCGTCATACAACGTATTTGAACCAGTGTATATTGACGATTGGGTAGCCGCTTTCATGTAAGATAAATCATCTGTAAAATAAAGTATATATAAAAGGGCTAAAGATTGTCACTTATTACATAAATTGAATCTAAAACATAGTATAAAAGAGACCAGAACAAGTTTTTGATCCCTAAAATTGATATCGAAATTTACGTAAAATGTGTCGATTTGGCGATTATATATCAATAAACTTTTAATTGGTACATAAACATAAATACATAAACTTGTCTACTTACATTGATAAATGAATTCATTCTCTACACCAAAATGCGAACTTGTTGGTATAATATAATAATCAAACCGTAAACGAAACAGAATCACACAAACTACTTGTGATTAACAATGATACTGACCATATGCAGCTGTCAGAAAAAAATCGCTAAATATGTCGAAAAGCAAGATTATTCATAAAAAGATTTAGAGAGAACACAGTGATATTACGTTTTACAGTCAAATTAATATTTTTAAAAAAAAATTCACTTCCACTATCTACGCCTATATGTTACATGTATGTTTAGAACATTTTAATCCAACAGATATACCTATAATAGATGAATAGTTCACTACTAAACGTCCATTTTTTCTAGCTGTTCTCATAAACAACCACATATTGTACAAATTTTAAATTAATTCGAATGTATAAATATGTTGTTTTTATAGACCTCAATATTTTTTTTAACAATTCGAAGCACTTTTATTTAGCTAAATATTAATCGACCCGAAGAAACTGAACCTATTGTAAATAATTGCCATTTGAAAAATCATACTAACAAAGTAGATACCATACACAAAAGTAATCGTTACATCAGTTTCTTTTTGGTGTGGTTTCTTCTTACAAAATACAAACACATATCATATCAATTTTATCCCTGAGTTTGTATTAATAGAAATACCAAATAGAAATACTATCAATAATAACAACGGAAATACATAGAAATATTTATGAATTTGTAATTGTTTACAAATATAAAGTTACATACCATATGAGAATGATACAGATAACCCTGCAAGATATACAAGTAAGTAAATGTTGTAGTCCATAGTCAAATCAGCAATAAAACAACATAAGGCTATAATAATGTACAAGGAAGATATAAAAGTACCTTTATACATAAATATGGAGGACCAAACATTACTTAGTAGACCATACACAATATCTTATAAGTTTTCTTTAAACAGTATTCAAAGAGCTCATGAATGCATTTTCTTTCATATACGAATGTCCAACGATAAAACATTATTAAATAAACGCATATTTCAGTATCACAAATAGGACATCTTTATTGTAGACTGTCTGTCCGATGCAATATTTGTTTCAAAGGAGTCACTTTAAATATCCGTTAATGTTTAAGGTAGTGTAGTTGAGAGTAAAACAGCAACATGAAAAGCGAACGTGGTATACAATTAGAAGAAATATATCAAACGGTTTGTGGTTTGATTACTTGATGATAGGTTTGTTTTGTATATTTAAAGTGCTAATCAGGATGTACGCAAAGAACATTGATCTCACAATGTGTTTTAATTCAATTTTTGTTCATAAAGATGCTCTCTCTCTCTCTCTCTCTCTCTCTCTCTCTCTCTGTGCGAAATTTCAAAGTTACCTTTTGGCGACCCGTCTGAAAACATAGAATACAGCTCGGTTATTTATTTAACTGAATACTAACCTTTATGTTACCCTTTCAGTCACATATCAGTTTAATAAATGACAGAGCTTTAGATATCCTGTAAAAAAATCAAGGTATCCCTTATTGGTATTAAAAACCTACTCTACAATATAAGTTTGTGTTTTTAAAAATGTATTGTTTATTTGCAGAAAGTATATGGATATAACCTTTATGATATCTGTAATAAAATCATTTTACATACATTGGTTTTACAAAACATATACTTAAAAAACACTTGTGTTAAATCGTAGATATCTGTGTGTATAATTTCATTGTGTAATGGGAGGTTTAATGTTTAGTGGATAAAACTAACAAAACGGAAATCAATTTGACAATAACTAGCAATTCTAAAAATATATCAAGTTTCTTTGATAAGTGCTGTTTTCATTTGTGTCAAAAAACAAAAAAAATAATAGGTTGTTAATTTGTATTGGTACAATTGTTTGCGTATGGATAACTCTCTGACATTTCAAATGGTCTGTTTGTAGGAAATCCGTGAGGTTTGTTGGAGAAGGTAAAGGGCAAGTAAATGGTTATCGGATGAATTATCTTTTATTACTACTTTATTTCCAAATGGTAAGCATTTTATTTTATTTTTTGTTTCTAACGCAAGGCATCTAATCAGTCGTTCTCTTTGTTCGATCTATGGCGTTTCAGTTAACACAACAGGCAAAATTTATAAAATAAAACCAGATTTTGGTGTAGAAACAAGTGCAGATTTTAAATATTATTACCAGACTCTATTTGGGAACCAGTGTGTGAGCACTGGTTCCATCAATGTAGGATCTGCTTGCTGCGGTGTATAGATAGACACCAAAGACAGATAAGGCACTCGGTATGAGCCAAACAGACTACTGTCATAAGCCATACAACACGGCAATATAGGTCTGAACTGTGTAATCTACCTAAATATACATCTTGTCATGAGAGTTGAAGACATTTTCCATTGCAAATACGAGGGTTGTCCAAAAATTTCGTGGAAATATGTAATTTTACTCAGAATAACGGCGCAATTATCAAGAAAGTATTATAATATTCTAATATAGAGTATAATAATGTATACGTATAAAAATCAGAGCAATGTACATTTTTGTATGACGTCTGACGTTGAGTTATAACGACGTTTCTATATCGTCGTAGTCCTAGGTAAAAATAAGAGTAATATGCCGCATTCACCGTTTGGTCAGAGTGTACAATTGCATTCTCCATCAAAATATCGCTTGTGCCACTTGTGGATAAGGAAACTCGAACTATTTCGATTTTTTTCCTGTTTCATCCATCGTTTGTTTTATTTCTATCAGTGTTTTACCTCAGTCGACACAATTTTATAAAGGCGCGCTGTTCCGTGCGGTCAGCTGCATGACGTCGCTTATTCAGGCGTTTATAAAAACATGTTTTTGTCGTAATATTTCTCAAACGTCCACTGCTACTTTGATAATAGCTTCAAATGACGTATGAAAATGAAGATCACCATACAGACTACATCACAATAGAAGATTATTAAGTTTTGAAATGTTTTATAAAAACTGTAAATATTTATATCTAAAAACTCAATTGCAAAGTTTGGACAATTTTTACGCTGGCCCTTTGATACATTAAAATTTTAGTTTATTTCTATGGAAAACACTCAAAACCACTTAAGTTTGATTTGAAATTTCATGACAAAGATTTAGATATACAATATGTATATATAAACCCATTCAAAATGATAAAAACGCAATTGTCCACGAACTTTTTGGACAACCCTCGTAACTTGTGCATAAACAATCCACAAAGTTCATGGTTCAGCTGTAAACATGTGTCAGATTTGGGATGCAGAATAATACAAACTATTTTATGTTCATTGCCTGACGCCATGGCTTTAGGCATATCTAAGGTTTCAAAGATGCATTCTCCGAAACAGTGCAGACAAAAGACGCTAGCAATATTAATATTGATCATAAAAAATAATTGATGCATGTTAAATGCGTCAACATTTAACTTCGCAAATAATGAAAATGTTATTTGGGATAAAATAAGCATCAGTGAGCGAGAGTTTTTAAATAAAAAGGTTCATTGAAATACTGATTCCAATTATAGATTTGTAGAACGGGGGCTGGCATCGCAATATGCTGTTACATATTGTCTATTAAAAGGGGGAGTGTGTGGTTAGCCATTCTACTCTCATTTATCTATTTTTATACTTTGATCATAAATGTCACTTACTTACTGGAAATGTGTGCTGTGGTCCCGTATGATTATCGGCTTAATGTAAAGGGATTAGGAACTTTTTATATACTAAAACACATGATTTCTATACAAACTAAATGTAATATTTTAAAATATTTTTTTCAGGCTCAGAATATGCAATTAAATATTTTATATTTCGAATTTTTCACAAATTCAGATAAGCTCTAAGAGTTAAATATGAACATATTTTAACATGTACTATATTATGCAAAGGAATTTTAGGCTTAACATAAAAACATTGATTAGAATAAGTGAAAAATAGTTTGTTTGGGTTATATTGGATGCAGTTGTAAAATTATACCGCAGTAAATAAATGTCTTGATTAAAAACAATATCTGGAATTTGAAAATGAAGAGGTTATAAGCCAGTGGACAGGGTCATATATCATTTGTTTTATATTACCACATACTTGTACTTTATGTAACCGAACCTGCATGTGTAGTTAAGCTCTCGTGGATGTTTTGGCTTATAAATATTATCTTGCTTCAGCCATGTTTTGATTTGAACCCTTGATAAATAGTATTGTGAATGTTAAACTTTTTTAAATGTCATGATTTAACACTCTACAATAAAATTAATTTTGATAGATAGAACATAAGACATAAATTCCATTTTAAAATTAATTAATTTGGATACAATTAAATTATGTATGAAAAATTCCATAACAGATAACGGATTCTTTATACTCATAATTAAAAGTAGTTAATGCATGTAAATGCAAAATTAAATAAATATTTCAAATAGACATGTATACAAGGATTGTTACAAAAAGTTCGCAGACAAAGTGATTTACGGTAAAATTATTTTGTACTTTGTAGGATGTAGTATGTTTTATTAAATGACTATTAATTGAAAAAAAGTATTTTAGTTTTGTTTTAATATAAACAGGGAAATATAATTTGCATGAACTAGATATACAGAGCACTTTGCATGAATTAGATTTACAGAGCACCATTTCACATTTCCAAGGCGTCAGGTGACGTTAAATAACTGTAAGACAAACCTGTCTTTCTTTTTTAAGGTGAACACCTTTCAGTTCCGCACACTTTTTATATAATTTAACCCATTTATAAAATGCACCTTCAGTTTCAACTCCAGATATCCATCGGTGCAAGATATGAGCCGTATGGGGGTGGGTGGAGGGTTGGGTGGGCGTGTTGCAAGAGCTCAAAATATAAGTCGTTCCATCTTAAAATCTCTGAATCCATTAGTAAACCATTGATAACCATTGTCCTAGACACTTGTTGGCCATCTCCAGCAGTCTCTATGCACCATTTGGACTCTATTCGAGATTTTCCTGCTTTCTCACAACTTAAATGAAGACCCGCTGCTCCAAGATGTTCACTGCCGTTAACGTTTTTGACTCGATTTTAAAGCATTGGTCGTCATATTCGGCGATAAAATGGTCAGAAATTCTTCATTTTAATCGATTCTTTCACAACATGACGTTTTTGTGAAGTCATATGAAATATAGTGCATAAATCTGCGCATAAATGGTACATTTTCTTTATAAGAATAAATATATTTCTCAAATTCTAAAAACTGATATTTTTTTTATAAAAAGTACATATTCACTATTCAGCAACCAGATTATAGGTTTTTTTAATGAATTTTTTTTTAAGATATGTCATATTGTTCAACAATGGTTTCTCTCCATAAATAAACATATCTTGGAACATCACTAGGAATACCGATGTGCACATCTACACAATTTTCCAAACATTTACAAAGCTTATAAATTATTTGTCTTAATTTTCAAGAAATGGAACATATTCTAGGTTCAGAAGGGTTTAATTTTCTCAAAAGATATCATTCACTAAGTGGTTTCAGAGGAGATGGAATGACAAAACCCTTTGTACAATTTACAATTGTACAATTTAATGTACAATTTAAACATTGTCTGAATATCACGAGATATCTTGTCCTTGGCTTTTTTTAATAACTATATAAAACATACTCTAGTGTCGTAAAAGTGAAATTAAAGTCAATAATTCTGAAAGTTATAAAAAATGGATATGGTTCTATTTTTTATATATATTTTTTTAATTTCTTACGTATTTAGTCAATCAGTCATGTAAACTAACTATGAAGAGATTCACACCCATTTTACGAATCTTTACTATAATATATAATTATAAATCAAATTTAAAGAAAAGAAAACAATTGCTTAAGATAAATATCTATGTAAAAGAACATATTTGTAATCGCTTATTTGGCATGGCGAGTGATAACTGGATTGCACCATCAAATTACGTATTTGATGCAGGTAGTTGGCCATACACGGTGTTTGATTGATGCAGGTTTTGCACGGGCAAAAAAGCTGTTCCGTCGATCGGATTGTGACAGTATGAGAGAACTTCAGCAAGTCTTTGAGCGGTCGTCTTCGACAAATAAAGGAATTTTATATGAAAGCGGAGGAGACCCTTACTTTTATACACATTACAGTAGCATGCATGTATCAATAATGTATATATGCTTTTAAGGATATTGACTGTTTGACAATGTGATAGTATTTAGCATGGAAATATTTCTTTCATTAAGGTCTTCCGTTCCAACGGAAGACCTTGTACTGATTCTGATGGTAATTCTTCATTATTGTTATTCTTCTTCTAGACGTTTTTAAAATCTCAATAACTTATTTGTTTGTCATCCGATTTCATTCAAATTTTCATGGTATATTGTAAATTGAATTAGGTTTCTAGAGCTCAAAAAAAATTTGAAATCACAACTTCCGGTTTTGAGTTATTCCCTTTTTTCTAAAATTTTAGGGGCATTAGTTTCCAGACAAAGGCTCCGAAATGGTCCGTAGCAAATAATTTATAGTTAAAAATCTTAATTATTGACACTTTGAATATTGTCCTCTGATTTTTGTATTTTAGTTTTTTCCAATTATTCCACTCGAATTAATCAATCGAAATCTATGTTTTAAAAATAGCAAAATTGTTCTCATGTTTTAGCTTCGTAACTTTTTAGTTTGAAATATTTCCTAAATACGTATAGAACAAAAGTTGTGCATAATGTTAAGGGCTTTCATTTGACACCAATAAAAAAGGGCTGGCCCCTTAAATTAAGGGCCAGTAGCCCTTAAAAGATTTTGCTTAATAACTCAAAAACAGTTAGGATTTCGATATGGCTGTCGCTGGAATAGTTGTTTGTTGGGATCTCATAAAGGTCGTTACATTGTTATTTTGTAAGTGATTTGTGTAGTATGAGTGTAAAAAGCTTTACATGTTAACATGTACCTGTTTTCATTTGGCAAGTTAACGAAGGTCTTTGTGCGTAAAACTGGCATAAAATTACCACAGAAAGTATGATGGTTTATACAGGGGGCTTTAATTCATGAGAACAAAAATTAGAACACATGCTTTTTTTAAAGAAGTTTAAGTCAATGTTGTTTAGTTCTTATAGTGCACAAACCTTAAAGACGAGAATCGGAAAACAAAACTTTCTTTTTTTCTAGAAAAACACAAAATACGTTTGGAAAAAAAATCCTATGCATTACATTTTAGTTATCATACTGCATGCATTTAAAATCCACCTTGAATCAGAGCTGTGCGCGTATCATTACGTAAGCTATCCCTCGCACGCGGCCGAAAAATCGGTCACCATGGTCGCGGCTGGACTACCTAGCGGTCGGTCAGCGGTTATCTAATACACGAGAGTTGCGTCTCTCATATATGAGTTAATTTAGCTGCGAACTAAAGAATTGTTAAGAAATCGTTCAGTTATTTAATAAAAGCAATACCATTCTCAATCTAATGCAATATCAGATATATAGATATAGATTGTTGGTTTTAAGTAAAAAAAAAAAGAATTTCTATTTGATAGATTTTAGTCATTAAATTACAAACTTTTCAAATCTTTCTAGGTTCTGATCTGTGCGTGTGTATGCGTTAAACCTTAACATAATCTATCCTTCGCCCGCGGCCGAGGAAATCAGCCACGGCTGCACTACCTAGCGGTAAACGGTTATCTAATACACAAGATTCGCACCCGCACACTTACATGAATATATGAACGTGTTTGAGTTTATATAGCCGTAAATACACTGTACACTGTTTTAATTTTATGTTATAAAAGTTTGTTCATTTTGTATTTATTTAAATAAAACATTGGAGAGTAAATAAAAAGTCGTTCTGAAAATTAATAAAAGCGATATTACTCCAAATCGGAAATACTCGTCAGACTTATTTAAATGGTTGGTTTGTAAGTCTTGTTTTAAAAACTGTACAAATAATGTTTTCAATCAACAACAAAAAAACAACACAAATATTAAAACCTTTAAATAATGATCATCCCTCGCACAGGGCCGAGGAGATTCCGCGCAAGTGGACATCTTCTACATGTACCTTATCTCGCGTGCATGTTTGGTATTTTGTACGAACGCAACTATTTTTATTATGTTTTCAACTATTATATTGGTGTAAGGTGAACAGATAAATTTATTTTACTCGTACAGTTGATTTAGCATTGCTTTATACGACAGCGTACAAGGTAATTTAAAAATCAAATCAAACTAGAACTGTCCTAATTGGACTAATACCCCCGCAAGGCTAATTTCAAATGGGACAAATAATAGAATTGTATAATAAAGGTTTGCGACACATAAATAAAAAAAAAATTCTAGAATTGTAAAAAACTAAATTAGTTAACAAAAAATTTAAATCAAAATTGTAAATACATATGTATAACAGTAATACAATTACAAATTTATGTACACGTATCTGGTGATATATTTTTATTTCATTGTTTTAAAGAAAAACCAACAAAGTGACAATAACCCCTCCCTTTGCAGTAAATGAAAATAGCCAAGCAATGCTCTTCTGTTGATAACACTTTGAATATCTTTCTAATCAAAGTCTTGACAGATGCAATTAGTTGTTTCAAATTTTCCTCACTTTCTCCTATGGTACAATGCAACTCCATATCAGAAAATTGATCCCATGGGACTATGATTTTCTTTGATGAACTTGTTAAATTGGATAAAACCCAGAACATTATCATAATTAGCATACTATGTAAAAATATGAAAAAAGAAAATTTAATATTACAAACAATTTTAAAATTGCCAAAACACTACAATCATATCCGTAATTTTGAATTTCATTTAAATTAATGCCCTATAGGGTCACTTCATCAATTTACTTGACTAATAAATTTAAACAGCTTCTAAAAATAGCTAACTTCTTTATTAATAATAATATTATTTATTTCATTATAATGATAGAAACTTTTGGTTTACATGAAGCAGTATTAAAATAACCCCATAACCACCGCCCATTTTACAGATTATCAATTTTCCCTAAACCCAAGCTCCATCTAAACCATGGCTCAGATAATGGCCCCCTTGGGACAACTGAATTCAGCCACACTTGTCTTTGATGTTCTTATTAGCTCCTAAGAATTTATCAATGACAAACAAAAATTTTGCATTGTCAGTTGATAGAATACTTATAAAAAATAAATTAAGTTAAGAAATAAAGACAAAAAACCTCCATCTGGATGTATTAATATAAATATATTTTAGAGTGTTTACTATTAATTAATTAATAAAGTCTGTAAGGATTACCTCCCTTACTTTTCAACATCAGTGTATAATATATAGAATAAGGAAAATGAAAACTGTCATGAAATCATTAAATCTTGTCTGATCTGAAAAAAAAATTGCAGGTGCACATCTCCAGATGGTGTTCACCATATGTACAAATTTTCAGACTGTTCCATGCAGTAGTAAAAAATTCTATAGGGGGGACAAAGTTGCGTCTACAGACAGACGGACAGGCAGACAGACGGACAAACAGACAGACGAACAGGGTGAAACCAATATACCCCCCTAAACTTCGTTTGGGGGGTATAATTATGATCAAAGTTCTACGTTACAGGTTTGCGGTAGGTGCTGGCACGATAAAAGAATGCCCTGAATTGAGGCATTCGGTGATTATATTAAAGAATATTTACATGAGTTTTGAAACAAGTTTTGTTTAGATTCTATCGGTCACATATTAATAACTTCTGTAGTGCTTCTACATGGTCGTTCGTTTTGTAACGTGTAATGTGGGTTCAAACCACAGATATTAATTTTTCTTAAACGTTTCCTACGTTTCTAAATGATTGGAATAAAATCAACTCTTAAACAGTATTAATCAAATGAAATCAAACACGATGATTAATTCTAACTGATTTTATAAAGAATTTTCCTTAAGCTTTCCTTGTGCAACACTAAGTCTGAAACCACCGTTTCAGACCCTGTTCTGAACCTAGTCCGAACGTACCAATTTATTTCTGAGCCTATGCTCCCGGACTATATAATATACTCTAATGTTTCAAATGGTCCACCCGCAGTATTTTGGGGTCCCGCAAATGAAACATAAACCGTACCTGGTGTTACTCTCCTTTTGATCTGTATTCCTCTGCGTCTACCAGCAGACTAACTAAGATGCATAGACGCGCTTCCTATTTATACCCTGCGTCAATTCTGCTGACTCATCGCTGGGTCATCTAAACGTTTGAGACAGTTTACCACACCCAAGGAATAGCTTTTGATTGAATATATTTGATTGACCCTGATTGCCTTATTTACATAATCAAAGGAATTTTTCATTACATTACCCACGCCTCCGAAATATATGCGACCCCGCATATGAAACAAACAAACTCTTTTTATTAATTTAATTTTTTTTTTTTTTTAATTATACGAGTAGTTATTCAACAAAACACAATGTTCCAGAAGCATAACGGTTTTCTGCCCGTTTACATCAATCAAAGTCTTTCATTCCATGTACTCGAACTCTTCCTCCTCCACAATTTCTTCAACGTGCTTGTCATCCTTGGTGTATGTAGAAACGACTTTGCGCAACTTCCGTTTCTTCAAAAGTCTCTTTTGTCCATCACCAGACTGATT
Source organism: Magallana ariakensis (assembly GCA_020458035.1). NCBI lineage: Eukaryota > Metazoa > Mollusca > Bivalvia > Ostreida > Ostreidae > Magallana > Magallana ariakensis. The sequence goes on from CM035811.1 coordinate 81,780,090, forward strand.
TTCCGTCTGTGTACTGGATGACTTGTATGTTTTCCCAAAACTGAACTTCTGTAAGGAAGATGTGCAGACCCCGCTGCTTTGGGTTGAAACCACTGGTGTTGATCTCTTTGGTGCAAACACTGGAGCTGGTTCTGTACGCTTTCGCACAACTCTACCCTTTTCCAAAGGACTACGGCTCTCTGGTTTTGCACTATGCTTCTCTCTCTCACTTACACCTTATTCTTCACTTGCCACTGCTTGAGACTGCTCTTTGATTTCCTCTGATTTTTCTCCACAGGACTCGTCTCCCTCGTCACTGGAACTTTCGTCTGTACTGGATACTTGTCCAAGCAAATCTCCTGGGTCCTGTGTAAGCCACTCTTCATCGCCGCTTTCAACACCATTGTCATTTTGATTGGCTGATTCTTTCTCATGGAATTTCTTCTCGTGTCTGATCAAATATTCTTTCTTCTTGAATAGTTTCCCACAGGTCTTGCAAGGAAACTTTCCTCCTGTGCAATTCATCAAATGTTCAGGCCATTGGTTATCAAGGACTTTTCCTTCACACAATGGACAATGACTTCTAACTTTAGCTTTGGTAACTTTCAGGTTCGGCATTTTCTACAAAATTAAAAAAAACCGCTTTATTACTTAATAATAAAGTTTTACACGACTTAATAGGACTCATAGTCCTCTAACCACTTTTGACGGCCACATTTTCTTTTTGGTCTGGTAGATTCAACAAGTTCATCTACACTCTCTACAATTTTATCAGTTTCTTGCTCTTCTCCATCAGTTTCAGTATAACTTTCTAACAACTCTGTAATTAAACCAGTATCTTCTCCTCTAAGGGTTTGGTTTCTCTTTTTGCGCAAACGATCACAATGTATGATCTGCTTTTCGCCTTTTCTTCCACAGTTAACAGCGTAGAGAACATCGGACCATTTTTCCAGGACCTCAAATGGCCCACGCCAAAATGAAGTGAGCTTTGGAGAACAACCTATTTTCTTTTGTGGAAAGTAAACAAAAACTTGGTCCCCTGATTTAAACCCCTCCCAAGACATCTTCATATCATGATAGTTTTTCTGTCTATTCATGGCAGCTTCTGTGTATTGACGAACAAAACTGTGAGTTCTCTCTATTCTCTCTCTAAGAGTCCAAGCCCATTCATTTGGACTCATTTCTTTTAGAGGCTCCGGCATCTCAAACTGCAAATCCAATGGCAAAGACGTTTCTCTTCCAAGCATAAGCATGTTAGGTGTAAAACCTGTCGATTCATGCTCTGCTGACCTATATGCCATCATAATATAGGGAATGTGCGTGTCCCAATCTCTTTGATTTTCCTGTACGTATGCGCTAAGCATACTTGTTAAGGTTCGGTTGAACCTTTCTACCATCCCATCCGACTGGGGATGGTAGGCCGTGGTCCTCGTTTTCTGAATGTTTAAAAGTTTACACACTTCGCTGAAAAGTTCACATTCAAATTGCCTGCCTTGGTCAGAATGTATTATTTTAGGTGTCCCAAGTCTTACAATAACTTCCTCCACAATCAATTTAGCCACGGTCTTAGCCTCTATGTTTGGCATAGGAAAAGCTTCCGTCCACTTGGTAAAGTAGTCTGAGACTACTAAAATATATTTGTTGCCATTTTCCGTAACTGGAAGTTCGCCGAGAATATCAGCTGCTATGCGCTCTACGGGCATTCCTGATGGAACTATCTGCATCGGAGCTATCTTTTTCTTGTTTGGATTCTTCCGCTTCATACAAATATCACAGCCTGTGACATATTGTCTAACGTCTTGTTGCAAGCCAGGCCAGTAGAACCTTTGCTAACGTTTTATGCACTCCAAGATGTCCCGAGTTTCTTTCATCATGACATAGTCTCAAGATCGTTCTTCTGTTGGAAAGAGGAATAACTTGCTGGAGTATTTCGTCATTTGTCTCCAACACTGTCCATCTTCTACATACAATTCCATTTACTAATTTCAGTCTCTTCCATTGACTCCATAGTGATTTCAGAAAATACCCTGCACTTCTTATATCTTCGAACGATGGTCTCTCATTTGCTTCTAGCCAAGACTTGACTAAAGCTATCTCTTTATCTGCTTCTTGACTTTCTTGTACTGACGTGCTGGCTGTATACTTTTCTTCGAAGACTGATCTAAGTTGCCCTTTGCTGATTAGGCTCTTCCCATTGCAGTTGTCATTTCCACATTGTCTACATGGCATTCGGCTCAAAGCATCTGCATTTGTGTGCATTTTCCCTGGTCTATGTTGAATTTGGAATTCATAAGTAGAAATATATATATATATATATATATATATATATATATATATATATATAAATATATATATATATATATATATATATAAAATATATAAGTGTTTCTACCCATCTGGCAAGTTGACCTTCAGAATCTCTCTTGTTTAATAACCATCGTAATGAACTATGGTCTGTTCTAATTAAGAATGGTTTTCCGTACAAATAATGTCTGAAATGCTTCACAAAATGGACGATGGCCAGAAGTTCCTTACGTGTGACACAATATTTTCGTTCTGCTTTGCTTAAACAGCGACTTGCATAGCAAATTACTTTTTCTTCCCCGTCTTGCATTTGTGACAACACAGCGCCCATAGCCATGTCGCTGGCATCAGTGTCCAATTTAAATGGTTCTGTGAAGTCTGGGTGTGCTAGAATGGGTGCACTGATTAACCTATTTCGCAAAGTTTCGAACGACTCTTGACAATCGCTAGACCAAATAAATTTTGTTCCCATCTCTGTCAAAGCATGTAATGGTTTCGCCAAAACTGCAAAGTTTGGAACGAATTTACGATAATAGCTACAGAAACCAATGAAGGATCTGAGCTCTGTTACATTACAAGGCTGGGGCCATTTCTTGATAACTTCAGTCTTCTTCGGGTCTGTGGAAATACCATGTTCAGACACAACATGTCCTAGGTAATCAACACTTCGTGAAAATAGCGTGCACTTTTTCGCCTTCAATTTTAGTCCAGCTGCTACAAGTTTGTCGAAGACCCTCGACAAATTAGTCTTCATTTCATCAAATGTCTTTGCATATACGATGACATCATCTAAATAGATGAGACAAATGTCCCAGTGCAACCCTTGTAATGTTAACTCCATCAGCCTTTCGAACGTTGCTGGGGCGTTACACAACCCAAAGGGCATCACATTGAATTGATATAGCCCATTTCGAGTTACGAATGCTGTCTTGGCTTTGTCTTTTGGGTCCATCTCAATCTGCCAATAGCCTGAGTGTAAATCGAGGGTTGAAAACCATTTACAACCTGCCAGTTGGTCCAGGGTCTCATCAATGCGTGGAATTGGATAGGCGTCTTTTTCAGTTATAGCATTCAAACGCCTATAGTCTACACAAAATCGTGTAGAGCCATCCTTCTTTTTCACCAGCACCACTCTAGAAGCCCAAGGACTATTCGAAGGTTCTATTATCTTGTTCTCCATCATTTCCTTCACATGCTTTTTTACTTCTGTATTCATGTGTTCTGGGAGACGTCTTGGAGCTTCCTTGATAGGTTTGTGATCTCCGGTGTCGATGCTATGTTTAGCCAGCCCTGTTCTTCCCATGTCTTTATCGGACTTTGTAAATAGCTTAGCATACTTTATCAGGAGTGTTTTGACTGCACCTGCTTCCGTCTTCCTCATATTCTGACTCGTTCTTCTATACAACTCCTCTAAATGTTCAGGCAGTTTTTCAACTCCCGTTGTAGCTTGGCAATTTTCTTCTATGATACGGTCTATAGGTGACAATTGCCCAACCGTTGTTCCAGTATGGATGATCACATTGTTGTCAGACGGATTAAAGAGTCTTACTGGGACAGTAGAACTACCTTTCACCACTGTTCTTCCAACCAATCCTCTGCCAGAACTCAAAAACGGTTCTGTTGGTTCTACTATTCCAACATCTAAGTGCATCTTTTCATTCTCTGGAACTACAACTTTTCCGTTTGTAACGATTTCTGTTTTGGATGGTATGGAAACGGTTTCTAGTGCTACAATTCTGAAACATCCAATTCTTCCCTCAAACTCTAGCGAGTGAGATTCATCCCCTAAGCTCAATGTTCTATCCCGTAAATTAATTATGCCCTTGTTAGCCTTCAAACAATCAAGGCCCAGAACAGCATCAACAGTCATATCTGCAACCAGTGCTGTTTGATATAATATTTTGTTGCCAAACTTAAATTTGACAAGTGCCTTTCCGTATATTTGAAGAGGCGTTCCAGACGCTGATAGAATACTTTGATTCGTTTCAGCCAATTCAATTTTGCACTTTTTACTCATCTCTTCAAATTTCTCCCGAGACACTAATGTGACTGTGGCCCCTGTATCAACTAATGTCATGGCAGGAATATCATTTATGTTTCCTCTGACATACATTCCTGGTTCATTAGCATTTATTTGAACGCCAATGCTTCCTTGATATCCACGTGTTGGTTTTCTCATTCTATGCGTTGCCTTTTTGAAATGTCCAGAGCTGCCGGTTTTTCCTTCACTAGGTTTGTAAACTTTGTTCTTGTTCAGTGGAAACTTCTGATCATTTTTTCTGTTTGACTGACTAAGTCTGCAATCTCTCTTTATATGGCCAGGTTTGCCGCAATTGTAACACTTCTTAGGAATCACTGGTACATTGTCGGTTCTATGAGATCCCTTCTTTTCATGCTTTAAATCAGTTATTTCTTTTTGCAGTTTAACCAATATCTCCTTCATCGAGCCGACAGTTTCTTCCAAACTTTCACTCTTTGGTTCAGGCTCAGTTTGATCCCCAACTTCTCTTAGAAATCCGGTTTCTTCATACTTTTTGCGTTCTGCTCCAACAAATGCATCAAGCTCAACTGCGTGTCTGATAGCATCGTTGAGATCCTGTGGCCTAGATTGTTTTATCCTCAGACGCATGTCTGCGCTTGTAAGAGCATCAATGAAATACTCTTTAGCGAGAGTTTCAAAAACATCCGCTGGGGCAGTAGGATAGGCCAGTCGTGTCAATCGTCTGACATCTTGCCCGAGCTGTGGTATGGTCTCACTAGCTTTTTGTCTTCTTTCTCTGAGCTGAGCTCTATATAGTTCCGTTTGGTTGGCTGGGGAAAATCTCTCTTCTAGGGCTTTTGATAGTGCTCTGAAATTCATCTGTAATGTCTCAGACAGGTTCCCAAGCACTCCTTGAGCCTGACCTCTGAGGGAAACAGCCAGGTACATTCCTTTTTCAGCCTCGGACCAATGGTTCAAACAAGCACAAGCATTAAAATGCGATTTATAATCCAACCATGATGTTGAACCATCGTATGTCGCTGGCTTAAGCTTACCAGGCTTGTCTGTATTGTCTTGATTATCATAAGTGCGGGCTTGCAACACATCCCTGTTTCTACGTGTTGTAATATTTCTTGGCAAATTGTCTGGCGTATCTAAATACACCGGCGTTGTTTCCTTTTGAACACTGTCTTTTCTGTCGTAAAGTTCAAACGAATCTTCTGTCTGGGCATACATCTTAGTTTTAGGTCTTGCACCTTTGGCCTCATAGTTTTCCTCTGTGGTATGTTCTACACCACGTCCAGACGCTCCAATTCCCGAATCTCTCACAGTCCCAGGCGTTGACTGTGCCCTGTGTTCTTTAATCTTCATGCTTTCATTAGAAAGCTCCTTAATTCTCTCCTCAAGAAAACTAATTTCTTCATCAATCTTATCCATTATTCTTATAATTCAAACCTGATGTGAATATTTCTAAACAACTTGTTTCAAACGGTAAGAACAAACAAAATTCTATCTAAAACCGAAATAGTTTGAAACGCTATAAACTTAATCACAATGAAAAGAAAATTGAGTTGATTTATATTATCCCACCGCTGCCACCAAAAATTTGTAACGTGTAATGTGGGTTCAAACCACAGATATTAATTTTTCTTAAACGTTTCCTACGTTTCTAAATGATTGATAAAAATCAACTCTTAAACAGTATTAATCAAATGAAATCAAACACGATGATTAATTCTAACTGATTTTATAAAGTATAATTTTCCTTAAGCTTTCCTTGTGCAACACTAAGTCTGAAACCACCGTTTCAGACCCTGTTCTGAACCTAGTCCGAACGTACCAATTTATTTCTGAGCCTATGCTCCCGGACTATATAATATACTCTAATGTTTCAAATGGTCCACCCGCAGTATTTTGGGGTCCCGCAAATGAAACATAAACCGTACCTGGTGTTACTCTCCTTTTGATCTGTATTCCTCTGCGTCTACCAGCAGACTAACTAAGATGCATAGACGCGCTTCCTATTTATACCCTGCGTCAATTCTGCTGACTCATCGCTGGGTCATCTAAACGTTTGAGACAGTTTACCACACCCAAGGAATAGCTTTTGATTGAATATATTTGATTGACCCTGATTGCCTTATTTACATAATCAAAGGAATTTTCATTACAGTTTCATTGTTGAAAACGAACTTATTTCTGTGTTGCCCTCCCACCGCCCCGCTGCCAAGTGCTCTTTTTTTTAAATTCCAGATCTGTCGAAAATTATTTGATAGTGACTTCTTCTCATGTGTAACATTTTGTCCTGAACGTGTTTCGCTTTCCCTCCCGTTTTTTTATTCGGTCAGTCTTTGTAAATTTCAACTTTCTTTATTGCGTAAATTCAATCGCCACGTGCTACCGAAAATTTTGAGTCGCTTCAGCGCACACAGCTCAGAACATATATAGCCCCATGTTATTTATGGCTGCAGATTATCAATTGTTATGCAATTAATCAACAGTTCGAAGGGTGTTTTCTTCAAAGTGGTCAATTATCAAACAATAAGACTTTCATTTTCACATTAAAGTTGCGAGATCGTAATCCGAGAACGTTGCTATAATAAATTTACCTGTTGAACACACTAAACCTCTATGATATATAGTTATAAACAGAATAATATATATTATAATTTAAAGTTTTAAGTCAAAGGTAATTTGTTCTTGGGATTAGATGTTATGAAATACGACTACATTATGCTATGCAGGCGGTCGCCATAGAAATCATCAAAGTATTGCAAGTGTGGACAGATTAGTTCACTTGACTTACAGACTATAATATAGCGACATATCTGCCTCCAAAAAATATATGCGCTTCTCAAAGTTACACTTAAGTGAGATGGACATGTGTTCTTGGGAATTTTCTTTATTGATAATTATATGAAAATTGATTTTAAATAAAACGTTTTATTGAAGTTGTCTGGTATGAGGTTGTCATGCAACTTAATTTACTTACAAGGTTAGCTACAGCCAGTGGAATACTAATTTTAGGTCAACAATGAATACCCCTTCTATTAAAATACAAGATAAATAAAGAAGGCAAATATTGCTTGTGACATGTACGTAATTTTTTGATATATCTTAATGATAAAACAAAGAAAAGCAAAAAAAAAACCAAACAAACAAACAAACATGGAACTTGCATCAAATTTACTTCATGTACATGTTACCCCAAAAATCCGACCGAATATGCCCCTTTGTCACATTTAATTAAATTAACTGAAAATAAAAACCGTAACACCATAATTTTTCGCTTATTTTTATTGAAGTTTCTCCCGTTTTTTTTTTCAAAATACATACGTAAACTTTCTCCGAGAGAATTACTTTTGATCCGATAAAGGAGAAAAAACTGACATAAAAATAGGGATTTTGCATATTATTGCATCGTCGAGAGAAGTAATATTCATTTCTGTAAATTATGTTATTTAATTTTACGTTTCATAGCAGCGGTGTCTGTATATCAGGTGTAAAATTTAGACGCTCACTTATGCATAAATTCTCTTGATGATCTTTGATAGTTGATTATTATTTTGAATGTTTAAGTCTACTCGTATTATTAAATAATATCAGCCCTGAAGAAATTTTCAGAGATGCCATCAATTTTGACTATTTACCAAATTTTGACAGCACGCAACAATTTCAAACTTGCACATAGTCTTCAAAAAATTAGAAATATTTAATTACAGAAGTTACATGTTTTTAAGGCGGGTTCGTTTCTTTTAAAAAATACATTTCCTTTCATGAATCATGAGTACATGTATATAACAATCCTTGCTACCCTTAACAATTTAACTCGCCATTAAACTTCTCATTGTTTAAACCCCTGTCATACTGGAGCTGCATCCTCACGGCGATCCCGCTGTGTCATTGAATAATGTTAAACGCCATGGTAAACGAATTAGAGTCTGCTACAGCGCCGTAACAACGCAACGGCATCTTCGTTCGCTGCGGTGGGATATCCTAGAACATTTTAGAACGCCATGCGACGGCGCGCACTTTGACCATGCACAAAGTACGCGCCGTGGCTCTGCGTCCTGATAAACACGCCGTGGAAGTGGAGTAAGATCGCCATGACAGCGCCGTAAAGTCTCCAACAGCGCATGTGCACGCAGTCAGCCCGCAGAGCACGCCGTTGACGCGCGGTAAAAACTCCTAGAACGTCATGAGCGCTCGGCGGATAACCAGCGAGAGCGCAGTCAATTGCCAAGTAGAACTCTGTGGAAACGTAGTTGGGAGCTCTGTTAGAACGCCTCAGTCGCCGTCAGGATGCCGTGACATTTTCACTTGTAAAATTTTTAAATAAGATTGTATATTTTTTCTTAATTTTCGTTGCGATCCTACGGCGATTCCATGAAATTTACAACGCCGTGAACACGCCCTGGGAACGCAACTTGGTGTGACAGGGCCTTAAAGAGTTTTCAAAACAACATTTTCTTCCTGTCTTTATACAGGTTTTCAATCACAACACGTTTTTATAACAAAAGCAGAAGTGAAATTTTAGTCATTAGTCATTATAATCATTTGACACCAAATCATATTTGGAAATTTTCAACTCGCAGCAACAACGGAAGACCTACTCGTGGCTTTGCCACGAGCTCTGCTCTAGTTTCATTATATGTTCAATTATTTCGAATATGACTTTCAAAACAGAGTTCAAACATATTAAAAAACTTAATACAAAAATAAGGACATATATATGGCTGTTTTGCAGTATAAAAAAGCATATTATTTGAATAAAAGGCACAAAATACTGCACGTACTACAATCATTTAGGTCGAGATAAAGATTTAATCATTTTATTACTATCACAATAAATAGAATACTTTAAGAATAAATACTTTTTTATAATAAAATCAAATAGCGTTTACATTTTTCCTCAAAATTTATCTGTTTTCCAGGTAGATGAGAAATGCGTACAACTTAAATTAAAATATTTTTGTGAGCATATATCTTAGTATTCATATAATAATACAAATCGGTAAGCCAAACAAATGCGTGAAAAATAAGGTATAGTTAAAATGACTAAATTTAAAAAAATCTAAAGAAAAATGTAAAGAATCGCTCTTTTGTGTCATTAAGCAACTCGACAATAAACATTAGATTTTGTGTTGATCCTTCTAGATAAATTACAGGAAGTATTTAAATGTTTTAACGACTAATTAATAAAACACTTTAGATCTATTGATTTTATTAAGCAGATTAAAAATAGAAGATTTGTGAAATGTGTGCATCTGTTTAAACAATTTCCTTATGCAACAGGACGTTTATGCTGAGTGGATAAAACCATCAAAACAAAAATCGTTTAGACATTTTGTCACGCAGAATTAAAAAAAAATATTTCCCTCTTTCATTGTTAATGGTTGCTTCTTTTTGTTTTTATTTGTATCACAATTGATTTTATGTACAGATAGATGATTTGTGCTCTTCATTATGTGATAATCATTGTCAAAGCTATTTTTAAATAAACATTGTTTGGCGTATTTGTAAGGTAAAAACGACTTTAATTTAAAAACAAAATATTAGACTTTCATATCGCATTTCTAAGTAAAAATCAAGTTCAAACGACAACAGCTTAAACCGAAAAGTGAACAAAGTTTCAAAACAAAACTGCATGGGCTACATAGATGAATGAGGTATGTCCAATGCACGATTTTTATCAATAATGTCGACATCGCAATGTTGGTCAACATCGAGTCGACATTGTGTTCATATCATATTTGCATAATTATTATAATTAACATTTGCAGCGTACCCTCTATATCCTGTTTACATTGCTGATATCGTCGATATCGTAATGTTTACCAAGATCGTGTAGACATCGTGTATGCATCGTGTGCCTTCTTATCTGTTTACATCGTCGACATTGCAAAATTGATCGACATTGAATCAACATCGTGTCTACATCGTACCTCTAATATCTTGTTTACATCGTCGACATCGCATTGTTGATAAACATCGAGTTGCCATTGTGTATACATCGTATGCCTTCTTTCCTGTTTACATCGTCCACATCGCAATGTTGATCGACATCGAGTCAACATCGTGTCTACATTGTACCTCTTATATCCTGTTTACATCGTCGATATTATCGACATCGCAATGTTGATCAATATTGAGTAGACATTGTGTCTATATCGTGTGCCTTCTTTCTTGTTTACATCGTTGATATCGCAATGTTAATCGACATCGAGTAGACATTGTGTCTACATCGTGTGCTTAGTTTCCTGTTTATATCATCGACATTGCATTGCGACGGACAACATAAAATAATTATCCGCGATGTACACAATGTAAATTCAATATCTGTTCAATGTCGTATACATTGCAACGTTAACGACGTCGACAATGTCAACGTCGAAGAGATGTCCTAAATGTGGACAATGTAAACTCGATATTGGTTCAAAATCGTCGACATTGCGATGTCGAGAACGTCGACGATGTAAACGTTAAAGAAATATCCGCGATGTAGACAATGGAAATTCGATATCGATTCAACATCGTCGACGTTACGATGTCGACAATGTCGACGATGTTAACGTCAAAGAAATATCGGCAATGTTAACAATGTAAAATCGATATCGTATCAATATTGTATACATTGCGGTTTTGACGATATCGAAAAAGAAATATGTATTGGACATGAATGAAATGAATAGTTGATTTTCGTTTGTTATTGGGTTTATTTCTTTTTGAAATATATTTTTTGTCCTTTACTAGTAGATTTTTTAACCGATTTTTAAATGTCATATCTTTGACTGCTTAAAAACGGATGCAACTTTTGTTATTGCTCATGGAATGTACTCATGTATTAACTTTACAGAAACAGTATGCTATTAAGCCTTTGTATGAAGACAATAATAACGTTCTCGAATAAAAATAACCCAAAACAAATAAGTACATTCTAATTCGGCCTTTCTTGAATTAAATGAATTTCCATGCACATAATTTTCAATTTTTAAGCAAAATTACAACATTTTTTCAATTACCTTCACATATTTTATTTTGTATCACATTTTAGTTTATGCGGCATATTGACAAATACCATGACATATTCAAAATTACGTAACTGTCAGAGTTTGGTACGTTTTGTCCCCTTTAGATACACTGAGTTCTTGGTAATGAGAAACGCCATCATTGTTATCACTCTGATTTTAAGGGAAATTACTTCTTTTTCTCCTTTATCAAAAATCAACATAACAAAATACCATAAAGATTAAGTTGAAAAAGTTATTCAATATAAAGTACAATTTCTACAACAACAAAAAATAAAAATAATAAACAAAATATACAATGTCATGTTTTGCATTTTAAAAAGGCTGCATATAAGTGAAATAAAACATATTTACCATAGCCTAATCAAAATGGCACTGATAACGAAAACGTTGATGGCAAGTGATATTGAGAAACCAACAATCAATCCAATGGAAGGTGGCACTGTCAGCTTTGGATCAACTATCTGTAGATTAGCTGTGTCTTGAAAAAGAATCACAAACATGTAATTTTTAAAGTTTCAATCGATAGCGACTAAACTGTTGCACGAATGTCATAGGTTTATAACATTTTTTGCCATCCATACAACCATACAAACAACTTCCATTGAATCTGTCACGCATTCGGTTTATAAAAAATTTACTGCATTGATATTGACAGTTCTCTCCAAAAGACTGAACACATTCTGAAATTAGATGTCATTAAATTTATAATCGTTTCTCAAATAAATATAATGCAATTTAAAAAAAAATGTAAATGTTTATATTATAAGTAAAAATGTAGTTGATATAAAAACAAAACTATATTCAAATCAATTGCTCAAATGTAAAAAAATGAAAACAGCTGTCAATTACTGCGTAACTTATCTTTGTTGAACATTAACATTTCAAAAAATATCCAAAACATCAATGACTGTACATGTAACCGAAACAATTTAGCTGTGTCATTTAGTCAACTACATTTAAAGACGATAGTTTATAAATTGTCACTCACTTATGTTAAACTATTACATAATAAAAAAAACCCCGCGTCCTGTTTGGTCTTATATGCAGTATACAATCAAATTTCACCGACATAGAAACATACCAGATATATTTTTATTCTAAAACCTAACCGGGACAGAAAAAATACCGCCATAAAATATGGAAAATTTGAAAAGAAAAATACCTTCATTACATCTTGGACCCGTCCATCCTGCCTTACAAGTACACAGTCCGTCTGTGTGTCGACATGTCTGACAGGTAAAGGGACAAACATAAGAACAGTGTCTGCCGTAATACCCGTCTCTGCAAGCTGTAAGAGGAGGTTACTTAATGACGTGAAAACAATTTTTTGAAATGAATGCACAATGATTTGAAATGTGATAAAACATAGAAAATCATGTTCATATCTTACAGATGTTACAGAGTAATCCAATATACCCGTCCTGACAACCATTAGAACACTCTCCACTGACGTGGTGACATTGTTCTTCTCTTATACAATGTCCACTACATAGTCCTCTGCATCCCACTCCAAAATATCCATGTGGACAATCTAAAAACACATATTTTTTTAGTGAACGTAGTTTACGTCAGTATTTTATATGTTATATTTTAATCTGTACAAATTGCAATGTTAAATGGTGAGTAATACAAGTAGTAATTAGTATGGTAAATGTAATATTAAATTATTATATAAATGGCTAGCACAAAATAACGTAACTGGTCTTTTTAAAGCTATACATGCCACTTTTAAAGCTGTATTTGATATGTTGTAAACCCGACCAGATCCTTGTCAGTGTGATCATCTAACTTTCTGTAATTTATACAATTTAGTTCAAACGCATTCAAAAGTATTGAATATAATTTTCAATTAATTTATTCACTGACCGACCCGGTCCATAAATGCCCCAGCTTTAAACAAATATTATCACCTGATTACGTGAAGTCGCAAGCCTTTTCAGTATATAAACAAGACGTCGACGCGAAAGGGTGGTCGGCATGTTGTTACAATGTAACAAGCTAACGCATTCGTAGACAATAGAACGAAAATCAGAGACACTAATGTATTGAGTCGAGGGCCCCCGAAAGTAGCAATACTGACGTTCTGTTTTATATATTTTCTGATCAGGAATGAATTTAAAAGGTGATCTATAGGTTTATTGATAATATTTATTCTTTCGTAACAAAAGTTTTAAAGAAATATTTTTTTCAACGTCAAAAAAGCATTTCATTGATTTTTTAAACAAACTTGCTGTCATTCCTCTTCCCCCGTTCTATTCCTCTCGACAACTTTTTTCCGCAGTCACGTGCAGATTTACACATATTTAAATCGTTTTTAGATATGCATAAGAACATTTTAATTTTTCCTTACATAAAATAACTAGAATATTCAATTAATACCAATGAATAACCTTGCACATTTATCGCATTTTTTTTAAAATACAGATCATCTAGGTCGGGTTTCCAACAAATCAAAAACAGCGTTAAAAAGGCAAATATCGCTTTAAAATTAAATAAAATTAACGTCTAAAATCAATTTCTTGCTAAATTGTATATCCCATAGATATCCTTTTATTAGGGTGATTGAAGTAGCATATCTTTGTTGTGTATAGTTAAATTAAATATATGATAACTGTATAAACGTCTAGCTTACATGAACCTAAAATGTTTTTTCGACCATTATTTAAAATTAATTCTTGTTCAATGTTCTATCGCAAAGACTTCTACTATTTGGGTGATCGAAGATACGTACGTTTGCTACAATACCTGTTGGTGTAACCCGGGTCACAACCCATGTCACACTGCCCAGTCTGTTTGTGACATGGAGTGTTGTTCAGACAGTGACCACTACAGTTGTTCACACAGTCGTATCCATAGGTCCCGTAATCACACTCTGTAAAAACGTATACAAATAAATGAAATAACATAAGACATTAGCAACATCTAACAATTAAATATTTTCTCTCGTTAATTAATTACTAGTTCCCGCTCTACATGAATATTATTTTACCATTGTAGTGCACTAAACACCATGTTTTATTTATTGTTTGCACTCCTGATTAGAAGCTGGAATGTTGAATTTAAAAACGACATTATTCACGTAGGTGATACAAATCAAACATTATATTGAAAAATACAAGCAGTATCTTATTTTTTTGCATCAGTCTTATAGCTAACCATACTGTTCAGACTTGTTGAACACTCTTGCCTTTTGCATTATCCAAAAATAATAGTTTAACGCTTAAATATAGACCAATTATCCTTACGTTTTTTAACATGATTTAGGAAACTATTTGAATTATTTAAAGAATTTTGAAATCCTAGTATTTGATAAAATATTTGACATAAGGTAATAATCATGTATGTCCCATACTGTTATAATACATGCATGATATTAAACGTTTTGGAGACACCCTTTCTTAACTATATCTTTGTTTCTTCTTTATTAGTGTTTGCAAAAACAAAATGTAACCTAATAGCAGTTTATTAATTGATTTAATACTAACGATGATATTCAAACGTAATAACAAGGCAGTATGTACAATAGTAACCTTTATCACAAAAAGATCCTTTCCATCCAGCCTCACACCCTCTGTCACACTGGCCAGTCACGTGATTACAAACAGTCCCATCCCTACAATGCCCTGTGCACTGTAGACTGCAGTTGTTACCGAACCACCCATCTCTACATGCTTCTAAGAAAAGAAAAGAATTTATGAGAGCTGTACGAGGCCGTTCAAATTTTTGTGTCGATAAAATCTTTAAAAATCTACTAATCTCATGCATATGACTGATTTAAAATCTGTCGGCGGCACCTAGCAAAACACATTTATTCTTTTAAAAATTGTATAGTATCCCTTTTAACTATAATAAACTTCTAAAAGTTCGATAATCAAGAATTATTTGAATTTGAAGGTCCGTTAATCAAGGATTATTTGAATTTGAATTAAATTAAAATTTTAAAACCGATGTCATAACTCATTTTTGGCAATAATCGTAAGTCAATTTGTGAAATAGAAAGTTTGGAAATGAATAATACTCCAACAATGTAAATATTCATAATTAAAAAAGCCTTACTTGTATAACATGTAGTTCCCATCCATCCAGGTTGACATTCATAACACGTACCATTCTGAATGTGACACGTGTTCTCCTTACAGTTTGTGGGGCAAGGTGTGTCACAGTTAACGCCATACACTCCAGATTTGTTGCACCCTTTTTACGATTATAGAAAATAACATGGATTGTAATCAAATTAAGATTTTCTTTTATATTCATACGGTTACGTATTTTCGGTTTCTTATGCCTTCCTGTTTTTTATATTTCATAAAAAGATTAAGTTTATATTTTAACGGGAAGTTGACCATTTTTCAAATAACAATGATAACAATTTTATCAATGTCTTCTCTTCTTAAGAATGGTTATGAACACAAATACGGGAAGAAAAAATTACTCTAATAATTGACATACTCGAACAATACTTTAGAATATTGTAAATTCATTATATTTGGCGTGTACGATAATTGACGAAAATTGTAGGTTTTGAACAAGTTGGCGTGGATTTGAATTAGCGTATTCTTGAATGTGTCTTTTCTTATACATATATGCATGGCATTTGGCGATGAACTTGATTTAACGGTAGCCGCATTCCGCCAAAAGCGCTAAAAAGAATACACGACTAAATGTAGTACGTTTACAGTACTCTTACCATCCACAATGACTTCACAAAGTTCTGTAAAAACATAACGAGTTTCATATTCTGCTGGGTAGACAACTCCATCCAGTCGTTCGTTGTAAAAGATAACGTAACGTCCGTACACTGTGCATGTTGATGTAAAGTTCAGGGGGGGGGGGTAAATGAGGTCCGGCCTTGTAACACAATGTGGAATTTTGTATGGCACCAGTGTTTGATACATACAGGGAAAACCCGGCGAATCGACTCAGCTGTCGGTATTCTAGAAATACAGTTTAGTTTAACACTCTAGAAAATCACAAAACATTACTTTTCTGAAAGCAAATTATATATTCCATTAGTTTTATTTATATCCATGACCAATGTAAGAATAAAGTAGAGTTAAAGTCCAACAAATCATATAACGTTTAATGTGCTCTGCAAGATGTGTGTTATTCGGAATACAAAAAGCTATTGTTGAGGTCCATGTTTTTCGATGGACTTTTACGGCCTTTTCATGGTAGGGGAATTAGTGTAAAAATGCTTCCATGTCCCATTAACAATTCGTGATACAAATTTTTGCACGTCCAAAAGCTTCCCCTGTGCCTCCATCAATGTACGAATAATGTAGAATTCTCAAACAATGGCCAAAAAGGAAAAGGAACCCATATTTTATTATCATATATTCATCAAAGTAGCTAGATGATACCCCGCGCAAGCGCGGAAATTAACACTATGATATAATGCTTAAAATAATTAATTCTGGGTTTTTTTGCTCATTTTTTGTACATTCGTTGTCCGAACTTTTTTCTTAATTGCTTCCTTAGCCTATTCTTTAAAACTAAAATAAAAACACAACTGCATGGCTGAATATTAAGAGGCGTACGCAGCTAACTGGAAAAAAAACTTTTTTATTTTATTTCAAACACGTGAGTAGTTATATAGTGCGTCGTATCTTTTCATTTTGATCTTTAAGTCAAATTTCGCTATTATTTTTACCACTGTCCCGAAACAGAATTTCAGATTTAAAAAAAAAATTAAAAAGTATCTGTCCGATGGTAAACTCGCCCTACACTTTCCGCCATGACGTTAATTAGTCAACCTGCGTTCCTAGGCACTCCGTTCTGGAAGTTCTTTCCATCAAAATTTAAGCCACATCAAATTGTTCCATTATATTTATTAGCTACCCAAAGGTGTACAATCCAAGGTGTCTGCCAGTAATGTTTGATGAATCGTCCTATACTAAGTATTCGACATGACGTTAATTAGTCGACCCGCGTTCCTGGTTACCCCGTTCTGGAAATTTCTATTCCTGTTCTATCCATCAAAACTAAAATCGGGCATTCTAGAAACGAATTGCCTTATTTTATTTATTCAACATTTGTCAAATCTTAACTTCTATGTATACTGTAAGTAAGTTCCTAGTAAATATATTCATTCTTTGCGTAGTCATTCAATATCATTTCATAGTAAGGCCACACCAATAAGATTTCTTGTTCGTCGGACCCGCGCGCTCGTATTTTAATAAAAGTGCAAAAATAATATTATTTTAAATTTCCCGCGTCCGGAAAATTTCGTTCCGTTTCCCGCTCCAATTTATTTTTTACTTTATATTCTCGGTCTCGTTTGCGTTTAGAAATCACCGGAAATTTACTATTCCTTAGTAGTAAGAGAATAAACGTTGATTATCTTAAACAACATACGGTGTTTTTAAATCTCAAAGTGAAAAACAATAGAAAACGATTATGTGTTCTACTACAAGCACTGCCATAAATACGACTTTCGATGTCTTATCGTCTTATTTAAACTCTTCGAGAGACTCGGTAATCGAAATGAGGATGACAGCAAGGATGGGTCAATATACCAGCTCAGTTTATAGAAGCAAAACTTTCGGACATTGGAGTTAATGAGATTTTGGATACGCTTTGATGTAAGTATATAAAAAATCATAACACTTTTAGAAATTCCTTTGGCTCTAACACCCTCTATTACATACTGTTGCATATCGTATGGGGAAGACACACACACTCTATCTATAATATATAAAGCAGGGGTTGAGTCGGAGGAATATAGAAATAATTTTATAGAGATGAATAGTACGTTATTTTTATTGCGTTTTTTTTTAGAATTAAAATACACATGTACATTTAATATTTTTTCTCTAAATTTTAACACAGGTTTATGGGTAGAATACCATTGATGCCTACAGGTCATATTAGTTCTCAAAGTGAAGTTGGTCGTCAAAATATAGACTTATGCAATATTCAAAAGGGTTGGAACATTGGTCTGTGCGAAGAATGTGACAATTGTATTTAGAAGTACAAAAATTGACAATAGACCAAGTAAGTGATATTGTGAACTATCTAATTAGATGAAATAATGAACAATGTCAATAGCTCAATGGCAAACTTGATCATATTGTTACTGTGTAACGATATTTATAACTACTCTGAATATGGTATATTTCAGTTAGAAGGTTCTTCTTCAACATATAAAGGAGGAAGATTAACTTCACTTCTGATGTTTCCACTGTTCCAGGAACAAAGAATTTAAAGCTTGGTTTTAATGGTTTGAAGAGCTTTAGCCTGCTCTTGAGATGTGGAAACCTGCTTCTTCAATGTTTCACTGAGACATTACCTTCCTCCTTTTTGTATTCATTGTGAATCAGTCAAAGACTTTCTGTATTGTAAATTTGTTAAATGTTTTGGATTTTATTATTTTTCTAGTTGTTATCACACAAACATGAAAGACTAACTACATCTATAAGCTTTTTGAATAAATAGTTTTTTATCATCCTATATTTATTAAGACTTATTTTGTATATCACAATAACAATGATACTTTACATTAAAGCCAAGCCAAAAAAGGCAAAATTATCATAAAAAATCATGTTTGTAACAAACAATATTTGCATTTGAATTCAATGAAGAAAAAAAATCATGTCAATCTCGACAATTAATTTAGGTTGTATATGTATTGTTGATCTACAATAATTGAGTGCAGATAAATGGAAATCATTTAATGTTTCATATTTTACATGATTATTTAACTTTATATAGATTTTTAGTCCTTTTTACTAAACAAATGTAAAAAATAAAAAAAATATAATCGCTCGCTCCACCTATTTTATGTACCGCCTGGAAATTATGTCAAAACAAAATAATAATATAATTATCAAATCGCTCGCCCGCCCCTACTTTTTTAGGTCATTTGTCCGAAGAACAAGAAATTAAATTGGTCTAAGCATATATTTTGATACAAATTTCAACTGACTTGGGTCCGCCAAAGCGTGTCCTCCACCCTACTCTCATTTTTGCTAATTCGGGCTTGTTTATCGGAAATAAAAGTAGGTTTTTATTTAATTTTACAATAAGTACTTATTAGGTAAAATTCAATTATAGCTTACGGACATCATACGTCTCGTGTTGAAATACCAAATGTGTAAACAGTTACTATGATGCAGGCATGTTTGAGTTTATTGGCAAAATGTCTTAATTTATAAGTATAGATATATGCCTAGTTTCTAACTTGAAAAAAAAAAAACTTGTGTGAAACCGCGCGTTGAGCGTTCATTTTTTGTGCATGGCGATAAATCTCCGCCTACCAAATTTCAGCTCAGCGCATTTCTGAGATAAACTCTTCTGTCTATTAATCACACATTTTTCGCTAACAAATCGCATTCTTTTAAAACTGGTCGTGAAACGTGCCACACCATAAAATGGGTATTGCATGACAAATCCAATTATTTGAGCGATGAAAATCAAGCGCATTCCTGAGGTATATCAGAATAGATATTATGTAAGCGTTGTTAATGAATTATATTTTTCATGTTATTTAATAATTCTTTACAGCATCTTGTCAAGATCGTGAGATCTCCAATCGTTAACCGGTCATGTAGATAGACAGCTGCAAACTTGACTACAAACGTAAGTTTGAATAATTTAGGCGTTCGGGTAACTTGATTTGGCCAACGGGGAATGAGATAGGGAGAGACTATCACTTGTTTTGAGGAAAAAAATATCGAATTTTCAACATTCCACATACTTGAATATCCCTTTAGGTGAAATGATATCGCTTCAATTAAGAACGACGAACTGTGCACTAGATTAAAGCACGAAATGTGTTATTTGGCAAACAGATTACCAAAATTGTAAAATAATATGGTCTATACTCCCACGCCGAAATTGGATAGGGGTAAAACACCCTGATAAGAATTTTCGGAGTAGGGCTATACCACGCTGAAGGAGTGCATATGTCGAATTTTACAATCAGCAATAGAAGCTTTTATTTCCTAGTATTCGTTGGGTGGCAGAGATGTATAAACATCTCTGATTGGCGGAAATGCCAGACAAGAGAGACGTTATTCATCATTATAGGATTATATTAATTATGATTATGTATATTACATGCTTGGTAGAGCATATGGTGGCTCGCTAAGGCTGCCATAGGAGCCATACAAGCTTGCTATGGAGTGCATTAGGAGCTTGTGTGATGGATCCGTTTGGTTTTACAGTAACCTCGTACCCCGTTCGGAATAAAACAGTATAAACAACAAAACAGTATATTACAAACCGAACTCTTTGTAGTTTTTAAACATGATGTCAATGCTGTAAATGTTGTACACTCTACCAAGATCCACCACACTGTCTTGTAAGGAGAGTAAGGTCCTATTATATCAGTCCTCATACACGTTGATACATTTCTATCGACGGCATTACGTGCGCCATACAACGTCATAGAACCAGGGTATATTGACGATTGGGTAGCCACTTTCATGTAAGATAAATCATCTGTAAAATGAAGTATGCATCAACACAGCTAAACATTGTCATTTGTTAAATTACTGAATCTAAACAATACCTTTAATTCAATGGGAACAAGTTTTAGATCCCCCAAATTAATATCAAAATTTACAAATGTAAAATGTATCGATTTGGCGACAATATACTAATAAACTTTAAATGGTACATAAATTTGTTTGTCTAATCACATTTATTAAGGAATTTATTATCTACACCGAAATGCAAACTTGTTGGTGTAATATATAATCAAACTGTTTAACAAAACAGAATCATACAAACTACTTGTGATTAACTCTAATACTGACCATATACAGCTGCTAGTAGGAAATTGCTTAACATGTTTAAAAGCAGGATAATTAATGAAAATATATAGAGAGAAAACAGTGACATTAGATTTACAGTGAAATTGATATAAAAATAATTAATTTCCTTACAGGATCTACGTCTATATGTTACATGTAAGTTTAAAACATTTTATATATAACTGACATACCTATGATAGATAAAGAGTTCACTATTAAACGTCCGTTTTTACTAGTTGTTTGAATAAACAGCCACATATCGTACAAATTTGAAATGAATTCGAATGTATGTTGTGTCTATAAATGTCAATATGGTTTTACAATTCGAAGCTCTATTTTTTAGCCAATCGTCCTGAAGAAATTGAACCTATTGTAAGTCATTGCAATTTGAACAATCATACTAACATAGTAGATACCATACACAACAATAATCGTTATATTAGTTTCTTTTAGGTGTGGTTTCTTCTTGAAAATAGCAAAACATATATTAATTTTATTCCTGAGTTTGCATTATTACAAATAGGCCTACTATAAAAATGACGACGGAAACACTTTAAAATACTTATGAATATGTAATTGTTTACATACCATATGAGAATGATACAGATAACCCTGCAAGATATATAAGTAAGTAAGTGTTGTAGTCCATAGTCAGATAATCAATAAAATAACATTAGCTTGTTAAAATGTACAAGGAAGATATAAAAGTACTTTAATACATAAATATGGACGACCAAACATTACTTAGTAGGCCATATACGATATCTTATAAGTTTTCTTCATACAATATTTAAAAAGCTCATGAATGCATTTTCTTTCATATACGAAAGTCCAACGATAAACAAAATAGTGAATAAACGCATATTTCACTATCACATACGGGACATCTTTATTGTAGACTGTCTGTGCGATGCAATAATTGTTTCAAAGGAGTCACTTTTAATATCCGTTAATGTTTAAGGAAGTATAGTTGAAAGTAAAACAGCAACATGAAAAGCAAACGTGGTATAAAATCAGAAGAAATATATCAGAAGGTTTGTGGTTTGATTACTTGATGATAGGTTTGTTTTGTATATTTAAAGTGCTAATCAGGATGTAAGCAAAGAACATTGATCTTAATCACAGTGTGTTTTTATTTCAATTTTTGTTCATTTCGTGCTCTCTCTCTCTCTCTCTCTCTCTCTCTCTCTCTCTCTCTCTCTCTCTCTCTCTCTCTCTGCCCGAATTTTCAAAATTACATTTTGGCGGCCCATCAGAGAACAAAGGATACAGCTCGGTTATTTATTTAACTGAATACTAACCTTTATGTTACCTTTCAGTCACATTTCAGTTTAATAAATGACAGAGCTTTAAATATCCTGTGGAAAAAAATTTCAAGGTATCCCTTATTGGTATTAAAAACCTACTCTACAATATCAGTTTGTGTTTAATTATAGTTTATTTGCAGAAAGTATATGGATATAACCTTTATGATATTTGTAATAAAATCATTTTACATGCATTGGTTTTACGAAACATATACATAAAACACTTGTGTGAAATCGTAGATATCTTTGTGAATAATTTCCGTGTGTAATAGGAAGTTTAATGTTTAGTGGATAAAACTAACAAAACGAAAATCAATTTGAGAATTACTATCAATTCTAAAGATTAAATATCAAATTATTTCCCCTTTCTTTGATAAGTGCTGTTTTCGTTTGTGTCAAAAAAAACTAAATAATTAATAGGTGGTTAATTTCTATTGGTACAATTGTTTCCGTATGAAAAACTCCCTGACATTTCAAATGGTCTGTTTGTAGGACGTCCTTGAGGTTTGTTGGAGAAGGTAAAGGGCAAGTTAATGGTTATCAGATGAAATATCTTTTATTACTACTTTATTTCCAAATGGTATGCAGTTTTTGGGGGTTTTTTGTTCCTAACGCAAGGCATCTAATCAGTCGTTGTCTTTGTTCGATCTATGGCGTTTCAATTGACACAACAGGCGAAATTTATTAAATAAATGGCTAATAAAACCAGATTCTGGTGTAGAAAAAGGGCATATTTTAAATGTATTATTACCAGACTATATTTGGTAACCAGTGTGTGAGCATCAATATAGGATCTGCTTGTTGCGGTGTTTAGATAGACACCAAAGACAGATAAGACAACCCGGTATGAGCCAAACACACTACTGTCATAAGCCAAGGTAGCAAGGGACAGTTTCGGATAAAGTACCCGTCAATATTTTTGTAAAATTGAGAGTTGTTGTACTTGAAGGCTTATGAGTGTTGCTAAAATTCATGAAATTATTTATAATGATTATCATTAGTTAGAGGGATGTCTCTTGTTGAAATTGACATGCAATATGTAGGCCCCATAGGTTAGGTACATGAGAATCAGAAGTAAAATGCGAAACCGCGGCGATGACTGTTGTGTTGACTTTATACAGTGAAATTGCAAGTGACAGACGGGAGGTAAAATAACACGAAAAGTAGGTGGATGGGACATTGTAAACTATACACCGGTAAGTTTCTGACATGTGGTGGTGCAACATGCACACGGTACGGAAGGTCAACCCTTTGCAGGGAATCTGGGGGAGGTCTAAAAAGCTGAAAAATCATGAAAAATTAGCAAAATATGAAAGGGTTAAAATCTCATAAAATCCAGTATGTAGAAAATTTTACAGGTTTTGACTAGTAATTTTCTTCAGAAATAAGTGATTGACCCTATAACAAGTGAATTATAGGTATTTGTGCTCAATGGGAACTGAGGAAATTCTAGTTACAGAGTTCCGAAGACACGCATCCCCTGGCTACAATGAATTGTATCAAAAAAACTGTCCCGTGCCACCCAAACAACACGACAACATAGGTCTGAACTGTGTAACCTACTTAACTATACATCTTGTCATGAGAGTTGAAGACATTTTCCATTGCAAATAACTTGTGCATAAACAATCCATAAAGTTCATTGTTCATCTGTAAACATGTGTCAGATGTGGGATGTATACTAGCGGAAAAAAGAAACTGTGCATTATAAAATTTAGTATAATTTTTTCTATATCTATTGTTTGTATTATAAAATTTAAACAATCGATAATGGTATTGATTTTGACAATATCGGATGGTAACCGTCCGGGTGCACGGACTTTTTCATGGTTAGTGAGCACCTGTTGTTTATTGAAGAATTTGTACGCACGAGTTTTACGGGCCAATACTGTTTAAGAACTGTAAAGGATTTGTTTAAACTTTTTTTGTTAAGGAAATCACCTAAGTTTCAATAAAATTTACCCCTATGTCATGCCACGACTCAACGAAAACCAACGTAATCGTGCTGTTGGGATGCTGCAAGCTGGAATGGCACAAAATACTGTAGCAAGACACTTTGGAGTTCATCGGAACACCATCCATTCATTATGGAGACGTTTTCAACAATCTGGCAACACCCAGGATCGACCGCGCTCTGGGCGACCTCGTGTGACGTCACGTCAACAGGACAACCACATTAGACTTGTGCATATGAGATATCGTTTCCAGACAGCAAGTTTGACTGCCAGTAGCATTCCAGGACTTCGACCAATTAGTCCAAGAACTGTGCGTAATCGTCTGCGCGAGCAAAACATCAGACCACGACGTCCAGCGGTGCGCCCAGTACTGCTTCAACGTCATCGTATCGCCAGACTCGCGTGGTGCACACATCTGCAATTCAGAATACAAGACTGGGCCAATATTCTGTTCACTGATGAATGCAGATTTCATTTGGATACCAGTGACGGTCGTTGTAGGGTGTATCGTCGCGTTGGGGAGCGTCACCAGGACGCTTGTGTTGAGCAAATTTGGTGGAGGTAGCGTTATGATGTGGGGTGGAATATCAGCACGTGGAAGGACCCCTCTACAAATTGTCAATAGAAATCTCAACGGCGTACGCTATCGAGATAAAATTATTCAGCGTCATGTGATACCCTTCATACAGAGACATCAAAATCACATCACTCTGCAGCAAGACAACGCAAGGCCACACGTTGCACGTGTAGTCAGGGACTTGTTTGTTCAACAGAATGTCGATGTATTGCCTTGGCCAGCTGTTTCCCCCGATTTGTCGCCGATCGAGCACGTCTTGGATGAAATGGAAAGACGTTTACGCCGTTTACCAAATCAGCCAGTGACTTTTGCTGATTTAGGCCAGGCTTTAACCAACATCTGGAACAACACCCCTCAAGCATTTCTGAACACTTTAGTGGCATCAATGAGGCGTCGCTGTCAAGCATGCGTTAACGCAAATGGTGGTCACACGCGTTATTAATATTGTTAATTCAATTTCAAATAACAGTGAGTTTCGAGTGTGCTGAAATTGACGTTATTCGACGTTGACATTAATGTGTTATGAGATGTTGTTACGAATACATGTGTTACCAGTATTACAAAAAAAAAATTGTTCATTGTAATTTTAAAATGTTTTTTCATATATTGAATAATGCACAGTTTCTTTTTTCCGCTAGTATAGAATAAGAATAATACAAACTATTTTATGTTCATTGCCTGACGCCATGGCTTTAGGCATATCTAAGGTTTAAAAGATGCATTCTCCGAAACAGTGCAGATAAAAGACGCTAGCAATATTAATATTGATCATAAAAAATAATTGATGCATGTTTAATGTGTCAACATTTAAATTCGCAATTAATGAAAATGTTATTTGGGATCAAATAAGCATCAGTGAGCAAGAGTTTTTAAATAAAAAGGAGGTTCATTAAAATATTGATTCCAAACATTAAAGATTTGTAGAAATGGGGCTGACATCGCAATATGCTGTTACATATTGTCTATTACGATACTGAAGTAATCAAAGGAGGTACTATGGTTAGAAAAGACGAAATCTTTCATTATGCATCTTAATATAACAAATACTACTTAAAATTTGACTGTTTTTTTTTTCGCTTTAAAGCGTACATAATTTGGCACATGTACATTTCTTAAATAATATGAAATAATTTAGTTGCAAGTGATATACATCTATATGCACTAGATAAGAAGAACACTTAATTTGTTTCTTGAATCTGTATGTTCCGGTTATGAATTTATTAAAACAAATTATTATAATACAATCTAATTGATATACATTTCCTAGGAAATTATGTACTTTTATAATACCATTCGTCTGCAAAAACATATCAAACATATATCAAGGTAACGGTAAGGAAGGAATTAAAAAACCTGAAAAACATTAATGAAATAAATTGTCAGCTGATAATCTAATGAATGAAAACAAGTATTCCTTTTAAAGGAATGATCGGCAATAATGATATATGGATAGCTAGAAGCAATTAACATGATCAGTTTGATGTAAAATAATAAAAAAGTACTGTATTTTTACAAAATATAGAATATTTTGAATCTGTACACCATAATTTCATTATTATAAACCGTCAACAAATTTAATTTTGAAATAAATTTGGGAAAAGCCGTTCGTAAACTCCTTGTCTAATTTTATATTTTTAACGTAATTATTAAATGTAAATGTATCTTCTTCTTCTTCAGAATACTGAGTAGGGCTCTTCAAAGAGCATTAACACGTATACAAAGAAAGAGTTGTATTAAAATAATTTAATGCGACTGAAAAACATTAAATGCCATCATAACTTGCTATTGAGGTCGCATTATAACGTAACCTTGTTTATAAATAAAGCCGTCTTCCTAGCTACTATTATGCAACATCAATAGATCGAGGTCAGTTCATGGAGCATCTTCTTATGATTGAGGTCAGTTCATCGAGGTCAACTGCATTACTGAATGAATCTTTCGATCGAAATTCTTACGCGTGAGACAAAATGTGCATTCTTGAATTAACAGGTCGAACTGTATTTTATGTATGTTTGCATCTTTTAAGGTAAATGAATTGAAATAAAACCGAGTAAAATGTTATATAAATACTAAACCAAACTTCAAGTTTTTATAAGAACTACTTATGCAAGCGGAATGTGTGCGCACGTAGAAGCATTTGCCGGATGCCTCATATGGACACAACAGTGATCGGCCGAAGCCGATCACAAAAACAAGAGGCCCATGGGCCACATCGCTCACCTGAGGAACAATAGGTATGATAAAATCAGATTAATGGAGTCATAATAAAAACTATCTGGACAATGTAGTATAATACATGTAGATCCTGTATAAATAAAAATCTATTTTTTCCACTGGATATTCTTATGTTTATTATCATTAGTCCCTTTTCTAACAGGATGATTTTATAGTAATATTACATGTTGAGCATTGCAGCTCTCAAAAGATCTTAAACAATAGTTTATAAATGGGATATAAACCTACATCAAACTCTGAACCCCTTGTGAGACCCAATAGTCCAGGAATCATCCAGAAGCCAAAATCTAAACAATATTAAATAATCACCTGGCTGATTAGTTTCTGAGAAGAAGATTTTTAAAGATTTACTCTTAATATTCCTATTTAAAAATTCCACCCCCATTGTGGCCCCACACTACCCCCAGGAATCATGATTTTTACAGCTTTGAATCTACACTACCTGAGGATGCTTCCAAACAAGTTTCAGCTTTCCTGGCCAAATGGTTCTTGAGAAGAAGATTTTTAAAGATTTACTCTATATATTCCTATGTAGAGATTCGATCGCAAATTGTGGCTCCACTCTACCTCTGGGGGAAATGATTTTCACAACTTTAAATAAACACTACCTGAGAGTTGCAGCTTTTCTAGCCAAATGGTTCTTGAGAAGAAGATGTTTAAAGATTTACTCTATATATTCCTATGTTTTAAATCGACCCTCCGTTGTAGCCCCACCCTACCTCCAGGGGTCATGATTTTCACAAATCTAAATCTACACTACCTGAGGATGCTTCCACATAAGTTTCAGCTTTTCTGGCCAAATGGTTTTTGAGAAGAAGATTTTTAAAGATTTACTCTATATATTCCTATGTAAAAAGTCGAACCCCCCCCCCCCATTTTGGCCCCAACCTACCCCCGGGGGTCATGATTTTCACAACTTTGAATCTACACTACCTGTGGATGCTTCCACATAAGTTTCAGCTTTTCTAGCCAAATGGTTTTTTAGAAGAAGATTTTTAAAGATTTACTCTATATATTCCTATGTAAAAAGTCGACCCCCCATTGTGGCCCAAGACTACCCTCGGGGGTCATGATTTTCACAACTTTGAACTACACTACCTGAGAATGCTTCCACATAAGTTTCAGCTTTTCTGGCCTTACGGTTTTTTTGAGAAGAAGATTTTTAAAGATTTACTCTATATATTCCTATGTAAAAAGTCGACCCCCCATTGTGGCCCCACCCTACCCCCGGGGGTCATGATTTTCACAACTATGAATCTACACTACCTGAGGATGCTTCCACATAAGTTTCAGCTTTTCTGGCCAAATGTTTTTTAGAAGAAGATTTTTTAAGATTTACTCTATATATTCCTATGTAAAAAGTCGACCCCCCATTGTGGCCCAAGACTACCCTCGGGGGTCATGATTTTCACAACTTTGAACTACACTACCTGAGAATGCTTCCACATAAGTTTCAGCTTTCCTGGCCTTACGGTTTTTTTGAGAAGAAGATTTTTAAAGATTTACTCTATATATTCCTATGTAAAAAGTCGACCCCCCATTGTGGCCCCACCCTACCCCCGGGGGTCATGATTTTCACAACTATGAATCTACACTACCTGAGGATGCTTCCACATAAGTTTCAGCTTTTCTGGCCAAATGTTTTTTAGAAGAAGATTTTTTAAGATTTACTCTATATTTCCTATGGAAAAAAACGACCCCCCCATTGTGGCCCCACCCTACCCCCGGGGGTCATGATTTTCACAACTTTGAATCTACACTACCTGAGGATGCTTCCACTTAAGTTTCAGCTTTCCTGGCCAAATGGTTCTTGAGGAGAAGATTTTTGAAAATTTCTCGAAAATTTTCATTAATTCCTTATTATCTCCCCTTGTAAGAGGGCTTGGTCCTTAATTTTCACAACTTAGAATCCCCTTAGACTAAGGATGCTATGTGCCAAGTTTGGTTGAAATTGGCCCAGTGGTTCTTGAGAAGATGTTGAAAATGAGAAAAGTTTACAGACAGACGGACGACAGACAAAATGTGATCAGAATATCTCACTTGAGCTTTCAGCTCAGGTGAGCTAAAAAAACATACTTTTTTATAATACAATCAAATTGCGTTTAACTGTTTTTTTTGTGTCAAAATTTGTGATCCAGTAGGCTAGGAATACGTTGACATTACGTTATAAATATGTTTGTGGAATATATCTTAATCTACAGTGTGCCAAACAAATACGGGAATAATAAAGTATGGAAAAAATGGCTTAAAACCTAACAAGAAGAGGCCCAGAGGCCACATCGCTCATCTGAGGAACAATAGCCTTAACTCTGATCAAATTAGCATTACAGTATCAAAATCCAAATATCTTGACAACTAAGTACAGTAGATATTGCTCAAAAAATTTAAAATATCTGCCGATTTTTATCCACATATTTTTATGGTTAATATCAAGCCCCTTTTGTTGTTGTACCTGTAAGATTTTTCTCTATTTCTATATAATCCCCCCCCCCCTCTTTGTGGCCCCACTTTTCTCTAGGGAATCATGGTTTCATCAAACTTTAATCTGCACAACCCGTGCTTTCACACAAGTTACTGCTTTTTAGACTGAAAACTTTCCGAGAATATTTTTAAAGATTTTCTCTATATATCCTATGTAAAATTCATCTCCCCATTGTGGCCCCACCCTACCCTTGGGGACCATGATTTAAAGAAACTTGAATCTACACTATCTGAGGATGCTTCCACTCCAATTTGAGCTTTCCTGGCCTAATAGTTTTTAAGAAGAAGATTTTTAAAGATTTTCTCGATATATTCCTTTGTAAAAATTCATCCTCCCATTGTGGCCCCACCCTACCCCCGGGGACCATGATTTGAACAAACTTGAATCTAAACTACCCAAGGATGCTTCCATACAAGTTTCAGCTTTTATGACCTTATAGTTTTTGAGAAGAAGATTTTTGAAAAATACCTACAAATTTTCAATAATTCTAAATTATCTCCCCTTTAAAGAGGGTGTGGCCCTTACAACGCCAACGACGACAGACAACGGACAAATTTTGATAAGAAAAGCTCACTTGCGCTTTCAGCTCAGGTGAGCTAAAAGAGGCACATGGGTCAAATCGCTCACCGGAGCACATTACCTTCTTCAACCCCAATCGAACAAGTGAGGAAACTGTAATCTACACTGGTCTGAGATTGATTCTGAACTTGTTCTAGTGACCTAAAAGCTGCTGGAATGAGTTTTGGTCATGATTGAGAAACAATTAGATAATATCACACAAGTACCAAGTGTAATCTTCTAATGATTCTTCATGAAAAAAATTATAGCATCGACAGAATTGCAGGAAGTATATTTCCTTCAACCTTAAAAGGGCGAGTGTATGGTTAGCCATTCTACTCACAATTATTTATTTTTATACTTAGGTCACAATTGTCACTTCCTGGAAATGTGTGCTTTGGTCCCATGTGATTATCTGCTTGATGTAAATTGGAACTGTACATTTACTAAAAAAAACAAGATTTCTATAGTAAACTAATTTTTAAAAAATATTTGTTCATGCTCAGAATATGCAATAAAATATTTTATTTTTGGTATTTTTCACAAATTTATATACTATATTATGCAAAGGAATGTTTAGGCTTAACATAAAAATTGATAAGAATAAGTAAAAAGTACTTTGTTTGCGTTTTCTTGCATGCAATTGTGAAGTTATACTGCAGTAAAAAAATGTCTTGATTAAAAACAATATTTGGAATTTGAAAATAGAGAGGTTATAAGCCAGTGGGCAGGGTCCACTATCATTTTGTTTTCATTTTGCCACATACTGGTTCTTTAAGTAACTGAACCTGCATGCATGTATTTTATTGATAACATGCAGTTAAGCTCTCACAGATGATTTGGCTTATAAATATTTTCTTGCTTCAGATATGTTTTGATGTGAACCCTTGATAAATACTATTGTGAATGTGAAACTTGTTTAAATTGCATGATTTAACACTCTACAATAAATTTAATTTTGATAGACAGAACATAAAACATAAATTTCATTTTAAAAATAATTAATTTGGATACAATTAAATCATGTATGAAAAATTCCATAAGAGATAACGGATTCTTTATACTCATAATTAAAAGTAGTTAATACACGTAAATGCAAAATTAAAGAAATATTTCAAATAGACATGTATACAAGGATTGTTAGAAAAGTTTGCAGTATAAAAAAGCATATTATTTGAATAAAAGGCACATAATACTGCACGTACTACAATCATTTAGGTCGAGATAAAGATTTAATCATTTTATTACTATCACAATAAATCCTTTTTTTATAATACAATCAAATAGCGTCTAAATTTTTCCTCAAAATTTATTTGTTTTCCGGGTAGATGAGAAATGCGTACAACTTAAGTTATAGATATTTTTGTGAGCATATATCTTAGTAATCATATAATAATACAAATCGGTAAGCCAAACAAATGATTGAATAATGAGGTATAGTTAAAATGACTAAATTAAAAAAAATCAAAAGAAAAATGTAAAGAATCGCTCTTTTGTGTCATTAACCAACTCGATAATAAACATTAGATTTTGTGTTGATCCTTCTAGAATTACAGGAAGTATTTAAATGTTTTAACGACTAATTAATAAAACACTATGGATCTATTGATTTCATTAAGCAGATTAAAAAAAGAAGATTTGTAAAATGTGTGCATCTGTTTGAACAATTTCCTTATATAACAGGACGTTTATGCTGAGTGGATAAAACCACCAAAACAAAAAGCGTTTTGACATTTTATCACGCAGAATTAAAAAAAAATTCCCTCTTTCATTGTTAATGGTTGCTTCGTTTTGTTTCTATTTGTATCACAATTGATTTTATATACAGATAGATGATTTGTGCTCTTCATTATGTGATATTCATAGTCAAAGCTATTTTTAAATAAACATTATTTGGCGTATTCGTAAGGTAAAAACGACGATAATTTAAAAACAAAATATTAGACATTCATTTATATCGCTTTTCTAAGTAAAAATCAAGTTCAAACGACAACAGCTTAACCAAAAAAGTGAACAAAGTTTCAAAAACAAAACTGCATGGGCTACATAAATGAATGAAGTATGTCCAACGCACGATGTTTTATCAATAATGTCGACATCGCAACGTTGGATTGAAATCATATACTTTTTACATCGTCGACATTGTCGACATCGCAATGTTGACCAACATCGAGTCGACGTTGTGTCTATATCCTGTGCCTTTTTTCTTGTTTACATCGTTGATATCGCAATGTTAATCGACATCGAGTAGACATTGTGTCTAAATCGTGTGCTTAGTTTCCTGTTTACATCATCGACATTGCATTGCAACGGACAACATGAAAGAATTAACTGCGATGTACTCAATATCGGTTCCATGTCGTATACAGTGCGACGTTAACGACGTCGACCATGTCAAAGTCGACGAGATGTTGTCAATGTGGCCAATGTAAACTCGATATTGGTTCAAAATCGTCGACATTGCGATGTCGACAACGTCGACGATGTAAACGTTAAAAAAAATATCCGCGATGTATACAACGAAAATCCGATATCGATTCAACATCATTGACGTTGCGATGTCGACAATGTCGAGGATGTTAACGTCAAAGAAATATTATCGGCAATGTTGACAATGTAAAATCGATATCGTATCAATATTGTATACATTGCGATGTTGACGATATCAAAAAAGAAATATGTATTAGACATAAATGAAATAGTTGATTTTCGTTTGTTATTGGGTTTATTTCTTTTTGAAATATATTTTTTGTCCTTTACTAGTATATTTTTTAACCGATTTTTAAATATCACATCTTTGACTGCTTAAACACGGATGCAACTTTGTTTATTGCTCATAGAATGTACCCATGTATTAACTTTACAGAAACAGTATGCTATTAAGCCTTTGTATGAAGATAAGAATAACGGGACCGGAAGTAACGACAAAATATTGACCTGAAATTTTCTGACAAATTTTGTCATGAATAGGATCTGAAAATTTCATCAAAATCGACTAAAGCGTTTTCTTTTCTATCTTTAATGCACACTCCGTCAAATTCCATTTAACCCTCGATAAATATTTCAATAGACATATATTAATACTGTAAAATATTATTGTGATTTTTTATTTTTAAAAAAATCGAAAATGAGTAAAATCTATCATTTCAAAAATAAAATCAGAAACAGAAACACAACTAGAGCAAAGCTCGTTGCAAAGCAACGAGTAGGTCTTCCGTTGAAGCTGCGAATTAAAATGATGTTAATGTACATGGAAAGGATTATCTTCATGGTAACGCTATAGTAGCTATACTAAACGACTAATATAAACGTACAATTTATCTTGGACTTTTATTTGTCCTTGTACATGTAGCAGTGTGTAACAGGTATTGTTTGCAAATAAAATTGGGATTGCTATTGGAAATTTAAAAACAAAATCTGGCGCTTTGAAATTAAATAATAAATTGAAGTCAAATTTGTTATTAATTGAAAATAATTAAATAATTGTAGTTTATAGCTTGATACGTGCGTGAAACCTGAAACATTTATCAGCTTTAGATTTTCTGGTAAAGTTTCAACTGGAAAGGTCCATAGGGAGAGACAACAGACCCAGACATAAATTTATCTGCATATGCTATGACCATGGGCATTTAATTACATACTTGGTTCATGGTCGCAATTGTAACACACTCTTAATCCTCAGAAATGATTGTTTCAAGTATGATACAGATAATGGCAAAGGGATAGAATTTGGGTAGATGTCTGTTGTGACATTGACATTTCTTTTAAATGTGATAAAGCGCATTTATGAGAATATATTGTGATATCTGGCGGCGTGACAGGTTGACCACTATGCATCTGCAATTGGGGACCCTTATAAAGCGTTTTTGCATCAGCTATTTAATAATGCCGTGTTTGAACTGACAGTATCAAATTTAAAGATTTAGATTAGATTTGTATTAGCTTATGTTAATGTCATTTATAACCATTAATGTTGCTGCTTTGGTGTTTACTGGTTTGTTTTCGGAATTACTGGAGAATGGTCCGTTTACATGTATGTGGAGAAATACTTTTAACAGCAAACAATTATTTTTTGGTCGAGCATAATTTTTAATTACAATTAAAGTGTGTTGTGTCCAAATAGATAAGTAGGTCAAAAGGGCGATTCAAAATATGGCGGACAGCCAAAATTCATAATACTTTCTTAAAGTCCCTTTTATGGCAAAAAACAGCGAGACACTATTATAAATTGACCAATCATAGTTTTTTAAACGATATGATACACTATTATTAATTGGCCAAGCATAGTTTTTAATATATTAAGTGTGCCGAATCCGGGAAATTATGCTGACCGTCACGAAAATTGCTTAATTCAAAATGGCAATTCAAAATGGTAGATGGCCAGAATGATTTTGGTAATGTATAAATCATTTCTGTGAATGATAAGTATGTGATTTTAAATTTGCAAAGGTCTATACAATAAACGTTGGCACGTTTGTATCCACACTTTACGGTTCTACAACCTTTGATGTAGTTACATTCTTTAAAATTTAAGGAAGATCCAGGAATAAAATCTTCAGCATTAAAATGGCAGCAAACGACCATCACTTAATTGTAGTCTCATCTCGGTTAAGATGTGGCTATGTTTACAAAGTTCTAAAGACTTGACATAATTATCACTGCAGAATTGAGGGGGATCTTTATTTGCTTTAAATGGGTTCCAAAAAGCATCCGCAAGATTATTTATGAGAACGTGTTGCGAATTAACATTGGCATGGTCTAACAGAAGAGAAAGCATCATCTCTGTGGATGAGATCGGTGGTGATTCTCTTTCTCTGAATTAGAAAACACAATGCTTTTTATGCATTTCTTCTCTTTCCTCATCACATTTTTGCCAAACTTTGCGAGAAGTCGTTTAATTTTTAACAAAGATACAGACAGGTCGATTCCTTAAGATAGGTAAAGTTAGCTACTAGTAACTGGCTACTAGTAACTGGCTACGAGAAGTAAGAAAAGCTAGCTACTAGTAACTGGCTACGAGATGAAATAAAAGTTGGCTACTAGTAACTGGCTACTAGTAACTGGCTACGCGAAGTAAGGAAAGCTAGCTACTAGTAACTGGCTACGAGATGAACGAAAACTGGCTGCTAGTTACTAGTTACTGTCCAAGTGACAAAACATACCTGGGATTTTTATTTGTGTTCTTAATATGTACATTGCACTATATCATCCACATGATTTATCATCTTTTGTGATATATTTACAAGTGATGTTAAATCAACATTTGACTAGGTTGTCTATATGATTATACCTTAAAAGTACTCATATTCCTCTCATACTCTCATCAGTAATTGGTGCATTTCGTTTAAAATATCTCTATATTAGACAGTATTGTCTATTTGACTCAAGTAGCAGTACATATAGATTGAAAATATCAACAAGTGTTATTAACTATAACAATCTATCATGTCATCCGCATGATATTACAACAAAATTATTTCTTTCCAAACATCTCTATGTTAATTAAAGACAATTTGTCCATGTAGTTCAAGTAGCCGTACGTAAAGATTGAAGACATCTTCAAGGGTTGTTAATATCAACATTGTATCAGGTCATCCACATGATATTACGATACAATTACACAGAAATATCTTTTTATGTCGACAGCTTCTAGTGCATTTTGTTACAATTATCTTTAGTTTTTTAGGGTTTTGTCAATATATCTCAAGTAGCTGTATATGTAGATTAAAGATATATACCAGTCTTGCTAATTTCAACATTCTATAATGTCACCCACATGATATTATAACACAATCACTCATATATCCTTTTAAATCTCATCAGCTACTAGTGCATTTTCGGTACAAATATCTCCATTTTCAACAGTTTAGTTCATATACCTCAATTAGCTATATATATATTTTAAACATATCTACAAGTGGTTAATTTGAACATTCTGTAAGGTCACCCACATGAAATTATGACACAATTACTCAGATATCTCTTCAAATCTCATCAGATACTAGTACATTTTGTTACAAATATCTTTATTTTTGAGGGATTTGTCAACATATCTCAAGTAGCTGTATATATAGATTGATGATATGTACCGGTCTTGCTTATTTCAACATTCTATCAGGTCATCCACATGATATAACGACACAACTACTCAGATATCTCTCTTAATCTCGTCAGCTACTAGTACATTTCGTTACAAATATCTACATTTTTAACAGTTTAGATCATATAACTCAAGTAGCTGTATATATAGATTGGAGATATCTACAAGTGTTGTTAATTTGAACATTCTATAAGGTAACGCACATGATATTATGACACAATTACTCAGATATCTCTTTAAATCTCTTCAGCTACTAGTACATTTTGTTACAAATATCTTTATTTTTGAGGGATTTGTCAACATATCTCAAGTAGCTGTATATATAGATTGATGATATGTACCGGTCTTGCTTATTTCAACATTCTATCAGGTCATCCACATGATATAACGACACAACTACTCAGATATCTCTCTTAATCTCGTCAGCTACTAGTACATTTCGTTACAAATATCCACATTTTTAACAGTTTAGATCATATAACTCAAGTAGCTGTATATATAGATTGGAGATATCTACAAGTGTTGTTAATTTGAACATTCTATAAGGTAACGCACATGCTATTATGACACAATTACTCAGATATCTCTTTAAATCTCTTCAGCTACTAGTACATTTTGTTACAAATATCTTTATTTTTGAGGGATTTGTCAACATATCTCAAGTAGCTGTATATATAGATTGATGATATGTACCGGTCTTGCTTATTTCAACATTCTATCAGGTCATCCACATGATATAACGACACAACTACTCAGATATCTCTCTTAATCTCGTCAGCTACTAGTACATTTCGTTACAAATATCTACATTTTTAACAGTTTAGATCATATAACTCAAGTAGCTGTATATATAGATTGGAGATATCTACAAGTGTTGTTAATTTGAACATTCTATAAGGTCACGCACCTGATATTATGACACAATTACTCAGATATCTCTTTAAATCTCTTCAGCTACTAGTACATTTTGTTACAGATAGCTTTAT
The DNA here is from genome assembly GCA_020458035.1 of Magallana ariakensis. NCBI lineage: Eukaryota > Metazoa > Mollusca > Bivalvia > Ostreida > Ostreidae > Magallana > Magallana ariakensis. Next base: position 81,817,340 of record CM035811.1, read on the forward strand.
TTTTGAGGGATTTGTCAACATATCTCAAGTAGCTGTATATATAGATTGATGATATGTACCGGTCTTGTTTATTTCAACATTCTATCAGGTCATCCACATGATATAACGACACAACTACTCAGATATCTCTCTTAATCTCGTCAGCTACTAGTACATTTCGTTACAAATATCTCCATTTTTAACAGCTTAGATCATATAACTCAAGTAGCTGTATATATAGATTGGAGATATCTACATGTGTTGTTAATGTGAACATTCTATAAGGTAACGCACATCATATTATGACACAATTACTCAGATATCTCTTTAAATCTCTTCAGCTACTAGTACATATTGTTACAAATATCTTTATTTTTGAGGGATTTGTCAACATATCTCAAGTAGCTGTATATATAGATTGATGATATGTACCGGTCTTGCTTATTTCAACATTCTATCAGGTCATCCACATGATATAACGACACAACTACTCAGATATCTCTCTTAATCTCGTCAGCTACTAGTACATTTCGTTACAAATATCTACATTTTTAACAGTTTAGATCATATAATTCAAGTAGCTGTATATATAGATTGGAGATATCTACAAGTGTTGTTAATTTGAACATTCTATAAGGTCACGCACATGATATTATGACACAATTACTCAGATATCTCTTTAAATCTCTTCGGCTACTAGTACATTTTGTTACAAATATCTTTATTTTTGAGGTATTTGTCAACATATCTCAAGTAGCTGTATATATAGATTGATGATATGTACCGGTCTTGTTTATTTCAACATTCTATCAGGTCATCCACATGATATAACGACACAACTACTCAGATATCTCTCTTCATCTCGTCAGCTACTAGTACATTTCGTTACAAATATCTCAATCTTTAACAGCTTAGATCATATTACTCAAGTAGCTGTATATATAGATTGGAGATATCTACATGTGTTGTTAATTTGAACATTCTATAAGGTCACGCACATGATATTATGACACAATTACTCAGATATCTCTTTAAATCTCCTCAGCTACTAGTACATTTTGTTACAAATATCTTTATTTTTGAGGGATTTGTCAACATATCTCAAGTAGCTGTATATATAGATTGATGATATGTACCGGTCTTGCTTAATTCAACATTCTATCAGGTCATCCACATGATATAACGACACAACTACTCAGATATCTCTCTTCATCTCGTCAGCTACTAGTACATTTCGTTACAAATATCTCAATCTTTAAAGCGACAGTACAGCTGAAAACACATGAGTGAATAACTTCGGATTTACCCATTGTATCGTTAGGAAATACGAAATAACGTTGATTGTGACAGTTGAAGTACATAAAAATCCCTTTTACATACCTAATTAATGTAATTATGAGCTTCCGGAAATTTAAGGGTCGTACAAACCGAAATAATCTTATATCGTTTATTTGTACCACGTGGATTTTGATTGACAGTAATTGACACGTGCTGAAAACTACAATATCTTTGCCCGACTACGGTCATCATGCTATACGAGGTAAAAGGGGCTCTCTAAACGGAAAACATTATCACTTTCTCGATAATTTATTAATGGTTTACCAATTTCAATTCATTTTAAAATTAACAGACATAAATATGTCAAATTATCCCTCAAGGGGCCTCACTTACAAAAATGAATATAGGTTGTAGCAACTCCTATGATAAACACGCAAAATACATGCTTACAAAATAATAACTGTGGTTATTTTAAAAACTTTGAACAATTATTACCTTATTTTCTTTGCCAATTCAGTCAATTAAGCAGGCCTACCCGGTCTCTTACTCGCCATGCTGGTTTGTTTATAGTAAATACGCATGCGTAATGGTATAGAAAGTGGAACGTGGAACCCCGTAACACGTGGCGATGTATATATGTATAGGTTATACCTAATTATTAATTTTAATGAAATAATTAGATTTATTTCACGGAGAAATTTGTAATTTTCTGAAAGTTTATACATTTATGAGTAGAACAAAAATACCGAACCCGATCGGAAAATTTTTTCAAGTCGGTTTTTTAATAAGATGCGCCGTACTGTCTCTTTAACAGCTTAGATCATATTACTCAAGTAGCTGTATATATAGATTGGAGATATCTACATGTGTTGTTAATTTGAACATTCTATAAGGTCACGCACATGATATTATGACACAATTACTCAGATATCTCTTTAAATCTCCTCAGCTACTAGTACATTTTGTTACAAATATCTTTATTTTTGAGGGATTTGTCAACATATCTCAAGTAGCTGTATATATAGATTGATGATATGTACCGGTCTTGCTTAATTCAACATTCTATCAGGTCATCCACATGATATAACGACACAACTACTCAGATATCTCTCTTAATCTCGTCAGCTACTAGTACATTTCGTTACAAATATCTCCATTTTTAACAGTTTAGATCATATAACTCAAGTAGCTGTATATATAGATTGGAGATATCTACATGTGTTGTTAATTTGAACATTCTATAAGGTCACGCACATGATATTATGACACAATTACTCAGATATCTCTTTAAATCTCTTCAGCTACTAGTACATTTTGTTACAAATATCTTTATTTTTGAGGGATTTGTCAACATATCTCAAGTAGCTGTATATATAGATTGATGATATGTACCGGTCTTGCTTAATTCAACATTCTATCAGGTCATCCACATGATATAACGACACAACTACTCAGATATCTCTCTTAATCTCGTCAGCTACTAGTACATTTCGTTACAAATATCTACATTTTTAACAGTTTAGATCATATAACTCAAGTAGCTGTATATATAGGTTGGAAATATCTACAAGTGTTGTTAATTTTAACATTCTATAAGGTCACTCATAGGATATTATGACACATTTACTCAGATATCTCTTTAAGTCTCGTTAGCTTTTAGTACATTTTGTTACAAATATCTACATATTTCGCGGTTTTGTCAATGTATCACAAGCAGCTGTTTATATAGATTTAAGATATCTACAAAAATAGTTTATTTTAACATTCTATCATGTCACCCATATGATATTATGACACAATTACTCAGATATCTCTTTAAGTTCCGTCAGCTACTAGTACATTTTGTTACAAATATCTTTATTTTTGAGGGATTTGTCAACATATCTCAAGTAGCTGTATATATAGATTGATGACATGTACCCGTTTTGCTTATTTCAACATTCTATCAGGTTATCCACATGATATTACGACTCAACTGCTCAAATATCTCTCTTAATCTCGTCAGCTACTAGTACATTTCATTACAAATATATCCATTTTTAACAGTTGAGTTCATATATCACAAGTAGCTGGATAAATGGATTGAAGATATCTACAAGTGTTGTTAATTTGAACATTCTATAAGGTCACCCACATGATATTATGGCACAATTACTCAGACATCTCCTTAAATCTCTTTAGTTACTAGTACATTTTGTTACAAATATCTTTATTTTTGAGGGATTTGTCAACATATCTCAAGTAGCGTTATATAAAGATTGATGATATGTACCGGTCTTGCTTATTTCAACATTCTATCATGTCATCCACATGATATAACGACACAACTACTCAGATATCTCTCTTAATCTCGTCAGCTACTAGTGCATTTCGTTACAAATATCTACATTTTTAACAGTTGAGTTCGTATATCACAAGTAGCTGTATATATAGATTAAAGATATCTACAAGTATGGTTTATTTTAACATTCTATAAGGTCACCTACATGATATTATGACGCAATTACTCAGATTTCATTTGAAATATCGTCAGCTACTAGTACATTTTGTAACAAATATCTTTATTTTTGCCGTTTTTATCAATATATCACAAGTAGCTGTACATATAATTGTAGATTTCTACAAGTATGGTTTATTTAAACATTCCATAAGGTCACCTACATGATATTATGACATAATTACCTAGATATCTCTATAAGTCTCGTCAGCTACTAGTACATTTCGTTACAAATATTTACATTTTAAATAGTTGATTTCATATATCTCCAGAAGCTGGATATATAGATGGAAGGTATCTACAAGTGTGGTTTATTTTAACATTACATAAGGTCACCTACATGATATTATGACACAAATACTCAGATATTTCTTTAAATCTCGTCAGTTACTAGTTCATTTCGTTACAAATAAGTACAATTTTGGCGGTTTTGTCAATATATCACAAGTAGCTGTATATATAGATTGAGGATATCTATATGTATGGTTTATTTTAACATTCTATAAGGTCACCTACATGATATTATGACACAATTACTCAGATTTCATTTAAAATATTGTCAGCTACTAGTACATTTTGTTGCAAATATCTTTATTTGCCGTTTTTATCAATATATCACAAGTAGCTGTACATATAAATTGAAGATATCTACAAGTATGGTTTATTTTAACATTCTATAAGGTCACCCACATGATATTATGACACATTTACTCAGATATCTCTTTAAGTCTCGTTAGCTTCTAGTACATTTTTTGTTAAATATCTACATATTTGGCGGTTTTGTCAATATATCACAAGTAGCTGTTTATATAGATTGAAGATATCTACATGAATGGTTTATTTAAAATTCTATAATGTCACCTACATGATATTATGACATAATTACTCAGATATCTCTTTAAATCTCGTCAGCTACTAGTACATTTCGTTACAAATACTTTACAAACATTTAAAATAGTTGAGTTCATATATCTCCAGAAGCTTGATATATAGATGGAAGGTATCTACAAGTGTGGTTTACTTTAACATTATATAAGGTCACCTACATGATATTATGACACAATTACTCAGATATCTCTTTAAATCTCGTCAGTTACGAGTTCATTTCGTTACAAATATCTACAAATTTGGCGGTTTTGTCAATATATCACAAGTAGCTGTATATATAGATTAAAGATATCTACAAGTATGGTTTATTTTAACATTCTATAAGGTCACCTACATGATATTATGACGCAATTACTCAGATTTCATTTGAAATATCGTCAGCTACTAGTACATTTTGTAACAAATATCTTTATTTTTGCCGTTTTTATCAATATATCACAAGTAGCTGTACATATAATTGTAGATTTCTACAAGTATGGTTTATTTAAACATTCCATAAGGTCACCTACATGATATTATGACACAATTTCTCAGATATCTCTTTAAGTCTCGTCAGATACTAGTACATTTCGTTACTAGTAGCCAACTTTTAATTATCTCATAGACAGTTACTAGTAGCTAGCTTTCCTTACTTCTCGTTAGAGAGATATCTGCGAAATTGTATCGTAATATCATGTGAATGACTTCAAAGATTGTAGTAGTTAACAACATAATTTGTGGAAACTGATACATTTAGGAAGAAACTGATACATTTTGGAGGATTATTCAATCTATATATACAGCTCTTTAAGTTATATGGACAGAACGGTCTAGAAATGGAATATTTGAAACAAAATGTACTAGTAGCCGACGAGATAACGAGAAATATGAGTAACTGTGTCGAAATATCATGCTTATAACATACAAAGATTTTGCTATTAACAACACTTGAAGATATCTTCAATCTATATGTGCAAGTAACTAAGTTATATGGATACTACTATCTAAAAATAGAGATATATGCAACGAAATGCAATAGTAGCTGACGAGATTTAAAGAGATATCTGAGTATTTGTGTCGTAATATAGGATACTTAATACAATGTTGAAATAAGCAAGACCGGTACATATCATCAATCTATATATACAGCTACTTGAGATATGTTGACAAATCCCTCAAAAATAAAGATATTTGTAACAAAATGTACTAGTAGCTGAAAAGATTTAAAGAGATATCTGAGTACTTGTGTCATAATATCATGTGGGTGACCTTAAAGAATGTTCAGATTAACAACACTTGTAGATATCTCCAATCTATATATACAGCTACTTGAATCAGAGTAGTTGTGTCGTTATATCATGTGGATGACCTGATAGAATGTTGAAATAAGCAAGACCGGTACATATCATCAATCTATATATACAGCTACTTGAGAAATGTTGACAAATCCCTCAAAAATAAAGATATTTGTAACAAAATGTACTAGTAGCTGAAGAGATTTAAAGAGATATCTGAGTAATTGTGTCTCAATATCATGTGGGTGACCTTAAAGAATGTGCAGATTAACAACACTTGTAGATATCTCCAATCTATATATACAGCTACTTGAGTTATATGATCTAAACCGTTAAAAAGGGAGATATTCGTAACGAAATGCACTAGTAGCTGACGAGATTAAGAGAGATATCGGAGTAGTTGTGTCGTTATATCATGTGGATGACCTGATAGAATGTTGAAATAAGCAAGACCGGTACATATCATCAATCTATATATACAGCTACTTGAGATATGTTGACAAATCCCTCAAAAATAAAGATATTTGTAACAAAATGCACTAGTAGCTGAAGAGATTTAAAGAGATATCTGAGTAATTGTGTCATAATATCATGTGGGTGACCTTAAAGAATGTGCAGATTAACAACACTTGTAGATATCTCCAATCTATATATACAGCTACTTGAGTTATATGATCTAAACCGTTAAAAATGGAGATATTTGTAACGAAATGCACTAGTAGCTGACGAGATTAAGAGAGATATCTGAGTAGTTGTGTCGTTATATCATGTGGATGACCTGATAGAATGTTGAAATAAGCAAGACCGGTACATATCATCAATCTATATATACAGCTACTTATACAGCTACTTGAGATATGTTGACAAATCCCTCAAAAATAAAGATATTTGTAACAAAATGTCCTAGTAGCTGAAGAGATTTAAAGAGATATCTGAGTAATTGTGTCATAATATCATGTGGGTGACCTTAAAGAATGTTCAGATTAACAACACTTGTAGATATCTCCAATCTATATATACAGCTACTTGAGTTATATGATCTAAACCGTTAAAAAGGGAGATATTTGTAACAAAATGCACTAGTAGCTGACGAGATTAAGAGAGATATCTGAGTAGTTGTGTCGTTATATCATGTGGATGACCTGATAGAATGTTGAAATAAGCAAGACCGGTACATATCATCAATCTATATATACAGCTAATTGAGATATGTTGACAAATCCCTCAAAAATAAAGATATTTGTAACAAAATGTACTAGTAGCTGAAGAGATTTAAAGAGATATCTGAGTAATTGTGTCATAATATCATGTGGGTGACCTTAAAGAATGTTCAGATTAACAACACTTGTAGATATCTCCAATCTATATATACAGCTACTTGAGTTATATGATCTAAACCGTTAAAAATGGAGATATTTGTAACGAAATGCACTAGTAGCTGACGAGATTAAGAGAGATATCTGAGTAGTTGTGTCGTTATATCATGTGGATGACCTGATAGAATGTTGAAATAAGCAAGACCGGTACATATCATCAATCTATATATACAGCTACTTGAGATATGTTGACAAATCCCTCAAAAATAAAGATATTTGTAACAAAATGTCCTAGTAGCTGAAGAGATTTAAAGAGATATCTGAGTAATTGTGTCTCAATATCATGTGGGTGACCTTAAAGAATGTTCAGATTAACAACACTTGTAGATATCTCCAATCTATATATACAGCTACTTGAGTTATATGATCTAAACCGTTAAAAAGGGAGATATTTGTAACGAAATGCACTAGTAGCTGACGAGATTAAGAGAGATATCTGAGTAGTTGTGTCGTTATATCATGTGGATGACCTGATAGAATGTTGAAATAAGCAAGACCGGTACATATCATCAATCTATATATACAGCTAATTGAGATATGTTGACAAATCCCTCAAAAATAAAGATATTTGTAACAAAATGTACTAGTAGCTGAAGAGATTTAAAGAGATATCTGAGTAATTGTGTCATAATGTCATGTGGGTGACCTTAAAGAATGTTCAGATTAACAACACTTGTAGATATCTCCAATCTATATATACAGCTACTTGAGTTATATGATCTAAACCGTTAAAAATGGAGATATTTGTAACGAAATGCACTAGTAGCTGACGAGATTAAGAGAGATATCTGAGTAGTTGTGTCGTTATATCATGTGGATGACCTGATAGAATGTTGAAATAAGCAAGACCGGTACATATCATCAATCTATATATACAGCTACTTGAGATATGTTGACAAATCCCTCAAAAATAAAGATATTTGTAACAAAATGTACTAGTAGCTGAAGAGATTTAAAGAGATATCTGAGTAATTGTGTCATAATATCATGTGGTATGCTACTTGAGTTATATGATCTAAACCGTTAAAAATGGAGATATTTGTAACGAAATGCACTAGTAGCTGACGAGATTAAGAGAGATATCTGAGTAGTTGTGTCGTTATATCATGTGGATGACCTGATAGAATGTTGAAATAAGCAAGACCGGTACATATCATCAATCTATATATACAGCTACTTGAGATATGTTGACAAATCCCTCAAAAATAAAGATATTTGTAACAAAATGTACTAGTAGCTGAAGAGATTTAAAGAGATATCTGAGTAATTGTGTCATAATATCATGTGGGTGACCTTAAAGAATGTTCAGATTAACAACACTTGTAGATATCTCCAATCTATATATACAGCTACTTGAGTTATATGATCTAAACCGTTAAAAAGGGAGATATTTGTAACGAAATGCACTAGTAGCTGACGAGATTAAGAGAGATATCTGAGTAGTTGTGTCGTTATATCATGTGGATGACCTGATAGAATGTTGAAATAAGCAAGACCGGTACATATCATCAATCTATATATACAGCTAATTGAGATATGTTGACAAATCCCTCAAAAATAAAGATATTTGTAACAAATGTACTAGTAGCTGAAAAGATTTAACGAGATATCTGAGTAATTGTGTCATAATATCATGTGGGTGACCTTATAGAATGTTCAAATTAACAACATTTGTAGATATCTCCAATCTATATATATAGCTACTTGAGTTATATGATCATAGCTGTTAAAAATGGAGATATTTGTAACAAAATGCACTAGTAGCTGACGAGATTAAGAGAGATATCGGAGCAGTTGTGTCGATATATAATGTGGACGACCTGATACAATGTTGAAATAAGCAAGATCGGTACATATCATCAATCTATATATACAGCTACTTGAGATATGTTGACAAATCCCTCAAAAATAAAGATATTTGTAACAAAATGTACTAGTAGCTGAAGAGATTTAAAGAGATATCTGAGTAATTGTGTCTCAATATCATGTGGGTGACCTTAAAGAATGTTCAGATTAACAACACTTTTAGATATCTCCAATCTATACATACAGCTACTTGAGTTATATGATCTAAACCGTTAAAAATGGAGATATTTGTAACGAAATGCACTAGTAGCTGACGATATTAAGAGAGATATCTGAGTAGTTGTGTCGTTATATCATGTGGATGACCTGATAGAATGTTGAAATAAGCAAGACCGGTACATATCATCAATCTATATATACAGCTACTTGAGATATGTTGACAAATCCCTCAAAAATAAAGATATTTGTAACAAAATGCACTAGTAGCTGAAGAGATTTAAAGAGATATCTGAGTAATTGTGTCATAATATCATGTGGGTGACCTTAAAGAATGTGCAGATTAACAACACTTGTAGATATCTCCAATCTATATATACAGCTACTTGAGTTATATGATCTAAACCGTTAAAAAGGGAGATATTCGTAACGAAATGCACTAGTAGCTGACGAGATTAAGAGAGATATCGGAGTAGTTGTGTCGTTATATCATGTGGATGACCTGATAGAATGTTGAAATAAGCAAGACCGGTACATATCATCAATCTATATATACAGCTACTTGAGATATGTTGACAAATCCCTCAAAAATAAAGATATTTGTAACAAAATGTACTAGTAGCTGAAGAGATTTAACGTGATATCTGAGTAATTGTGTCATAATATCATGTGGGTGACCTTATAGAATGTTCAAATTAACAACATTTGTAGATATCCCCAACCTATATATACAGCTACTTGAGTTATATGATCCAAACCGTTAAAAATGGAGATATTTGTAACGAAATGCACTAGTAGCTGACGAGATTAAGAGAGATATCGGAGTAGTTGTGTCGTTATATCATGTGGATGACCTGATAGAATGTTGAAATAAGCAAGACCGGTACATATCATCAATCTATATATACACCTACTTGAGATATGTTGACAAATCCCTCAAAAATAAAGATACTTGTAACAAAATGTACTAGTAGCTGAAGAGATTTAACGAGATATCTGAGTAATTGTGTCATAATATCATGTGGGTGACCTTATAAAATGTTCAAATTAACAACATTTGTAGATATCTCCAATCTATATATACAGCTACTTGAGTTATATGATCTAGCTGAAGATATTTAAAGAGATATCTGAGTAATTGTGTCATAATATCATGTGGGTGACCTTACAGAATGTTCAAACTAACAACACTTGAAGATGTCTTCAATCTTTACGTACGGCTACTTGAACTACATGGAAAAATTGTTTTTAATTTACATAGAGATGTTTGAAAAGAAATGGTATCTGAATAATTTTGTTGTAATATAATGCGGATGACATGATAGATTGTTATAGTTAATAACACTTGTTGTTACATGTATTTTCAATCTATATGTACTGCTACTTGAGTCAAATAGAGAATATTGTCTAATATAGAGATATTTTAAACGAAATGCACCAATTACTGATGAGAGTATGAGAGGAATATGAGTACTTTTAAGGTATAATCATATAGATAACCTAGTCAAATGTTGATTTAACATCACTTGTAAATATATCACAAAAGATGATACATCATGTGGATGATGTAGTGCAATGTACATATTAAGAACACAAATAAAAATCCCAGGTATGTTTTGTCACTTGTACAGTAACTAGTAACTAGCAGCCAAGTTTTCGTTCATCTCGTAGCCAGTTACTAGTAGCTAGCTTTTCTTACTTCGCGTAGCCAGTTACTAGTAGCCAGTTACTAGTAGCCAACTTTTATTTTATCTCGTAGCCAGTTACTAGTAGCTAGCTTTTCTTACTTCTCGTAGCCAGTTACTAGTAGCCAGTTACTAGTAGCTAACTTTACCTATCTAGCATTATTGGTAGATTTACGAAGCGACATAATTCTTTTCAAAAAGTCAATATGTATTTTTTTTCAACTTGTGAGGCTTAATGAAAACCCCAAGTTTCACATCCATAGTTCAGCACAGAACTAACATATGTATCAAATAACGAGAGCCTAGTCTCAACATGTAGACTACTTCTTAAACCTTTTTCCACAGTAAAAACAAACATTTCTTTGTTTGTGTTGCAATTGAGTTTTAAGTGCCGTCAAATTTGCCATTATACTTGAAATTGGCACTAAGATAAGTAAATACGTCAACAATTTCGAGCTCTGAGTTATCATAAAAACATTTTTCAGAGCTATTAATTTTACCACCATTTCGAAAGACAACCATTTTTGTTTTGCTAACATTTACCTCTAGCTTTATTAGACATTATTTAGGGTTGAAGTATTTAGACTTTACTTACATTGTGCTATGACACGGGTCTAAAGATTAATGACTGATCTACTGTGTTAATACATCCAATCAGTTATACGTTATGCACTTTGACAAATATGGGTTTTTTTCAATGATGTGACAAATGACAAGTAGATTTTTAGAAATTTAATATTTCGATCCTAATTAGTATACAAACACCGATGTACCAAGCACTATTGATATTAATAGTTCCACTCTGTGTTACGTGGACGGAGAAAGAGAGGGAGAGAGAGATGGGTTTGTTTTGCGTATGCAGATTGTACACCTGATCGGAAGTACGTCAAAATGTCAAAGTTGAAATCCTGTTTAAGTTTGCTATTACATTTGAGGAGAAATAATATTCTCGTAATTCCGATGACCATTCTTTGCTTGATCTGTATTGTGTATTTTTCAAAACACAACTAACATCATAACTTCAAAAGTGAAATACATAAGAAACAGATAATACAGTCGCCAATGCATTTTGCCAATATATTTTACATTGTTGATTCAATGAAATAATATGTAAAGTTTCGTTTCCAATTGTATTTAGGTTTTACCACGTGACAAAATATTAAACGCAACATATGACCATACACAACATTTTAATTCTAGCTTATATATACGCAGTTGAATAAGTTGTCTATAAGTAATTTGAGTGGTCGTTGTAAAATTTATTTTAAGTAAAGGCGTGATACATAGTTTCAATAGCTTACGCCGTGTGCAAATTTATAGGTAGTCATTCGCAATGATGAGTTCGGCATTCAAAAGGAAATGCATAACTGAATGAATAAGAGTTTCACAATCTAACGCTGTCCGACAAGAAAAAAGTTACACATCATAACTACGATAACAGACAATACAGGAAAAGAAAAATATATTTTGGATTTCTTTTAATATCACTGGATATAAAGTAAGTACCTAGTGATTTTAGCTACAGTCATTACGTTATACTCAAAGCTGTATATAAATGACATTATCTATGCATTTTTTGTCAAAAGCTTACACAATTGAGAAACTTTCTTAAAACATGTATGGATTTCTTCTTTTTTTTTTCGGGGGGGGGGGTAATCTATTCTGGGTTTTTTAACTGATTGTTTTTATTGTGTTAAAAATAAATAATAGTTGTTATATTGACTGTCTATAATCGTCGTTCATGAATTTCTTAACTTTCAATTTGATTCATTTATAAATTACATTGGTTTTGATTAGGATACGTTTACTCAGGGTTTGAGATTTCAGAATATATTTTTACAAAGTTCAATACCTGAAGCCCAAAATTGTTTTAAAAACATAAAATAACAATGTTATAAACAAACATCGATATTGATTTCCATATCTTGTTCATTTGCGGAAGAATCTTAAAAATATTACAATTATTCCAGATACAATATCTCAAAAATTTGACCTTATATAATGTTAATGTCAGCAGAATACAGACAATAAACTAGTTTTAAGCAATCAATAGTTTGGAGCTCCTATTATTCAGTTTTTTGTAATACTCGGTCAAAAATGGGTAGAATTTAAAAGGCAATAACGGAATTTCGGACTTAAATAAGTTAAAAAAATATGAGTTTAAACGATTTTTTAAAAGAGCAAATTAGTAAAAGTATTCATATATTATCATTTGTCAACCAATAAATTGTTTTATCATTTCTATTAATTTCAACAAAAAGAAAACATTGGAAAGGGTGGATAATTTTTAAACAGTTTAAAAAAACCATTCAGAGGTCACTAGCAAAAAAAGGGGATTGACCTAGTCATTTGAAAGTGAAAAATAGCACCAAAAAAGTAAGGCTACAATGTACAATGAGGAATTCTTGGTTCCTATTAGTGGATTATTTTTGCTTCTGAGTAAACGTAATCCTTAAATGACTAGGTCTATATATTTGTTAATGGATGCCATCAATATGAATCTACATTAATTTATAATCTATTGTTACAGTTTGTTTAAAAAACCAAACCATGCACGGTTTTGTCGGCTAAAATAAACATGATAAAATATTTGGTTTTCCTTTTTACAAAACATTAGGATGCTAACACAGTTGAATATACAATGCAAAGAAAAAGTGGGAAATAAAACAATAAATTACTTTAAGAATTTGTGACAACGATACAAAATCGTTACATCATCTATAATAGATAGAAAATGTCGTGTACGAAAATTTTGAAATACCAAAAAAACTAAAATAACAGGTTGTCTACAACTTATACAACAATGTAACACCCTGAATCTACAAAAAAATCTATATCATATGGACTGGGTATCCAAGCGCGCCGAATCTGCTCAACAGATAGGGATATTTCTAGCACCGGAAGAAAGTTGCATTTTTAATCTGATGACATCTTTCCCGAATTGATTGGATGAAATTTGATTTTTTTTTAAATTTTAAACTCGCTTAAATCGCGTTAAAATGACATTAGACTTATTTTAAAACATGATATCTAGGTTGCGCTTGCAATTCTGCTTCTGATGACATCTTTTTTCGAACTGATTATATGAATTCAAAATTTTTCAAAAATTTCAAACTATTTAAATTCGTGTTAAAATGACCTCAAACGAATTTTCAAACATGATATCTAAGTTGCGCTTTCAATTCTGTGTCTGATGACATTTTTCTCGAGTTGATTGGCAAAAATTTATTTGTTTTTTTTAAATTTTAAACTCAATTAAATCCTGTTAAAATTACCTCAAACTAATTTTTAAACATGACATCTAAGTTGCGCTTGCTATTCTGCGTCTGATGACATCTTTCTCGAATTGATTGGCTTGAATTAATTTTTTTTTTAATTTTTAGCTCATTTAAACCGTGTTAAAATGACCTCAAACTAATTTTAAAACATGATATCTAACTTGCGCTTGCAATTCTGTGTCTGATGACATCTTTCTCGAATTGTTTGGATGAAATTATTTTGTTTAAATGTTAAACTCATTTAAGTCGTGTAAAAATGACATCAGACGTATTTTAAAACACGATATGTAAGTTTTGCTTGCAATTCTGCATCGGATGACATCTTTTAAGAGTTGATTGGACGAAATTTAAATCTTTATTTATTTAAACCATTTAATTCATCTTAAACTGAACTTACACTTCTTAAAACATAATATCTAAGTTAAGCTTTTAATTCTGTGTCTGATGACATCATTCTCGAATTGATTGGATAAAATTTAATTTTTTTAAAATTTTAAACTGATTTAAATCTTGTAAATAAAATGACATCAGACTTATTTTAAAACATGATATCTAGGTTGCGCTTGCAATTCTGCGTAAGATGACATCTTTTTAGAGATGATTGGACGAAATTTAATTTTTAAAATTTTTCTAAACCCATTTAATTCATGTTAAACGGAACTTTTTTTAAAACATTGTAGAAGAGAAAATGCTTGCATATATGATTCAATTCGATTCCACTAATCAAAACAACAACGCCTACCCCATTATGGATCTGAAGGGATAACCCCTAAAATATTCAATTATTTGTATCTAAATCAAATTACTGAAAGTACTGTGAGACGGTGGCGTCGTTTAAATGTGGCATATTACATATATGATCATTATTGTCGTCGAAAACCCTCGGTCAGTATCGCATATATGCACTAATACATTTTGTGATGAACACTAGGCAAACGAACAAGAAATACCTGCTTTAATTTCCATTAATCACTTACGTTATCCGTTTCCGGTCCCAAGACAAACAAAACCTTGTTTCAACAAGATCTTAGATTTGGCAGAGAATATCGATATTTCATCGTGTCATATAAAACAAATCGGACGGAAGTCCTACTCGTTACTCGTAACGATATATAGTTTTAATAGTTTTTATGTTACTGACACACTGTTATTTTTATAAGGATAAATGCATTGCCTTTTTTTTTAGACTATCGCAGCAGAAAATCATCTTTGTCTGTAGCCATTTATTGATTTTTACTAAATATGGAAATAATGTGTAGCCTTTTTTAAAATACAGTAATATGCCTGTCAATACTTTGATTAGAATAGCTCTTTAACATATCATGTGACAACATTTTTCATTCGAGTGATTTCATCGATCAAGAAGCTCAAACGTATCATGTGACACGCAGGCATGTTAAGGCTTCCCGATTGATTTTACAGCGATTTGTAGAAAGTCACTTGTCTGTACTTCATACGATATGACGTCATAATTACTCAGCTATGTTAAGGAAGGTATCAGAATATTTAGGAAAATTTGCATATGCCCCGCCCCTTATTCATGAGATTTTACGAGATATTTTATTTCGGTAATTAACAAACATTTACCAAAATGAATATGATTAATTATTGGGTTTGATTGTATCAAGAAAGATGTACTGAAATAAAAACTTCAACTATTCTTTATATCTTGCGAAATTATGAAATTCCTAAGTCGTCTGATGACGTGTCGAGGTTGACTACGTCACGTCGGCGCTTGCAGCTGTGATCAGAATAAACATGTGGACTTCAGTGATATATCTGAGAATTTAACCCATTTACAACCAGCCTAGACGGAAATCGGTAGAGGATTCAACTGAACAAGGTAGGATTTATCTGTACTTTCCCTAGATATTGTTTTATATTGTCTAATAGAGTAGGATGAAACAGAAACGAAGGGAAATTCCTCGGCTTCGATTTTGTTTACTTGTTTACATTTGTTTTTCATGTAATATTGTGTTTAACCATTAGTTTGGTGACTCGATCAGGCAAAAGAAATGTTCCGCGATTCGCTAATTTTGATCATTAAGAGTATTGAGGCTCATTGTAGCTTTTTACTGGTCTCTTATATCGCAATAACATTAGTTCGCATTTTCTCCGTGTTCAAAGGAAATGTAAACAATGGAAAGTCCAAACACTGTATTACCACTACAAATATTACTGTGAGAATCTGGATTGAATATAGACAAGATTGTATTGTTGTTTATGTAAATCGAAATGTGTTATTTCATTTAGTTTTTTTATCAGGAAGATTACATGTTTGAATAAACAAAATAACAGTGTTGAACTGATTTTCCAAACATTTTAAAAAATAAATATTTGATTATGCCTGTTAGAATATTAATGAAATTAAAACTGCCATTAGTATGCACAGTGATAAAGAAATTTTCCATTTTCATGTTATCTTCAGCACAATAGTTTACTAATTATGACACATTATTCAATTTCAGGGCTATTAAAGCAGTAAATGGTCCACTGGAGACACTTTGTTGGGGTGTTGATAAAAAAGTAGGTACTCTATAAATATTTCTTTTACCCACTAACTTCATGTATATTTGGTCTGGGTTTTTTTTTTAAGCACATAACTATATTGTAACCTATCATAATACCTTTCATTAATATCTATTGAAATTAAATTTGAAATTGATAAATATTCATAATTTCAGGCATTGGTTTTCTTATCAACTGCACTGCCTCCTTACAATGTACATCAAAAAGACAAGAGGAGATGTACATGTAGTGTGAAAGAATATGGTCAATTGACATAGATTCCACATCATGACTGAATAATACTGAAAATCAGAAAACACTAGTTTTGTTGAACAGTTTGTTACAGATCAAAAAGCAATCTCTATATAGTACATTGTATTTGTCAAGTTGGTTATTATAATAAATTCTATAGATAAAGATTGATTTTTGTTGCTTTCTTTAATTATTACAAAAAATATTAACTATAGTTACAAGTAACCCTGATCATATATTAAAGTTATTTCTTAATTTTAGCAGCAGAGTAACATAAACCATTATAAAACATAAATGTGTAAATTACAAACTTATACACTTAAACCACCACCCCCCACCCCCACCCCCTCCCACCCTTATATCGTTATTAGAGGGCAACAGATGAATTAATGTTTCCAATTTCAACAATTTGGTAATGATGACTGGTGTGAACAAGACAAAATTCTAACATTATTTAAATGAAATTCACAGCGTGTAATTATTTTATGAACGAAAATTAAAATCATGATCTTAGTCAGTGTTGCGTTTGAATTTCAAGCAAATGACGCCGAAAGTGAAATGTGTCAGATAAAATGCAGTAGTGCAAGGGCATACACTTTATCAAATATATTGAAATTTTACATGTGTTACCATTATATCCCAATTATATCAAAAAGTGCTGGGAGCTACATGAAATCGCTACGCATTTCACATAAATAAGCATTAATTGTGGGAACTCCCTGCAAATTTCTGTTCATCCACTGTTTATATTGAATTTAATAATTGTTCTTACTTGAATATTTCAAGCTCCCAGCACTTTTCGAAATTTTAGATGTTCATTTTACAAGTTAGAAACAGAAATAATTATATTTGTTAGTGTTAAGCCCTTGCACTATGCATTTTTTCGTATTATTCCTGGTTCATCTATTTTTAGCAGTATCACGTGACAGGGTATCCCCAAGAGACTCAAAAATTGATCATGCGATAACTAATTATCTAATATGTATATTGATAAAAAATTACTTTGTGTAACAATTTTTTGGAATATAAAAATCAAGATTATTCAAAGGCTAATATTTTATGTGATAAATACCGCTATTATTTTACGCCCTTAACATAGCTGAGTAACATTGACGTCACGATCTGCATTCCTGTTGATAGTTCTCAGGGAATGTATCTTAACGTTAAAAGTGAATTATATCAAACCAATATAAAACCCCATGTTTCATTTACATAGATGCTGCCGTTAATGCTAGACGTACATAATTCATTCATATTAAAAACCAGTATCAAATAATCGGCAGTTTTAAAGCTTCGTTTTAAGTAAAAGACTATTTATAAACTAGAAGTTTGGAGATTCTCCCTGCTACGTTTAAACTACTGAATGATGAAATTTAAGGAGGTTGGATCCTGCAATCATAAGTGTCTAAGTTTTTTTCTGAAGTATTTTTTTAAAAGTCTACATAAATAGCTAAACCAAAATTCAAAACAAAATTTTGGGGTCTATATGCTCCTTTCGGTGCTACAGTGTATTTAATATGACCTTTCTGCACTGAAAGTGCAAATTGCACATAAATCGCTTTTTCCTCAATAACTTTTAATCGGAATAAACCATGCCATCAAATACAAATTTATATTATTTAAAATTAATAAAATTAAAATAATCATTAAGAAAAAGTTTGCAATTTCTTCACCTAATTGATATTTTGACCTTTTTGCACTGATAAAACGCTGTTTGTATCAATTAACAATTCAACATGCAATAAAATTATTTAAAAGTCTCAAACTTTTTCTCAAATTTTTATAGACTTGTCAAAAATATCTTACAAATTCAGAAAATAAAATCAAAAGTTTGGGTCTATGATGTAAATTTTGAGATATAGCATGAAATAAGCTAATATTAGGCAAAAATTGGAGTTCATTTTTTCTTGACTTTCATGAAATATTAGTTAAATGTGGCAATATATGTCGATTGAAATATTGTTAAAATGTGTTTTTTGAAACAACACGAAGATAATCCAATGCATAAACTAGCTGGAAATTTGGTCTGCACTGAAAATAAGGAAGCTAAAATTACAGTACTCTAAAACAACTGAGTTATGAAAAATGTTCAGTTCTTCTTAAAAACCTTCCGCCACAAAATATAGTCCCTTACTTAACTCTGTAAATATGAAATTTTCCCTTAACTATTTTATTCAAAATAGTTTATTTGGCATTGTAAAATAGGAATTTACAAGTAGAATTAATATATGACACAGAATTTTCAGACTAGAGGTGACCCAAAATGGCTACCCAAAATCAGAGGATCGAACCTCTTTATATGCATGTAAAAACCAGCTTGGCGCAGGTGAAAGATCAACACAATTTTAGAATATTTTACGTAAAATTGGAAGAGAATATAAGTACCAATGTGAATGCATGGGAAACCTACGGATTTACCCCAATTTTTGTGTAAATCGCTTTTGATTAGTAAAAATATGCATTATTTTGATGATTTTGTAGAATGTTTCAACAATATCTTCCATAAAAGAAATATATACTTCAAGCCCAAGCAAGAACTTCAAAGTATATGACATGACAAAGGATTTTTCTTAACAATATTTATGATTTAATGTCATTTATCACCTGCGCCGATGCGATTTAAATAGATCATTTGCAATATTAGGATTTGCCCGTCACATGATTACAAAGCACATATGACGTCACAAAAATGCATCAAATATAATGTGTAACATTGTTGTCAATAAATGTAACAGATTTTAAAAAATACTCCCGGTCAAAGTATTTTTGCTATGATTCAAATAATATCGTTTTCCAGCCGTATTTTAGCATCGGGACGCCTTAACATTGCTGCGCAACATTTTTCTATCAAATTTAATCATCAATCAAGTGAGTTAGGTTATAAATGTCACACGAGTTCACACCAGGTAAACAACAATCGTTTTTGATGGAAAAGACCAATTAAACTTATGAATGTTTTTTATTTGAGCGCATTGATGTACAATTTTCTTCTTTCACAAATAGGAACTGTTTTGATAAAATTCAATGACTAGTATGTAGCTGAAAAACAAAATGTACCTATATGCTCTCGTATATTTTGATAGCTTTATAAAGTAGTAAGGAGGGGGGGGGGGGCTAAAATAAAGGAAATTGGAAGTTATCAGTGAACCCTTACTGCAAATTTAGTTATATATCTTGCATAGGATCTTATTTTCGGTAAAAATTGTATTCAATAAAGGTTAATATGTCAAAGATTAAGTATTTGTAAAAATAAGTCTAAATTTCAGATATTTATTTTTTAGCTCACCGAGACGAAGTCAAGGGGAGCTTATACTATACCGGCGGCGTCTGCGTCGGCGTCCGGCCTGGTTAAAGTTTTTGTCGCAGGTTTGTCGAGAGATTTTTAACATACAAGTTTTTGAATAAATTCTGTCATAATAATAAATTCTTCATAATAATACAAAAATAGGCCTGCTAACAATGGGGCACAATTTGTCCCCTTGGGAATTCCAACAGATTGTTGGAAGACTTGATTTCCAAAAACTACATAGATGGGTATAGTCCACTAATGCATTTTCCATAGGCGGTAATGTTAACGTTCGGGCTCATAGCTCCGGCCCTAATTTGCGTTCAGCAACGAGGGACCTCTTGAATAAAAGCTCATCAAATTGTCTCTCTCCTGTTAAAATTTCGTGGTGTGAAGTCAGATTTGTTTTCTGGCAAAATGCGTCTGTATTGAAAAACTCTGAAAATGAAAGTAAAAGTATTTCACAGTTTTGGAAAGGGTGTACATCAAACAATTTCAATTCTTTCCTTCAAATGATAATTTAATTTTGACACTTGCTTTTAAAATTGCAAATCCTCTTTTCTGACATGTGTGAAGCATTCTGATTTAAAATGTCCCAATAAATGTATATTAATGTATATACACTCTGCAAGAATAGGAACTATTTTGCTTAAAGGCACTACTTTGTTGTCCTACCGATTCTAAAAATAGTTAGAGGGATATACCCAGATGTTGTCTATCAGAAACTCGAGCATCTTTTTAATGTCACCTTCAGAGTACACAAACAAGGTGTGCAATCAGAATGGTTTATAATATGGAAAAAAAAGATATTGAATCATTTTTTTGTATATAAGAATATGATATTGAACCATGATATATATATATAAAGCACAGGGAAATTCACTCTGCTGGTTTTTTTTAGTGCTTTTTATATCTTTTTCTCCAACGGTATCTTTTGATCCACTCGTTTATCTTCGTTCTTTTACATTTGTTTATTTATTGTTTGTTTCATTTGTACCCTGCCGTGTTTCTTTACTACAAACGTACTCGAATCCTTCGTATTTATTCATATTTTGTTACTCTTCCATACATTGCATAATGTTCCTTCAATAATTCGGCCTGAACTCTTATTTAATTTGATCGTGACTCTGTCTATTTATTCCGGCTTTCTGTTCCTTTTTATCACGCATTAAAAATGTCAATTCAAAACAGCCGAACATTTAAACTTCTCAAAAAACAGCATAAAAAATCTGTCAAATCTCAACATAGAATCTCCAATATTCAAGCTTATTTACAATGTGACTCTATACCAAAAGGTTTCAAAATCAATGCTAAACCAAATATTGGATCTGTTTCTAAAAAATTCATGACACGCTGGGAAAACATCCTCAAGAGATGCTCAAAAGAACTTATGTCACTCTGCCTTTCTTGGGACCATCACAAGTTAGGACAATATGAGAACAACATCACAGCTCTTAATTTATCTCTTACCCAAACTAACTCTGACGCGGACTTGAGGGAAGCCAACAATATCATCCGTACTTACAATGAGGCCCTCACCAAAAACTTACAAAATACACAGGAAAAGAAATTCGTCCGTGATAATGTCAGTTTAAAATCTAACAGCAGGACAAACAACATTACTAACGTGTCTCGGAAGAAAACCAAAGCACCCCGTTCTAGACGCTTTGTACGGAAAGCATTTCCATCCACAGACGGGGAAAATTCTAACGCCAAGGTTTGTCCTGTACTGAACGTTTCTAGTGTATCTCTTACCGAATCTGAAACATCACTACTTTCCAAAGGCCTCAACTTTTGCCCTACACCCCGGGAAGTAAACGAAAGGGCTGTAAGAGAGGACACTAGGGCATTTTTCCGTAGACTTAGACTGACAGAACATTTCTCTAGAAAAGACTCCAGTTCTGATGTAGGTGACAAGGCCCAAACTTCTTTACAAGACCTTGAAAACCATAAACTATACAGGCCTAAGAGCAGCTGGGAACCAGCCCCTGGCAAATGTGGAGCCTTAGAATCGTATATAGAAGCTGTCGAGTCAGACATCGAGAAACTTCTTTCCAAACAACATAGACGCCCGGATAATCTAAATAAAGAAGAAAGATCAGCGTTACAAATCCTGAAGAACCGGGAAGACATCGTCATTAAAAGAGCAGATAAAGGATCAACAATAGTTGTGATGGATCAAAACAAATATCTTGCAGAAGCATACAGACAATTATCAGATGAACGTTTTTACCAAAAGCTTGACACTGATCCTACAGATGACTTCTCAGATGCTATCACCAAAACATTAGATACTATATTTGAAAATAATGAAATTGGTTACAATGTGTACACTACCCTTCTTCCTATCAACTGTAAGCCCGGCCAGTTTTATGTTCTTCCAAAAATTCACAAACCTGGAATGCCAGGACGTCCCATAGTAAGTGCCATTGGACATCCCACTGAAAAAATCTCAGAATTTATCGACCTTCATCTCCGTCCACATGTTGAAAATTTACCGTCATATCTTAAAGACACAACAGATTATCTCAACAAAACGCCATCTTCAAACCTTCCAGATAATACTATTCTCGTGACGATGGATGTTACATCCCTCTACACCAACATCCCGCATGACGAAGGTATTGCAGCCTGTAAAGAAGTATGGGACGCTAGGGAGGGTCAGATCCCCTCAACTGAATCTCTCACCAAGCTCCTAGAGCATGTTCTAAAATTCAATAATTTTATGTTCAATGGAGAACATTACCTTCAATTCAGTGGCACTGCTATGGGTACCAAAATGGCACCATCTTATGCCAATATATTCATGGGTAATCTAGAGCGCAACCTACTAACACAGTCACCTTTCAAACCTCTTAGTTGGTTGCGCTTCATAGACGACATCGAAATGAAGTGGGTTGAAAACAGAAACAACCTCGATGATTTTATCACCTTTGTCAATTCTTTCCATCATTCTATCAAATTTACGACTGAAATTTCCTCATCCAACAACACGTTTCTTGACACTACTTCAACTTTAATCGATGGTAAACTCGATTTCAATCTTCATACTAAACCTACAGATTCCCACCTCTATTTAATGACGTCTAGCTGCCACCCACCTCATACGTTTAGAGGCATACCAAAAGGCCTAGCCACCAGAGTCAGACGTATTTGTTCAACTCAAGAACTATACTCTGAGCAAAGTAAACTCCTAAAATCCCACTTATGTGCCAGGGGCTACAGCCCGCACTCTGTACAAAATGCAATTGATGATTTAGCTAAAGAGGATCGATTATCCCTTTTGAAATACAAACCTAAAAACGAAGACAACAAAGTCCCATTTGTCACTACTTACCACCCTGTCCTTAAGGGTCTAAATGCAGTTCTAAAGAAGAACCTGCCAATCCTTTACAGCAATGATAAAATGGTTGAGGTTTTCAAAAACCCCCAATGGCAGCTTTCAAACGCCCTAGAAACCTTAAGGACATGGTGGTAAGAACCAAACTAAAGAAACCTCTACCTAATGGTGGCTTTAAAACTTGTTCTGACACCAGATGTCTGTTGTGCAAACACAGCTCTGATGCGGACGACTTTTCTAGCCCCATTACTGGCCGTACTTACAAAATGTTCGCTAATACCTCTTGTCGTACTGACAATTGTGTATACCTCATCAATTGTAAATTTTGTCAGAAACAATACGTAGGGGAAACAGGAGACCTCCGCAGGCGCATCAATAACCACCGTTCCACCATCAAAACTAAGAAAATTAAAGAACCCGTCGGGGAACATTTTAACTTAGATGGTCACAAATGGGAGGACATGATGGTTTTGGTTATTGATCACAACCCAGACTGGACAGATGCGGAGAGAAAAAATAAAGAAAAATTTTGGATGCATAGACTGAAGTCATTCCGCCCTGACGGCATGAACAAATTAAGTGACTTCACTAAAATGAACATCAACTAAAGCATCCTGATTTTTTTCTATGCAGTGTCACCATCATCATCTTTTTAGTTCCATGTACAAACTATCATTCACGTTAATTATTCAACTTATTACCTCGTTCCTTAATCGGTTTAATCTGTACGGGTTCTTTTTGTTTACTTTTTATTTTGCTATGTTTAATTGTTGTTTTATCCATTTTATTTTCTTTATTTAACTCCTATTAGTTTTTACACTTTTGTGTATATTTATGTGGTCATTTACAGAACCTGTCTCCCCTACAAACCTTCATTACGAATTATCTTACTAGTACAACTAAATTAACACCAACCCCCAATTAGCTAATTAATTCGTTCGGGTTATCTTTGAGCACTTCTACACAGACCGTCCGCTGCGTCGGATGGGATTTTTCTTTCTCGGGCTTATGATCTTTAATACAAAGATGTAGTTGCCACGTTCCCATCCGGTGTTTTATATATCATTTAGTTTTTAGTTTAGTGCTAGTTTTGTAGATGTTTTTCTCCTTTCATATGTAGTTTTTACTTTGTTGTCCTGAAGAAGGGACTGGTTGTCCCGAAAATTTGACAATATTTTTCTTTATTGTTCGTGTCGTTGGTTATTTTTAGTGCTTTTATATATATATATATATATATATATATATATATATATATATATATATATATATATATATATAAGCACAAACATTGCAATAACTCTCAAATTGACATATACCTGCCCATAGTGAATGATATATATTGATTATTACATGGCAATTTTTATATCGCATCCTATATTAGCCCTCGGTCGCTGTATATCAGCCCTCGAGCCTGACGGCTCGAGGGCTGATATACAGCGACCGAGGGCTAATATAGGATGCGATATAAAAATTGCCATGTTATGATTGTTATGATTTTTATATCATATACTTATAGAAAATATTAAAGAAGCAATCAAAAACATCATGTGATGAATGATTATTGTTAACAAATCGATCCATGTCTATTTATTCGATCTCTAATAAGCTTCCCTGATTTTTTTTGCGCCAGCTGTTTGTGTACCAAGTTGACGTCGACGTAACTATTTGACGTCATCCTCGGAGATCGGAGTTGAACGACGCATACCGTACTCTACGTCATAATAACCGATGATTAACGGAAAGGGGTGTGATATAACATCCGAAGATTGCCGGAGAGGGGTGTGATATAAATTTTATATCACACCCCTAGGGTTTATATCGCACGGGTTGGCAATTTTTCTGGTTATAACGCACAGGGCGGAAAAGGGTATATTTTCTATAAGTATACGATATAGATATATATAAAGCACAAGGAAATTCATTTTGTTGGAGCTCCAACAAAGTGAATTTCCTTGTGCTTTATATATATATATATATATATATATATATATATATATATATATATATATATGTATATAATGTATAGTATATTATAATACAATATTGTATAATATGATTTTGTACAATATTTAATTATATTAAATGATATTTAACATATGATATTGTTATATATGATATTGATTCATATGATATTATATCATCATATAATATATAATAATAATATTTATGTCATATAATACAATATTTTATGATATAATATTGTATGGTATTGTATGTTATGATATTGTATAAATTATATTATTACAAAATGCATAATATGATATTATAATATAAAATATTGTATTATATGATATGATACTGTGTTGTATGATATTGTATTTGTAATGTATAACTCTTTCACATGCTATTGTGTCATATGATCCAAGTCATGATATGTATCATATGTAATACAAAAGCATACAATACTATATTATACTTTTACATACAATATAGTATATGTAACAGTTTTGTAATGCATTATGTGATTTAATATTGTATCATATGATACTATATTTTATTATACATTTTGTATTATGATATTGGATTATTAGATCAAAAACAATAATATATCACACGATGCATTGCCATAACATATTATATGATACAATATCATATCTTGATAAAATGTCATATCATATATTACAATACCATATGGTATCATTATATATTATAGTGATATATTGTTTCATGTGTTAAATATTGTATAGTATCATAGGATGCAATATCATATTTTATTATTGTAAAGATAAATATTGTATCTTCAAATCCAGTGAACATATGATTATAAAACTATTTTTAACATATGATATACGATATTGTGTCAAAAAGAGTATCAATGTAAATCCAAGAATATTAATTTTGATTTTTATATAATATGATAAAATATAAAACCATTGCTGCTCTGGTTAGCAATGTGGCCAATTGGGCCTCTTGTATTTCTTCGGCAAGCCTCGCGAATATATAAACCATTTTAATCGTTGGTTAAAGCAAACATTTAGTCCAAATTTAAGAAGATATTCTCTCTCTCTCGCTCTCTCTCTCTTTCTCTCTCTCTTTAATTTAGATAAAGGTACTAAAAACTTTCTTTTCGACTATTTTTTTTCTTCAGGTTAACTTAAGATGTCTTCGACTACAAGAAAACACCAAAGCTTTATAAGTGTACCAATGGGAAACAAAGGTGTAATTGCCATACCTGGAATCGGCAAAAGATTTGCTGCTGTACTGAGTCTCCACGGATTAAACCAGGTATGCTTCATTTTTATTTATAATTCTTTAATGACAATATGGTAGACATCTGAGCTGATTTAAAATTCATCTTTTTGATTAGCTTCTGTGTTGTATGCATTATTTCGCATAAAGACTCTCTCTCTCTTTTAAATTGTTGTGGCATTTATATTTTGATAATACCTTTTTTCAAGTTTTTTTGACTGTTTCCTATTTATCTTTTGCTTAATTTTACCTTAATTTCATTTTAAAGGCCTCTGAAGTCTTTGGAATGTTTTTGATGATGGGGAGAAATGAATACATCTTCAATAGCTGGTTAACCTGCACAATTCCATTTATGAACGTTTTGCACAGGAGGGCAGCTTTTCTAGCTTTTAACGAGTATTACTTTCGTTATCTAAATTAACTTCTTCCCCAAAAATGTTTTGTAAAAATCTGATATTTTGTTTTATTTGTTTGTTTGTTGTTTTTTTAATAACATCAAGTTTGTAAAAAAAATGCACAAATTATAAACTGTGCTTTGATTAATGTAACAGGAGACAATTTTTGATGCTTGACATTTTAAGGGGGTAATACACCGCTCCCCCTTCCTTTTAGCCGTTGTGCTGCGGGAAATTCATGATGTTGAATCTCGGCCACAATTACTAAAACCAACATGTTGGACTTAAGGAATAGCATTGAGGAGCGATCTTCGCCAACGAATAACAGCATATACAGCAAAATCTTAGCATTAGTTATTTTGTGAAATCATTTGTACTTTGACTTGAATGTTTAACACACCATCTAATATTTATTGTCGAGTTTGTTGCTGACACAAAAAGAGTAATTTTTTACATTTTTTTTCTTGTTTGTTAGCTTACTTGAACATGAACCAAAGGCTCAAGTGAGCTTTTCTGATCACCAATTGTCCGTCGTCCGGCTATAAACTTTTCACATTTTGAACTTCTACTCTAACACCACTTGGCCGATTTTAACCAAATATGACTAAAAACACATTTGTAAGAAGTTGAATATAAATTGTGAAAATAAAACGATCAATTCAGTTTTAAAGCGGAGGACGTAGAATCCAAATTGTTCATATCAAGAAGCACGTTTTCTAGCAGGAATATTGTATAAATCGTAAGCACGTGTTATTTTTGTCAGTTTGGGCACGATATTCCGTATTTCGAAAACAAAACTCTTTGTTCGAAACAGCCATTCTGGACTTAAAACATGCAGTATAAAGTATTGCAGATTTAGGGAAAATAATTAAAATTAACTTAACAATGCTCTTTTTCGAGTTTGATATGAAAACAAATTATTAATGGATGACGGCGATTCCTCATTTTTTTTGTTTGTTTTATCTGTGATTATGTTAGTTCGCTATTAAAAGTCGTACGGCACGGCTCGGACTTCATCCAATTTCATAAGTAATATTTAACGTTGAATAAAATGATTTTAAAAAAGAAATTAGCAAATGATTTTACTTAAGTTTAAAATTATGAATTTGGATATTTCGCCAATGTTTAAATTGTACAAAGGGTTGTGTGATTCCATCTCCTCTGAAATCACTTGGTGAATAAAATCTCAACAAGTTTTCAAAGTTTTTATCCTCACGCAACTAAATGGTTATGTGCACTCCTTTCAGTCGGCCCCTTTTTGTGCATGCATCTGTAGCATAGATTTTCGTAAAGCTTTGTATATATTATGTGTAGGACACAAAGTGTAAATGTGCAAATAACCAAAACATTCCAATTCCACTAGATGTCTTTTGAGAAAATCTACCCCATCTGGACCTAAAATATGTTTCATTTCATAAATATTAAGACAAATATTTTATACGTTTTGTAAATGCTTGGAAAATTGTGAAGATGTGCACATTTGTATTACTAGTGATGTTCAAAGATATGAAGGAGATCATTGTTGAACAATATGACAATCTGAGAAAATATTTAATTTAAAAAAAAACATACATTCTGGTTGCTGAATTGTGATAATAAACTTTTAAAATACTTTTATAAAAAAAATATCAGTTTATAGAATTTGAAAAATACATGTACATTGCATTCCATTTTTGTTTCCAAAAAAAAATAGTTCTTTTGAAATTAAAAAAAAATATCATAAGTAACACAACTATCCCTCCAGAGTTTGTTTCCTCTCAAAAAATATATATTATTATTTATGTAAGATGTTAATTCATTTTATGTATATTTTACATATATAACTATAACTTTCATAACTGAAACTGTTTTTATACCTAAGTATCTAAGTTCTTTGTCGAACTGGTTGAGTCTGTATATGGAAGTTATTTCATTGCACAAAAGATTATGAACAAAATTGAAAATGTAATCTAGTTCACATATTAATAAATACAATGAAGACATTGTACTTCGTTAATTATTAATGAACATAGTTCAATGTATACATTTTTTGGCTTTTTAAAGAGACTGCTCATATCCTTTCTATTTTCGATGTTTCGAAGAAAGGGAAAGAAAAAGCAGTGCAGCTTGAAAATGTAAATATGTGCTTTTTAAATAGAACTATTTTATAAAATTAGTTTCTACAAAACACAACAAACAATAATAGTTGTGTATCACCTTTATTCCAGCCAGTTCTTGTAGTTGTACATTTATTGATGCCATTATTATCATATTATGTCTAATTCAGTTTTCCCGAACTTTAACGTTTTATATTGTATTATGAGGTCTGCATATACGAGGGGTACACGTATTAGAAAAGTTCTCGGACATGTTTATGTCTGAGCGGATTATTTTTCTTGATACCAGCTAAAAACGTTTAAGATTTAAACTTGACAAATTTTATATTTACATATAATATATATGTAAAGATTTATTTCCTTTTCTGGAGTCGAAACTGCTTGAACAGTAATTGTTTTGGGACCTAATCAATTTACGATATGCTACAAAAGACATTATATCAAAACTTTACAAAAATAGTAAGAAGGGCATTTTATGAATGGGTTAATTAACATGAAAAGTGTGTGGAACTGAAAGGTGTTCACCTCAAAAAGAAAGACAGGTTTGCCTTACAGCTGTTTGACGTCATCTGATGTCGTGGAAATATGAAAAACTTATTTCCAATCAATAGTCATTTAAAACAACATACATCATACTACAAAGTATAAAAAAATTACCGTACATCACTTTGTCTGCGAACTTTTCTAAAAAAAACTTGTCTACATGGCTATTTAAAATATTTCTTTAATTTTGCATTAACATGTTTTAACCACCTATACTTATGAGTATAAAGGATCCTGTATCACATATGGAACTTTTCTTATATAATTCAATTGTATCCAAATAAATTTTGCTCTGCATTGAATTTGCCTTTCGTTTTAGTGATTTTTGAGATAGTTGACGGTTTGTTTTTGTCATTTTTTCATAACTGCATTTTATCAATTAAAAAAAAAAACATGCATTCAGGTTTAGTTACTTATGTTTACTTTTCATACTTTAGGTACAAGTATGTGGCAATATGAAAAAAATGATAAATTACCCTGCCCATTGGCTTATAACCTCTCTATTTTCATATTCAAAATATTGTTTTTAATCAAGAAATTTATTTACTGCAGTATTATTTTACAACTGCATGCAAGAAAACCCAATCAAACAATTTTTAACTTATTAGTCTCCTACCGGTTTCACCGGAGGGGACTATAGCTCTTTCTGCGACCGTCAGTCCGTTTGTCTGTCCGTCTGTCTGTCCCCCTTCAGTTTTCCACACTTTATTTTGTATATGCGTTTGAGGAATAATATGAATTTTGCTAAACAGCTTTATAATGTCAAACTAAAGATCAAATTTACACTTTTTAGCGTCTGGTTGACATATTTTCGAGAAGATTATTTTTTTTTATTCCATTTTTTTAATGTTCGGGTTGGTTATCGGCTTCGGTGTGCATTGAATAAACGAGGACAGTATATATATGTATCACTAGTAAGTAATAATATCGTGCGTTACTTGTATCACTCCTTTTATCATTTTTAACAAACAAATAAGTTCTGTAAAATAGTGTCAAGCATTGTGTTGTAAATTTAATTGGCAAGTTTTTTTGTATAATTAACATTCGGGTTCGTTATCGGATTGACGGTAAGAAATGATATTGTGCATAACAGTGCATTGGTTTAACAAATTTCTACCAGCGAATATTTAACGGACTTGACGAAATTGCAGGAGAGAAAATAAAGAGTATTATTTTCACCATTATTTTATTTTATTTCTATATCAACTATATAGTTGGAGTTTCCTATGTTCTTTCATGTCTGCTTAAAGCATAACATCTCATGTATAATAGTTTTCAAAAAGATGTATGCTTCGAAGCTTTCATAGAATAATACAATTATGTAGGGGGCTTAAGCAATACTCTCAGATTACTTGTTTTTATCAACTTTTATGTTCAGCCTAAAAATTCCTTTGCATAATATAGTACATGTAAAAATATTTTCATATTTGACTCATAGAGCTTGATTAAATTTGTGCAAAATTTCAAAAATAAAATATTTAAGGGGGAACAGGGCGTAGCAGTGTAAAATTATTTGTCAATTTTTTTTTTTGCTGTTATAAACACATTAAGATGTCCTTTACAGCATATATCATGTTCATGACTGCTTTCTTACCTTGCAAGGAAATATTTTGATAAGAATTGCCCCCCTTTTTTGGCATTATAATTTTTTTAACAAACTCAATTTCCTGCAATAGTTATTTTGTTTGATGGAATTCATTTGGAACGTATATTCATTAGTTTTAAGAATGGAAACAGATTTCAAAATCATTTACATTGCATGTTGTAGTTTCGGCATACCATTCACTTATTCCATGATACCGACAGTTCATATCATATGTCGATTTTTTTTTAAAGGAATACTTTGTTTCTATACTGTTTACCGACAACTTTACAATTACAGCGACTTTAAACTTATGTGTGCATATGGCATGTTATCCCGATCCCGATTCAGATGAACGTGTGCTAGCCTGGTTCACTGAGCTACCCATTACGCACAGGAACCAGGCTAGCTCATGCGAAAGCTGAATTTTTCCCATAACATCCGGTTTAACCTCGCTTATATATTTTCTGCGTGGACCTCAGTCTTCTCAATAAACTATATAGATAGATCAAAGACAACGACCATGTAGACATCTTACGTTTGGAACCGAAAAATAAAGAAGCAATGCTGACGATGAAAACTATTACACAAACCTCAAGGATGTCCTACAAACAGATCATTTGAAATGTCAGGGGGTTTTCCATACGGAAACAATTGTACCAATACAAAATAACAACTCGGTATAAATTTTTGTTTTTGACACAAATGAAAACGCCGTTTATCAAAAATAGGGAAATAAAATGATGTTTTCTTGTTGGTAGTTATATTCATTCAAAATAAATCTCTTATTATACAAGGACGTTATACACAGATATATTAACAAATTCATCATAATGTAGTTAGATATTGTAAGCAATACCTCACATATTTTTTTCCGGTTTAGTCTTTATCTATCATTACGGGCCACCATGAGGCGACTCTTAATCATTGCGCTGAGAGAGAGAGAGAGAGAGAGAGAGAGAGAGAGAGAGAGAGAGAGAGAGAATAAGAGCATCTTGATGAACAATACCATATTTTTAAATATACAAAACAAACCTTAAACATGAAGTGCTGTTTATAGAAAATACGATACTACGAGTAACAACAATTATTTTTTGCTTTTTGCGTTTGTTTTGTGCTGGTTTGTGCTTGTATGAAAGTTTAAAAAACATTTACATACAATAGGTTCATTTCCTCTATATGTATATTTTTATTTGGCTTAATAATGAAGTTCCATTCGAAAAAGTAAAACTTTTGACGTCAGTAGACACAGAATGACTATAAATGATTTATGATTTTTTTTTAATTTACAGGATATGTTGTTGTTTATTAGATCTCTGTCTTGTAGCTTTAATGTTATTTGTTCTTAGACTTATACTTACGATACTACTGTAGCCGTACTGTAGTAAACTTAAACAAATTGTTAGTAATAAGTATTAATGTATCTCGAAAGTTTATTGAGTTTTTAGACTGATCTAGTTTTGTAAAGGTATATTTAGGTGAACTAGTATTCCCTACTTGTAGAATTGTTCAAAAAACTTTCATACTGTTTAAATTAAACACAAATTATATTTAAAAACCTTATCATTACATTAAGCTGTGCTTGATTGATTATATCTTGAAATAAAGCAAATTACAACTGGAAATATTCTTCTGTAATGTTTGTAATTCGAGGGAGTATGAGTGCGTTTTTAGTGTTACTGTAGTCGTTGGTGCAAATTTGATACTCTTAAGTTGTTTTTTTTTTATTTAAATCAATCATTACTTTTTTACGACATTAACTGGGTTAAATGCTAAAACGGCACTTCATGACTATCGTTTTACGTTATTATTGTAATGCATGTTGCTAAATACAATATGACTCCTTTGAATATTCAAAACGCAATAAAATTAAGATAAGACCTGTAAAGTCGCGTCTTTGCCATACGCTATTTACGATAACACTTTCTGTACGATAACTTCTTAGAAAGACATTTCAATTATCTAAAGAAATTGCTGCTTCCGATATCTAGACTTATAATTTGGACTCATGTTAATTCTGCACCGACTAACCTAAATATATGATGTGTCTATTGCTCTCTACCACTTCTCAACCACTTCTTAAATAATACGACGAAATTGTCCAAGGACATTTATCATTTAAACAATATATTTTTATGCAATATATCACATAAACGGATGGGATAGCAGGCATTGCCTATATAAATTCTCTCCAAGGACATGGTGTTGGTTTGAATGTCTTCTCCTACAGGAAAGAGTGAAATAGTTATCACTAACTTTATACCCAACTACGGACCCTTTCAAAGTTGAAGTTGATGGTTCTTTTTCCTAAAAAGAGATAGATAACATTTTGGGAAAAAATCGTAATCAATGTTTTACATTTTGACGTTAGAGCTTATATTATTTATTTCTTTACGTTGTAACAATACAGACGGTAAAGGCATAAAAATTATACTTTTTAGTCTGTTTGTTTATATTTGCCATTCTTGAAATTTTCTAGTTATATGCAAAATAAATACTATATATCTTGGGATTTTTTCCAATCTAAACTCGCAACATATGTCTATGACATAAACCTATTAACTATTTATTACGGGGTATACTGTAGTGCATCGAGGATGCCTTACATTTTGTTAATAAAACAGATGTGCAAATTATGTTTCCCATAGACATTGTATATACTGACATTCTGTATTCTGCAAAAAAATTATCAGACGGGAATCTGCAAACAAGTACTTCTTTTAAAGTAATGATCGGCATGTAATATCATTGGTCAGCTCTGTTGGTGTAATACTGTGACGCGGCTCGAAACGTCAACAAAGTTTGGGTTCGGATATTTTACGAGCCAATATCGTAATGTGGCGCAACCTCCTCAGTATTGAATATTCACAAGAAATAAGTCCAGTATACAAAAACGATATAAAGTTTATTAAAAACTAATGTGGGGTTATTAACTAAACAATGAAACAAAATTAAGAAATTCAAACTATTATTTAAAAATTAAACTAATAAACACCCCAAATTATTTATAGGAAACTACTGGTGAAGATTTAAATAATTGACTCTGGCGAACAGAGTGTTGTAAATCGATGCCCCCAACAATTATTTATCACCAACACTCCCGTAATGATACGCTCTATAATCCGCGAAGCGGATTGTAAAAAAGCGTTAACTGCTCCAATCCAAGTTATTTCAGTATAACATGGGTAGATATTGAGTTCATTACTTATAATTTAATTTTCTGTGATTTACTGTACAAATTGAGTGCGTTTTACTTTTAAAAATGATATTAATCTGTTCAAAATTCAAACGTAGCGTCAAGCGGATTAATACGTTTTTGACGTTGGTGCATTGTGACGTTTCTTATGGCGTGCTAACCAGGTTATACAAATACAACTAAATTTGTCTATCCAATCAAATGCCGCGTTACAACCAGAATTAAATTATTTAACAATAAACCATCATTTGGCACTTTGCTTATTGGTTTCGTTTATACAAGACTTCTGACGACTCATAAAATGAATCGGAAATTATTATTATTTTTCATCGAAATGTGTTCTCGAATTATCACCAACTTAATTGTGTCCCGAGTTTTTATTTCACACACACTGTTTTATATTTCTTATGACGATGAATTCTAATGACAAATCTCATGGTTGATGGTCTTTACTATGGGCTTGCCTTAAAATGGGATGATGGGGACTGAAAAAGAAAAGCAAAATTACATGTGCAAGAAGTACGTTCTCTGAAATCTTTGGAGTGACGTTTTAATCAAGAACATTGCTATATCTGATGCACACATGTACACAAATTAGTTAAATTGAAGTTAAATCTTTCTCCGTCCCATAAGGTGCATAAGGCCAGTGCTTATCCCCAGTTTTCGAGGTGCTAAGCAGATGACATTTTTTGACTCCCCTGGACGGGACACCAGTCCATCGCAGGTTAACTCCCAGCGTAAACCGGTACCCAATTTCAGCTGGGTGGACTTAGACAATGTAGATACAGTTCCTTGTCAAAGTGCACAACACACAACATCAAGTAACCACAGCGGGGTTTGTACTGGCCTAACGCTTATGACCACTGAGCCATGTGTTCCGCATAAATGTCCGTAAAAAATGAAAGTACTTTTAAAAGATACGCTTATTCAACCCCACCTTATTTTGTTGTAAAATCCATTTCCGCCAAATATCGTACCGCGATATAATATAATAGATTTCAGAAGCTACATGTTCACACGTATGTCTATTATATATACATACATAACTGATTGATTTTTCTAACATTTTTAATGAAACATTCATTGGTTTATGAGTTGTAAAACAAATAATAAGCAGTATTGTCACTTCTTCAACCTAACAACGGGCACCACCTAGTAAATCTGTTCTGCATTGGCCTCTGCATACCAAAGCCTAATACTTTGTAAGTTTTTTTTTAAATTTAAAATGCTCGTGAAAACGACTGTCCAGTGGAGATGATCTTCATTTCACAGAGTCTATTCTTGTTTAATCGTTGACTACAAGCAAATTTGACTCTTTAACCAAATTGATATGGTTATTTTCTTCATCATTTGATTGATTGACATTTACGGGTTTTTTTTTGCAGAAATGCTGATCATCTTCAAATAATATCTAATGTGTGAATGTGTATATAACAACTTGTTTACAATTGTTTATTGCTACTTAACATTATATATTTTAAACTTAGAAATATACATGACAGCCCGACGATATAAAGTTTCGAAAACAGTCTACACAACTCTTCACGCTTTTAAAATTGTTTGTAACAGTTACACTTTATACTTGATACTAGTCCCAGCCTTGCAACAAGACTACGATCGACAGGTTATTCTAGTATTATAGAGTTTGGTAAGTGTTGCGTTCTGTTGATACACTGATCTCTTGATAATGAGTAGTGCATTCGGAAAAGCCAGTCTGTAGACCACCTGGTCCTTGTGTCGTACTGGACTGACTACAACTTGTATTCGAGACTCGTTTTATGGACATTCTCCTATGAGAATATTTTTTTAGATAAATTTTCGCAGTGCATTAAAGAAATAGATATAAAATAAATGGCGAATAAATTTATGAAATGGTTTTACATTAATTTTATACAAGCTTTCAAATTAAAGTTTATTAAGTTAATGTTGAATGCACTTACCAAAATTTAATAGTTGTAAAAGCAAATATGATGCTAGCGACCAGCACTATTGAAAAGGCTATAATCCATGGTGTACAAGCTATGCCATTGCTGTATGTTTTAGCGACTCGTTGAATAGCTGTGCCAATAACAAAGAAACATATCTTTTTTACGCAATGAAGCTAACCTAATTCAAAGTCTCAATATGTTTTAAGGAATCCATTTACCTAGATCGCACGTTTTGCCATCTATACAACCAAATAGACATCTTCCATTGAATCGATCACATGTCTGGTTAATACAGAGTGCACTGCATAGGTAGCGGCAGTTCTCTCCATAGGAGTAAACACATTCTGAAATAATATATATTTAACGTTTGTTCTTTTTTGTTAAATCATTGTTTAATGTTTTTTTAAAGAAAGATTACTCACATTCTCTAGTGTTTATAAAAGACATTAAATGATTTTATTTGAACCACAGGACATGGTTACGGTACGTCTAATAGTTGATTATAATTCATCATAAGTAATTATTAATACTATTATAAATAAAAGGTTAATGTTGATCAAATTAAGAAACACAAAACCAAACATCTTATGGATACATGTATTAAAAAAAAGTAATTTGTTTGTCAAAGAACATTTGACGGAGAAAATATACAATGACCGTCTTTTTATAATTTAGAATGCATATGTACTTGAGAAATAAAGATTTGTCGTTAGGCCATTGCAAGTTTTTTATTTGTTTAGCGTCCACCCAAAACACAAACCTTAGGAAAAACACACAACTTTAAAGCTTCAACAAAATAAAATTTATTATATATTTTGAAGTATTTTCTTCATTTTGCAACAAAAATATCAAATAACTATGGTTTCAATTTTTAATGTTGTTATAATTAGTATTTTTATTTTCCGATCTTGATTTTAAAATGCGATCCCGAGGTCGACATATATAAAAGTGATCCAATTTTATGAACAACCATTGTGGGTTTTTTTTTATTTTGAAATCTCAAAACCGATCCGTCCGCGGACGCTTAACATAGAAAAAACTTGGAATAGCCTTAGATAATAATGTCTCATTTATTATAGCATACAAACAATCTTTCAGTTTTAGCAATTTATAATCAAATGTTTACAAGTATATGGTTAAATTTCCAAGATAAAAAGAAAAAAAATTAACCTGTTGTACAGTTTGCTCCCATCCATCCTGGTTTACAAGTACACAGCGCATCTGTGTTTCTACAAGTTTGACAAGTAAAGGGACAAGAATGAGAGCAGTTCTTGCCGTAAAAACCCTCTCTGCAGGCTGTTAAAAATATCATACAATGGTTTAAAAAACCAGTAAATTGTAATAAGTTGTCAACATATCAACAATATCAAATGCATCATATTTATGTCGTACGGTAAATACAACGGATCCCAATATATCCATCAGGGCAACCATTTGGGCACACGCCACTGACATGATTACAAGGTTCTTTGTTCAAACAATGCCCGCTACAATGTTCTCTGCAATCTATTCTAAAATATCCAGATGGACACTCTATTTGAAAACAAACGAAATAACAAAATGGTAGTCCACTTTTACCTAACGAAAACTCAGACACATAACATGTAGTAGAATTTTAATGATCTTGTTTATAAAAAAGCAAAAATATGACATACGTCAAACATAAATATACGTATTCAGACATGATTATGTTATGTGTTACGAACCTTTTCCGCAATCATCATTAGCAAATCCTGGTATACACCCACTGTCACAACGACCAGTCTGTTTGTTACAAAGAGAGCCATTTATACAGTGACCACTACATCTGTTGACACAGTTATACCCATAGGTACCGTCATCACACTCTGTTACCATTATTAAAAGGTGTATTTAGTGCAATGTGAGTACATTTTATGGCACAAAAGGTGAAAACGTGTACATATCAAAAATAGTAGAATAATTCAATTTTCCTTCCTTTTTATTTTCTAAAATATATATTTCAATTGAATTCGAGAACATTTGGAAATGTAAGTAATTGTTTCATTACAAGTAAAAAACAAAATATTTAAACATTTCAGTGTATGAATTTCCTTTAGATATTGGCTTAGGGTTAATAAATAGCTTCATATATTAACTGCATACAAAACGAAACAATATTTGAAAAATATTCTTAATCACCTTCATGACACATAGCTCCTGTCCATCCTTCTGCACATCCTTCGTCGCATCGACCAGTCACGTGATTACAAGTCGTCCCGTCTCTACAATGTCCTACACACTGTTGACTGCAGTTGATGCCGTACCATCCCTCTGTACATTCTATAAATAGCCATGGTTTTTACATTCTAATCAATAGAAAGAAACATTCTAAAATATTTGTCTAGAAAATTTTAGAATATCTTACCATTAAATTGAAATTATTAAAAAAATGATATTATATTTAAGGTACAGATTTACACTTTTTTTTTCAATTTTAGATGATACTTAAAATAACTAAGCCGTTTTATTATGTTTAACGACAGCTGTATTTTAATATTTACATATAGGTTATAAAAACAAGCTGAAAGATTCTTAACAAGAAAATGGCTGATACCTCCAAATAATCTAGGCAACTAAAGTATGTCATTTCAGAAAAAAATTATTACTTATGCTACAAGAAATTTCACGCCATCCAGGTTTGCAGACGAAACAGGTTCCTTCCTGTATGTGGCACACGTTGTCTTTGCAGTTGCTTGGACATGATATAGCACAGTATTTGCCATACACACCAGATTGGCAGCCTTTATGATTAAAATATACATATATCAATACATATTACAGTTTTTATGTCATCTTTAGATATTTTTATTAAAGCAAATCGTTTTATTAAAATTTATAATGATGCTAAAATTTAGTTTAATTGTTGCTGGACGGAAAGCATTGTTGATTCATTGGAAATGTCTTTGCTTAATTTTGAGGAATAGCTTTCATTTATCAATTTTTATTTTCAACAAAATTTAAAACAAATAATTTTACATATTTCTTTAAAACAACGCGTTTATCTTATTATTTAACAGAAAGTCAAATTCATGAATGAACTTTTGATTTTTTTTAACTATTTACTGCTTTTTTCATGGTAGAAGCAAAACAAATCCCATTTAATTGTAACGTGAATCCCTTAGCTTTAACAAAAAAAAACCACTTCAATAAATGGTTAATTAAATTCTATAAATTGTTTTCCGTTTTATTGGGTTTTAAACAATTTTATAAGTTATATATATATATATATATATATATATATATATATATATATATATATATATATGGTAGTATCTAAAAACAACAGGATGCCGCCTTTTGTTTTCTTTGCGCATGTTTTGCGCAACCTACTAAAAACAGTTTATTTACACCTTTTGAAAATTGCTTCGATATTATTTATGAAATTAAAAAAAATAAACAAAATACCTATAAAAATATGTAGATTTTTTAAAAAGAACATCTTGTTTTTAAACGATTTGTTCCATTGTTTGGTAGGTCAGCGTTGCCATTGTGCTTTTATGAATTTGTCATAAAATGAAGCTTTGTAGGGGTACGTTATAAGAAATAATATTAAAAAAGAGTAAAAAGTGTACGCCTTGAAAATTTTATAGTATTGTTATTTTTTTTTTATCTTTATTTTCTAATTGAAACCATTGTTTCTTATGGAAACAGGTATATTAATAAGGTTAATAATTTTCTTCTTCGTGTTTAAAATTATGATTGTTTGCCAACGTATATCAAAATAAGTTTTGAAACAAATTTTAAACTGTGCTATACTATCCAATTGTGCTAATTGATGAAAATGACACTCCTTGTATTGACAATATTTTGAATGCATGACATATATTCACTTGTAGCGTTATACATTCAACAATAGTAACTTCAACTACTAGGTACATACTGTAAACGTATTATATTAAGCGTGTACGATATTTGGCGGAAAATGTTTTTTCAACTCGTTAGCGTGGATTTGAATTGGCGTTTTTCTGAATATGCTTATTCTAATACATATATGAAAGGCATTTAGCGATATACTTGAATAAGCGAAAGCCACATTCCGCCAAAAACGCTAAAAAGAATACAAAGCCAAATGTAATACGTTTACAGTAGTTTCTGTCTGACTTTACATTTTAAGTTAATACAACTGTTGACAAATGTAATGACAATATCATATCTAGTTAAGAGTTTGATAAGTGTGCTGTTACGATAGGCAATATTGTTTTTTCCATCGGGTTCGAAATTCAATTAATTTCTAGGGTATATATATTTGACTTCTTTACTGAAGAGCGTTAGTCCGTGCAGTTTTACCGCCAATGTATCTGTAGTTTGCAGTCAGGTCACAAATGTAAGTTTACAAATTATTTGCTGTTTTAATCAAAGTTTACTAATTATTATATCAATTCTCATTTGTAATAACATTTAAGTCTTTTCTAAGATACCGTAGTATTTACATCTTAAGTGAAGTTTTTATAAGTATCGATAAAGTTGCATAGTATTGTAACGAGTAAACACACATAATAGTTATTTGTGTATTGCATTAATGTTAAACATTTTTAGTATTTTCTGTGTTTGCGGAACATGCTTTTTGGGTAATGATATATGTACTGATATTTTTCCTTTGTAATATTGTAGCTTCTTACCTACATACACAAGTACGCACGAATAAAGTTGATAGAAAAGTGCTCGTG
Source organism: Magallana ariakensis (assembly GCA_020458035.1). Lineage (NCBI taxonomy): Eukaryota > Metazoa > Mollusca > Bivalvia > Ostreida > Ostreidae > Magallana > Magallana ariakensis. Next base: position 81,858,620 of record CM035811.1, read on the forward strand.
TTTCGGGTTAACTATGCACAAGGCATTATAGTAAGAAGATTTTTATACCATGGCATCAAACCCTGATCCAGGAGAAACAGATACTGTACGGGAACCTGATTTGTTGGAGGAAAAGAAACCTGCTCCAGGACAAAACGAACAGCCTGATCCAGGACAAAACGAACACTCGGAACAGCCTGATCCAGGTAACGTCAAAGACCCTGATCCAGGGATAACTGAAATTCAGCAGAATCCTGATATAGGACAGTTAGACCATAAAAAAGATCAACAATCTCTTCATGAAGCAGATGAGAAAATTATCGATGCCATCCCGAAATCACTCGGAGCAAGAGCACGAACAAAAACGGCAGCAGGTAAAGAATTTTACCAAAGTCAGCTTCATGATTTTCATAAAAAGTTACAAAAACATTGGACAAAGATGGAAGATTTATTGATAAATCTGGACAGAGCTGAAGTTGGTGATTTACAGAGACTTAGGAAGATAGAAGATGAGTTGAAGAGAGTTCGTACCAAGCACAATGCTGTGTTCAAAGATTTTATGTTATTTCTTACTCGAAATAGTGACAAAGAAATGATCCGAAAAAGTGAAATTGAGTTTGAAAGAAAAGAGACTGTAGTTACCTCAGTATTAACTCGCCTTCAAGCATTGAAATTAGAAGCCGCTGAAGTTTTATCACAGAGAATTTCAGACAGTGAATCATCTAGTGCATCCTCTCAACGATCCTTTGTTAACAAAAAGGACTTAACAGAACAATATGTGTCGCAACATTTTAGTGATCCAAAACCAATTGAAGATCTCTATTTGAAAACAAAATTGAATAAAGAACAATATTGTGAATACAAAATCCCACAAGAAAAGGAACCATTTTATGCAGAATCATTGTGTTTAGAAAAACCTAGAGAAAAACTGAAAGTTCAGGCAACACCAAAGCCAAATAGATTTTATGATCAGGATCCTCCTGTTCCAAACAATCCAAACTCTCAAATACACAGCACAGTACAAGACGACTCGGTTCTAGGAGGACTTGTGCAATTTCTCCTCAAGAAAGACTTACTATTAACCAGATTTTCCAAGTTCAGTGATAGTCCTGAAACATTTATTGTGTGGAAAACTAGTTTTAAGAGCATTGTGAATGAACTTAATGTTTCACCATTTGAAGAAATGGACTTGCTTGTAAAGTGGCTGGGGCCAACCTCCAGCACATTTGCTTCTAGTATCCGTGCTTCCAATGTTTATGCACCTGAAAGAGGACTTCAGAGGATATGGGAACGTCTACACGACAGATACGGGCGCCCAGAGATGGTTGAAGCAACCATAAAGAAAAAGTTAGACAACTTTCCAAAACTTTCAAGTAAAGAAATGAACAGACTTTATGATTTATTGGACATATTGTCAGAGTTAGAATCTACAAAATCTGATGTTCATTATTCGCAACTGTTGTCATATTTTGACACTTCCTCCGGGATCAATCCTATCGTCAACAAACTACCCTACGGTCTTCAGGAAAAATGGACAACTCGTGCCTCAACGTACAAGAAACAGTATAAAGTACCATTTCCACCACTGTCTGTGTTTATTGACTTCATTAGAGATATGAGTGAAGTGAAAAATGATCCAGCATTTGTGTATGACAACCCGCGTATCGCCCCAAGTTCAACACCTGCACGTGGAAATAGACGAGACAGTATTCTGAACCGGAAAACATATGTTCAACAAGAAACGATGAAACGCTGTCCTATTCATAAAGCTGAACATTCATTGTTGTGTTGTAGACAGTTTCTATCAAAGCCACTTGAAGAACGACGAAAGTTTTTGAAAGAAAAGCGCATTTGTTTCAAGTGTTGCGAATCAACAAATCATATGTCCAGAGACTGCAACGTTAAAGTGAAATGTGAAAAATGTGGCAGTAATAATCACAGAACATTGATGCATGTTGATAGATTAACGAACTCTTTTGAAAACCAACATTCAACTGTCAGAGAGAATGGCGGGGAGGATAACGCATCAGAAAATGTTGCCTCAAAATGTACCGTGTTGTGTGACAAACCCTCTTTAGGACGTTCTTGTGGGAAAATAGTGTTAGTGAATGTGTTTCTACGTCAAGATCCTAACAAAGCCATAAAAGTCTACGCTATACTGGATGATCAAAGCAATAGAACACTCATTTCTCCTAGACTTTGCGATCGTCTGGATGTTCAGGGCCCTTCCACCCAATATTCTCTGTCATCGTGTTCAGGAACTACAACTATGACAGGAAGAAGAATCGAAGGACTGTGTGTTCAATCAGTGCATGAAGATTGTCAATATGAACTTCCAATAACTATTGAATGTGATGATATACCAAATGAAAGATCAGAAATCCCTACTCCAGATGTTGCTCGTTTTCATTATCATTTGAATTCAATTGTCAATGAGCTTCCACCAATAGAAAAAGATGTAAACATTGAACTATTGATTGGTAGAGATGTTCCAGAAGCACATCATGTGTTTCATCAGATTACTGGACCAAAGAAAACTCCATTCGCTCAAAAGCTAGGATTAGGATGGGTCATAATCGGAGATGTATGTCTCGGAAAAGTTCATCGCCCAGACCTTGTTCGTGTGATGAAAACCTCCGTTCTTAACAATGGACGTACGACACAATTCAATCCATGTGAAAATCATTTTCAAGTGAAAGAACATCAAGCTTTAGACACATATGACACTTTGTTTCAAAAGTCCCCTGATGATGACAAAATTGGTTTGTCTGTAGAAGACCGTAAATTTCTTTCACTAATGGATGAAGAATTTCAGAAGGATGAAAATGGAAAATGGATTGCTCCGCTTCCTTTTCGTTCTCCGAAACCCATGATGCCAAACAACCGATCTCAAGCATGGAGAAGAGCTCGAATTTTGGATGCTAGCTTAAAGAAAAATGAAGTGAAAAAGACTCATTTTATTGAATTTATGAAGAAAGTGTTTGATAGTGGTGCTGCAGAAATAGCTCCTGTTCTCGATCATGAAAGCAACAATGAAAGGTGGTATTTACCCATTTTTGGTGTATACAACTCTAAGAAACCAAATCAAGTGAGAGGAGTGTTCGATTCGTCCGCAGTCTATGAAGGACATTCTCTGAACAAAGTGTTGATGACTGGACCTGATCTTACAAACAGTCTTATAGGAATATTATTGCGTTTTCGCCAAGATCGATATGCTGTAATTGCTGATATTGAACAGATGTTCTACCAGTTTTACGTGAAAAAAGAACACAGGGACTTTCTTCGTTTTTTCTGGTATAAAAACAATAATCCAGATCTTCCTCTTATTGAATACCGAATGTGCGTTCACGTGTTCGGAAATGCACCGTCTCCTGCCATAGCAACATATGGATTACGAAAAACTGTAGAGAATTGTGAAAACACTTATGGGTCTGATGTTAAAGACTTTGTAAATAGAAACTTTTACGTAGATGATGGTTTAGTGTCCTCACCGTCCCGTGAAAAAGTTATAGATTTGATTAAAAGAACCAAAACAGTGTTTAAAGAAAATGGCAATTTACGGTTACACAAGATTGCCTCGAATGATAGAGAGATTTTGAATAGTTTTGGTGAAGAGGACTTGAACAAGAACCTTAGAGATGTACACTTTGGAGAAAACTCAGTCTTACCCCTACAGCATAGTCTCGGTTTATCATGGGACTTAAATCATGACAGTTTCTTGTTTGAGATTCAAGACAGTGAAAAACCAAACACTCGGAGAGGGTTACTTTCATTCCTGAATAGCATTTTTGATCCGTTGGGCTTTTTGTCACCTATTACCTTGTCCGGGAAAATCCTTCTTCGACAATCAGTTGGTGCCGATTGGGATCAACCATTATCAACCACAATAGATCACAAATGGAAAGAGTGGAAATCATCTCTACAGTGTTTACAAGACTTGAGAATTCCTAGGATGTACTTACCTGTTTCATTAAGTTGTGTTAACAACAGTGAATTACATGTCTTCTGTGATGCGTCAGAAACAGCGATTGCAGCAACTGCATATTTGAAAATCACTGGTGATGACAACGCAAGCCATTTGGGATTTATATTGGGAAAAGCCAAACTAGCTCCAATGAAAGGACATACAATACCACGGTTAGAACTTTGTGGAGCCGTCCTTGCTTCAGAAATCGGACAAACTGTTTTAGAACAATTGGATGTAAAACCGAATGTTGTGAAATATTACACCGACAGTAAAGTTGTCCTTGGATACATTTACAACCAATCGAAAAGATTCTATACATATGTGACAAATCGTGTGAGCAAAATCTTAAAAGTGAGTTCTACTGACCAGTGGAATTATGTACCGACCCATAAAAATCCTGCCGACTGTGCGACACGAGGAAACTTTTCGAGTGAACAGCTACAGAATAGTGAATGGTTACAAGGACCTCAATGGCTTTTAGAACAACATGAAGAAAATGAGGTTAATAAGAACTATGACTTCCCATTAATAGATCCACAGGATGACAAGGAAATTCGTCCAGATGTACAAGTCATGAAAACCACCACTAAGATGTCAAAGAACTGTATAACTGAACTTGCAGAGAAATTTTCTAAATGGAAAACCTTTATCAAATTTGTCGCCTGTTTAAGACATGTCATCAAGTCTTTCAAGCACAGAACTCATTCTTGTTCTGGATGGCATATGTGTGAAAACAGTATCAGTGTACAATCCTGTCAGAATGCTGAAAAATTTGTGTTGAAAGAAATACAGAAAGAGTGTTTTAGCAAAGAAATACTCTCTCTACAAAATGGAAAAACTGTTTCAAAGGATAGTCGGATTTCAACCCTTTCCCCATTCATTGACAGTGAAGGTTTACTTCGCGTAGGTGGGAGACTTAATAATGTGAAGAATGTGTTACCTACTGGAGAAATCAATCCTATAATATTGCCAAATAAACATCATGTTTCAACACTCCTGATTCGATTCTACCATGATTCAGTTAGACACCAAGGAAGACATTTTACCGAGGGAGCGCTTAGAAAGAATGGCCTCTGGATTATTGGTGCAAAACGTGAGGTGTCTTCATTTATTCACAATTGTGTCACGTGTAAAAAACTTCGTGGAAAATTCGAATTACAGAAAATGGCTGATTTACCCTCTGACAGAATTACTCCTGGTCCTCCATTCACCACAGTAGGAGTGGATACATTCGGTCCATGGACAGTTTTAGCAAGGAAGACACGTGGTGGAGTAATAAACAATAAACGGTGGGCAATCATGTTCAGCTGTTTAACCACACGAGCCATACATATCGAAGTAATGGAAGAAATGTCTAGTTCTTCCTTTATCAACGCCTTACGACGCTTTGAAGCAATACGTGGACCGGTCAAAGTATTTAGATCAGACAAGGGTACAAATTTTGTAGGAGCAGCAGATGAATTAGGAATACAAACTCTGAATGTTGAAGATGGTCCGATTAAAAAACATCTACGTGAAAATGGAACAGTTTGGATATTTAACTCTCCTCATTCTTCGCATATGGGTGGCTCCTGGGAGAGGATGATTGGTCTGACAAGAAGAATCCTTGATGCGATATTACTTGATCTAAATTCCAAACAATTAACACATGAAACTTTGACAACGTTTATGGCAGAAGTGTGTTCTATTATTAATTCAAGACCTTTAGTGCAGATTTCATCTGACCCGGATTCAACTTTAGTTCTTAGCCCTATGATGCTGTTAACTGGAAAAGTGAATTACTTACCTGTGATACCAGAAAGTGATAACATCAAAGATATGTACCGCGCCCAGTGGAAACATGTACAGGTTCTCTCCGAAATATTTTGGAAACACTGGAGACAAGATTACTTACAGAACCTTCAACCCAGACGGAAATGGAGAGATGATCGACCAAACTTAAAAGTCGGTGACGTTATTCTTTTAAAAGACAGTGCAGTACATCGAACAGACTGGCCTATTGGTGTTATAACAGAAACATACCAAAGCAGCGATGGTAAAGTTCGTAAAGCTCGCGTTCGCGTCCATAAAGACGGACAAAATGTGATGTACACGCGTCCTATTAGTGAAATGGTGATGCTGAATTGATGATCGTGAAATTTGTGTTCTACAAAATTATAATGAACCTCCACATCTGATGACTGGTAACTATGTTCCATAGTGTATCTTTGATTGTGTTCCACAAAGAATGATTGTTCTTAAACCATGTGAAATTTCATATGATCATTGCAAGTGTCCATAACTTAAGTTTTTAACCATGTTCCATGGTGAAGATATAAAATTTGCATATATGTTCCATAATGATATTTTTGAAGTATCTTTGTATGATTATTACCCATGTTCCATGGTGAATATATTTTGCATTCATGTTCCATGAAATTTCTGCACTATCTTTGTTTGAAAGCGTTCCGCTATGAATTCTATCAGTTTATACAATTTTTTATTGGTAATATTTATTTAATATTAGGCGGGGAGTGTGCTGTTACGATAGGCAATATTGTTTTTTCCATCGGGTTCGAAATTCAATTAATTTCTAGGGTATATATATTTGACTTCTTTACTGAAGAGCGTTAGTCCGTGCAGTTTTACCGCCAATGTATCTGTAGTTTGCAGTCAGGTCACAAATGTAAGTTTACAAATTATTTGCTGTTTTAATCAAAGTTTACTAATTATTATATCAATTCTCATTTGTAATAACATTTAAGTCTTTTCTAAGATACCGTAGTATTTACATCTTAAGTGAAGTTTTTATAAGTATCGATAAAGTTGCATAGTATTGTAACGAGTAAACACACATAATAGTTATTTGTGTATTGCATTAATGTTAAACATTTTTAGTATTTTCTGTGTTTGCGGAACATGCTTTTTGGGTAATGATATATGTACTGATATTTTTCCTTTGTAATATTGTAGCTTCTTACCTACATACACAAGTACGCACGAATAAAGTTGATAGAAAAGTGCTCGTGTTTCGGGTTAACTATGCACAAGGCATTATAATAAGTGTTGTCTCCCTGAGCTACATTTAGTGTCAAAGTTTGATAAGTGTTGTCTCCTTTAGATACACTGAGTTCCTGGTAGTGAGAGGCGCTATCATTAGTTACACTTCGATTTTCAGTAGATGCAGAACTCCAACAACAAAACTGTTTTGCATCCTGGTTTGATTTATTCCTAGTTCTCCTGTGATTAAAAATTTCTAAAAATATGATGCAAAAAACAACAAACAAACAGAAATAGAAAAATACGCATTCAAAAGTTCTGAAAAAAAAATATTAGATTTTGTTGTGCCTATTACAAAGGGAAATAAATTTAATCAACTAAAAATCTTACCATTACCTAATCAAATTTGCGCTGATGACAATAACGTTGATAACAAGTGATATTGTACAGTAACTACTGCATGGATGCTTACAATTCTCTCCATAGGATTCATTGCATTCTGAAATTAAAATTTATTACACTATTTCAACTTTTACCCTTAACATAATTTCTAAACTATATAATGTGTGACATTGTTATTAATATATTTAATTTAACCTACCAATAAACGCTTTGTCTATATTAATATATCAATAAAGTTTCCAAAAAGAGAAATACAAAATATCAAATTGATGCTATTTTCATCTTTGTAAAAGAAGTATTTCTTTAATAATATCTGCAAATGTGATAATTGTTTAATATTTTTTTTCCAGATAATGCACATTGAACCATGATTGTTAATTCAATTCTAACTAAACCATGATAACTGTGAGGGTAAATTAGCTTCAGCAAACCAGCAATTGATTAAAAGCAGAAAATGATTTAGGTGATGCTAATCAGTAATAATAAATTTTATAATCGCATGGCTTTTAACTCGAGACACATTGGACTTATGTGATAAACGTTGAACAAATGTAACCAGCTGCCTAGTTTATTTCACAAATGTCAGAATGCAAATAAAACTAAAAAAAATTTAAGAAAATCAGTTATGGAAGTATTAAGAAAGCGTGCGATGTAATCATCGATAGTTCATAGTAATAGCATAATTTGATGATGAAAAGGTATAAAAAGTGGACGCATTAACAAAACACATTTCATTGATATCTAAAACAAGTGTACATTTTGCTTTTTCTTGTGCAAATGTTACCGGGGAAAGCATTGCTACACAAAATATAAGAAAGTTTTTACACACTTCTTTTACTGTTAGTACATTTTGGACCCGTCCATCCTGCTTTACAAGTACACAGTCCATCTGTGTGTCGACATGTCTGACAGGTAAAAGGACAAACAAAGGAACAGTTCCTGCCGTAATACCCATCTCTGCAAGCTGTAACGGTAATTGATCGTGGGATAATTACGTGTAAAAAGTGCAAACATAAATAGAACATAAAACACTTAAATTGCTAAAACATCTAGATAAACAAGCAAATATATCACAGCTGTTACAGTGTGTTCCATCATACCCGTCCTGACAACCAGTAGAACACTCTCCACCTATGTGGTCACAAGGTTCATCCCCTATACAATGACCACTACAAAAAGCACTGCATCCCATGCCAAAATATCCTGATGGACACACTAAGTAAGATATCAGTAAGATATCAGGTATGAAAGTATTTAAAGAAGAGTGCGATATTATCATCGCAAATTCATAGTAAAAACATACTTTGACGATGAACAATTATAAAAAGTGGTAGCATTAACAAAACAAATCTCATTGATATCTAAAACAATTGTAAATTTTGCTGTTTCTTGTGCAAAGGTTACCGGGGTAAACATTGCTACACAAAATATAGGAAAGGTTATACGCTTACCTTTAGTACATTTTAGTACACAGTCCGTCTGTGTCGACAAGTCTGACAGGTAAAAGGACAAACATAAGAACAGTTTCTGCCGTAATACCCGTCTCTGCAAGCTGTAAGTAAAGGTCAATTGATAGAGGGATAATTACGTGTAGAAAAAGTGCAAAAAAACAAAACAAAACATAAAACACTTAAATAAATTGCTAAATCATCTAGATAAAAAGTCAACATCTTACAGTTATTACAGAGTGACCCAGTATACCCGTCCTGACAGCCATTAGAACACTTTCCACTGACGTGGTCACATGGTTCTTCCCTTATACAATGACCACTACAATTAGCGCTGCATCCCATTCCAAAATATCCGGGTGGACACTCTTAGTAAGATATGATATAAAGTAAGCAAGATATAAATCGGTATTCGTTTGAACAAATTACAATGAAGAAGAGTAAGTCGTAATATAAAGCTTGTGTATAGTAAAGTTGAAAAAAAGATTTTGTATAACCGTTTAGTTTACATGACGTTTAAATGTCTTTTCGACAATTATTTAAATTAAATTTTTGCTACATTTTGTGTCCCATAAACTCCTACTATTAGGGTGACCGAAGACATGTACCTTTGCTACAGTTACTGTTGGTGTATCCCGGGTAACATCCTCTTTCACAATGACCAGTCTGCTTATTACAGGGATAGTTATTTAGACAGTGACCAGAACATCTGTTGATACAGTCAGTATCATAGGTGCCGTTATCACAATCTAAATGCGCATATATATAGACAATAGTTACGCATATATTATATTTCTAGTACTGTATTATATACCTGTGTTTTATGGTTAATTCACATTTCAGCATTCTGAAAGTAATAACAAATTCAACCTCTTTACCAGGAGTGTTTTGAATTAATTTTAAGAAACAGTTATGAATGATATCATCCAAGGATCTATTGGAGACACATAACTTAAAAATATCGTTGTTTGTTGATATCTGTGTAAACAATATAACGTTTCGAAACATTGTAGTATTGTTATAAGTTATTGTTACCTAAACATGATTTTCAAAACATATAGACTAATCACCTTTATCGCACATATATCCTGTCCATGCAGCATCACATCCCGTGTCACACCCTCCAGTCACGTGATCACAGGTAGCGTTGTCTCTACAATGTCCTACACACTGCTGACTACAATTCATACCGCACCATCCTTCCCTACATTCTTATAAAAAATGATTTTTATGGATATTTTAAGAAAGTAAAAATAAATGTTAATGAAAGTATCGAAGTTATGTGTTCAGTACAGTGATGACATGGTAAGGAATCCTCACTCAAAGCTATTACTAGATATATTCTTATCAAAACTTAATAAAACAATCATAACTTGTTTTCATTATTTAAAAAGTACCCTCTAATGGGGCATGGTTTGGATGTTTTGAACACGTTTACACAATTCGCTCAATTGAAGGTCATATATATTGCATGCCAGATCGTTAATTGATCATTGAATTTAGGAATAGAAATTAATACATCAACATAAATGATCACGATTAAAAATTCGTAAATGTATAACTGCCGAAAACAATCTTACTGGTATTACATTTGGTTCCCATCCATCCAGGTTGACAACCATTACACGTTCCATTCTGTATATGACAAACATTACCCTTACAGTTGATCGGGCATTGGATATCACACACACTGCCGTAATCATCAGATTTGTTACAGCCTATTAATGATTATAGATATCGTATGATTTCTTAGATTTTGTTCATTAATTGAAATTTGGTTTAATAACGATATTATATTAATGACCTGTTTGAAGTAACGGTAAACAAGAGGCCCAGGGGCCACATCGCTCACCTGAGCAACAATAGCCTTTACTCTGATCAAATTAGCATTACAGTATCAAAATCAAAATATCTTGATTAACAACTTAGTCAATAGATCTTGCTCAAAAGATTTTTAAAATCTGCCGATTTTTATCCACATATTTTTATAAAAAATACCAAGCCCCTATTGTTGTACCTGTAAGAAGATTTTTCTCTATCATATATACCCCCCGGCCCCACTTTTCTCTAGGGAATAATGGTTTTATCAAACTTTAATCTGCACAACCAGTGCTTTCACACAAGTTACTGCTTTTTGGACTGAATATTTTTGAAGATTTTCTCTATATATTCCTCGGTAAAAATCATTCCACCATAGTGGCCTTGCCCTACCTCCGGGTACCATGATTTAAAGAAACTTGAATTTACACTATTTGAAAATGCCTCCACACAAGTTTGAGCTTTTCTGGCCTAAAAAAATAGTTTTTAAGAAAGATGTTTAAAGATTTTCTCTCTATATTCCTATTTTAAGAATTCATCCCCTCATTGTGGCCCAACCCTACCCCCAGGGACCATGAGTTAACAAACTAGAATCTACACTATCTGAGGATGCTTCCACTTCAATTTGAACTTTTCTAGCCAAATAGTTTTTGTGAAGAGTTTTAAATATTTTCTCTATATATAACTATGTAAAAATTCACCCCCCCCCCCCGTTGTGGCCCCACCCTAACTCTGGAGACCCTGATTTTAACAAACTTGAATCTACACTACATGAGGATGCCTCCACACACGTTTAAGCTTTTCTGGCCAATTAGTTTTTGAAGAGAAAATTTTTAAAGATTTTCTCTATACATTCTTATGTAAAAATCCATCCCCCCATTGTGGCCCTACCCTACCCCCGGGGACCATGATTTGAATAAACTTGAATCTAAACAACCCGAGGATCCTTCCATACAAGTTACAGCTTTTCTGGCCTAATATTTTTTGAGAAGAAGATTTTTAAAAATTACCAACAGATTTTCAATAATTCTAAATTATCTCCCCTTTCAAGAGGTTGTGACCCTTTATTTGAACAAATTTGAATCCCCTTCACCCAGTGATGCTTTGTGCCAAGTTTGGTTGAAATCTGCCCGGTGGTTCTGGAGAAGATGAAAATGTGAAAAGTTTACAACAACGACAACGCCGCCAACGACAACACCAACGACGATAGATAACGGACAAATTTTGATCAGAAAAACTCTCTTGCGCTTTCAGCTCAGGTGAGCTAAATACTCAAAATGAAGATTAAAACCATAAAGCTATGTATTTAATGTCTTAAGTTACTGTGCATTCAGTGAATATTTGTATTAAACCATTGATATGTATTATACAATTGTAGGTATAAGTAAAAGAAATGTACGTGTCAGAGATTCCCTGTCATACAACACATAGAAATGAAAAAAGACGAATCACTGTGATGAGTCACATACTAGAAGCGTTGTTAAATAATTTACCATTTACAATGACTTCACACAGCTCCGTACAAACGTTATTAAGTTCATATTGCTCAGGGTAGGTAACCTCACGACGTCTTTCGTTGTAATAGATGACGTACCGTCCAAACATAATACAGGTGGCAGTAAAGTTTAAGGGTGGTAACCGAGGTCCGTCCTTATAACACAGAGTGGAACTCTTTATATCAACAGTGGTTGATACATCGGTGTTTGACACAAACAGGGAGAATCCTGCTAAACGACATCGCTGTCGGGCCTCTCTCTCTCTCTCTCTCTCTCTCTCTATATATATATATATATATATATATATATATATATATATATATATATATATATATAAGTTATATAAGAAGTCTCTGGCGTATTTATCAACATTTAGTTCAGTCAAATGGCGATAATCATCATTTCATACTTTACCAAAAATTACTTTTGTGGAACAAAACAGGATCAAACAATAAACAGCTATATCACAAACCGTATAACCGTCGTAGTTTTTAAACAGGATATTGATGCTTTGAATTCTATACACTCTACCAAGATCCACTATCCACCAAACTGCAGCTATTAAACTGTTAACACCAATGTCGTATGTCTTCATGCACGTCGCTGAATTTCCATCAACTCCGTGTTTTGCATCATCAAGCAAGTTTGAGTAGGTATGTGATTGATTTGCCATCTTCTTGAAAGATACGTTATCTGTTAAAATCAAATAAAGCTAAGTAAATCGTGTTTGTAACTTTTAATTGCAGATTCTGGAACATTACAGTACGCTTCAAAACAACACTTGATCTATATTTTTTTATAGGTCTTCCTCCTGAAAAATATAATGACCTAACGATTGAATATTAAAAAAAAAAACTCTTTGAAAGGTCCACGTTTCATGATTGGACTGTCAAAATATTTGTGTTGTCTTTCACAATATTGGTCCAGGTAAAGGTAACGGTGTTACAGATGACCGATACATCGACCAGGTTCTTCAACTTCATAGTTTGACATATTTTGCCCAACACCAAAATAACATTTCTAGCATGGCAATGCCCGTAAATACACACCAATTTTAAGTAAGATTTTCTGGAACAAGATAATATAAGACTCATGCCTGGCAAGCTTGGAATTAAGATTTAAATCCAATTAAGAAACTAATGGATGAAGTTCAAAGCGGCATTAATAATGTTAAACCAAGCCCACCGTGCGTTATCCTTGCATCCGGTCTGGGAGGGCATACCGATTTGATTAATCAAACCCCTGATTCAATCCCTGTACAGAAGGAGCGCCGATGTAATTAACGGTATTAGAGTCACCGACATTTTTGTTACTAAGGAAAGGGCTTAAACTGGCGGATTGCTTGCTGCCCAATCCGTATTATGTACTATTTTTACATAATAAGATATTGTTTAAATTACACCCATTATCAGTTTTAAGAAATGTTTGCAAACGGGATCATATCTGGTGTCACTTGTTTTAATAGAAGCAGATGAGGTTTAAATAAACGCTGATTTACCTAATAGTCATTGCATTTTATCCTGACCATAATGTGGTTTATATCATTACTCATACACAAAGATAAACGCGATGTTTCTTATCTTTTTACATAATATTTCCTTTGAACAGTTATAGCTTAGTGATTTAGTAACGTGTACATATTTGTATGTAGAATTCTTGGTAGGTTCTATGAAAGATCGTACTAAGTTGACAAAAGCTATCGAAGAATATAATTTTGCGTACATTAAAAAATGACGGAGAGTAAAAGAAAAACTCTCTAAATAGTTTCTGGCATCAAAATACATACCATATGATAATGCTACAGATAATCCTGCAAAACAGAGTAATAAGCCGTTAAAGTTCATTATCCAGAATCGAAATCATAATCCAACCATGATATACGGAAGATAAACTAGTATCTTCACAAACATAAATGTTTATGACCTGTCACATTAACATATAAACCTTACAAGATTTTTTAAAGTTTCATTTAAATTACTTAGACAAAGAAGATGCGTATCTATTAAGGTCTAATAAAAAGGAATTGCACATATAAAATAAACCACGAGAAATATAGTTTTGAAAAATATAATAGCGTTTATTGTCCATGAAAGATGTGCGTTGCATAAAATGTTAACAAATACAGTGAGTCAAAAAGCGCAAAATAATAAGTTTGTTGTATGTATTTTTGTTATTATATGACTAAAACTGTATTGTACGTCGACAAATCATATTTGCGATATTATTTCTCTTATAATCGACAGATTGGGGGTTGAGAAGGAGGACATACCTTTTTTTCCAGGTATAAACACATATTTACGTTCAGTTTGCATACGTAAAAGGAAGTTTTATTTTAATATAATGCAAACAGCTATTTTGTAAGGATTCGCAATAGATATACTGAATGCCCAATGCCAAATCATTCCGTGTTTTTGTGTTGTATTGTTGTTGTTTTTTGTTTGTTTGGTTTTTTTTTGGGGGGGGGGGGGGTACATCAAAGTATACAAATGAAGAATTGATTTTTGTTTGCTTCTTTGACAGTTTCAAAATTAGAATTTTTACTGACACTTTATTAATGTGTAATAGTATGTTAAAACATTTGTAGTAAACAACTACTATATTATGAACATGCCATTGGTCTTTGCTCTTCTATTATACTTAGTCTGGTAACCTCTAAACACCATTCAAAATGAGAGTAAACTTTTTAAGCGTAAAGGTGTTTCAAATTCGTTATTGGCGTAATTGCAAAAAAGGCGCCGTTTCAGATAACAAAAAGTTCCAGAATAAGAGGCTCCTAAAAAAATTAATTTAACTCTCTTCGTTGTGCAAAGTGTTTGCAAGTTTTCAAATACATTTATGTAATATAATTACAAGTGAATCTCGATAACTCGAACTTCAGGGAACCAAGATTCAACTTCAATAGATTAAAATTAGTGTTCGAGAGATCGAAAGTTAAACAAATCCTGAAATATTTTGTTTCAGTCACTTTATTTCTAAAATTATAGTAGCCGGAAGTTTAGATTCATAACATGGCAGGATAATATATCATGGTTTTATTCATATGTTCTGCTACTTTACTTCAATTTTAACAAAACCGACCATAGTGTTGGGTAGATAAAATGTTTTTACACTTTGAAGTATTTTATGTTTACTTAATCACAGAATATTTAAAATAAAAAGCGGTTAAACTTATCGGTATTTTCACAAGTTATTAGAATTGATCATGTATAAACTATTAGCTCACTTTTCAGTTTGTAAATATGTTGGTGACAGTATGGTATGGGTAAAATTGTCAGGTATATATAAAAATGACGTTTTTATTTGTTTTGTTTACATTGCACATGAAAACAGTGTATTCTATACTACTTATGATATTGACCTTTTTGGCACTCTATTATGCGATATTGCGAAGTACAGTGATATGGGTGTTATCATATTAGCTGGAGATTTTAATAGTCGTGTGGGTGAATCAAAAGATTATGTTGAATATGATATTTTGGCTAACAATTTGTTAAATAACATGCCTGCATTTTTGTCATATGATAAGGATTATACTTGTTCACGTAGATCGGAAGACAAACATGTAAATAATTTTGGTCGTAAATTACTCGAATTATGTCGAGCCTCTGGTCTTAGAATATGTAATGGCAGGGTTTACGGGGACACGCGGGGCAAATATACATTTTTTAACCATTTAGGTACGAGTGTCATATATTATGTTTTAGTTGGTAAGGATGATTTTGATGCCATCGAGAGTGTTACTGTTAAAGATTTTAATGAATGGTCAGACCACGCTCCAGTTGAATTGTGTATTCATAATGTTAAAAACTACCAACGCTATGACAATCATAACATTTTCTGTAGTAATGTAACGGCTGGCAATGTTTATAGATGGAATGAGGAAGCTTTTGAGTCCATAAGATGTATCTTACACAGTAAAGTGTCTGATTTTTACAGTCTTTTTGAAAAAATGGACTGTGGGATCATTAGTATAGATCAGGTTGTAAATAATTTCACTAGTATATTAAACAGTGTTTTTATGCCTTTTTGTAGTATATCCAACTTTTTAGGTGGTTCGTCTATTGACATTAAGTCTTCTAGTAGTAATAAGCCATGGTTCGATGACAAGTGTAACGAACTCCGTAAAGTTTATAAAAGCTCCTTACGTATTTTAATTGGGAAAGGTCTGTTCAAAATCGTATCACTTTATGTGAAAATAAACGTGTCTACAAAAAGCATGTACTTAGAACTAGAAAGAGGTTTGTCAGACACGAAGGTAATAAACTCAACTATTTAAGAAAGCACAACCCAAAACAGTTTTACAAGATTTTCAAGAAAAGAAAAACAATTAAAAGCTCTTTAGATTTAGATGCTTTTTATCAACATTTTAAGAGTGTTTGTAACGTAGATGAAAATATTGTAGACATTGAAAGTCAATTTTTTGAGCAGATGAGTACTGATACTGTTTTTAGTGAATAAGATAAAGCCATAGATGAAGAGGAATTACTTTCAGTATTAAGGTAACTCCAGTGTTTTAGAAATCCGTGTCAAACCAAACATTTTTTAATTTTAACAGTTAAAACAACTTTTAAACTTACTATAGAGACCAAAATATTTATACCTTTGCACGTTTGTTTTCCTACAGTGAGCTTCAGCTCACAAGGTCCAAAACTTGTTCAGCCAAAATTTAACACCATGAAACATGATCTCATAATTTATTAAATTGAGCACCAAAATACATCATGTTAGGTTATAATTTAAGCAAATCAATTGATTAGCATTAAATCATAAAAATTTTATTTATTTTCTACAGAAAATATAAAAAATATTACATTTTTTCTTGCCACGACCTTCCAAAAAAATCACAAAATTGCATCTTTTTGAAAAATTCTAAAAAAATATTCAGTTTACATACAATTTTTAAAGAATATTTATTAAGAGTTACATATTGTGTTAACAAAAAAACATAGTTTATCAAAATTGACCATCTAGTTTTTGCTTGATAGTCTCTTGAACACGTGTACCCCCATATTAAAAATGTAAATTTTACAAGTTGTTTTTTGCAAACTTTGGAAATAATTGAAATGTACCAAAAAGACACAATCTAACAGTCACTAAAATTGATATACTCAATGAAACTGTATTATACATATAAAATTAAGGTCGAGACTGCCAAAAAACACATATAATTGAGTGCAGTAGTACCCCCCCCCCCCCTTTCTGTCAAATACTTTCTATCTCGGTTTTTAAACATATTTATCTGTAGATTAAACACCAATCAGTGTTATGTAGTTTTAATTAATGTTCAAGCTACACAAGTACTTACTTATCCTCTTCTTGTCCCGAGGGCACATGAGGTAATCAAGCTACATAAACGCAGTGTAATTGTTGGAAGAGAATGCATACAATACGTACAATTATATTACACACTCATTTACCATTTTTACATTTCGCTGCATTCCTTGCTTTCTCCAATGCCTCTAGACGACGGAGATGCGATATTTTAACAAATAACCCACTTTTTGACCAAACCATTATTATTTTAAAACACTTGTTGTGTGCCAAAATTATAACCGGAAATTTAGCACGCCGTGTAAAAAAAGAACCGGATCCGAAAGACACTGGAGTTACCTTAAAAAAATTAAAATGTGGTAAAGCTGCCGGAACAGATCACCTGTTAAATGAATATTTTGTTAAATTTAAAGAGTTTTTTTACCAGTTTTAGTTAGACTTTTTAATAAAATTTTGGATGCAGGTACTTTCCCAAGGAGCTGGTCTATAGGTGTAATAATTCCACTTCTTAAAAAAGATAACACCAATGATGTTAACAATTACAGGGGAATAACTCTTATTAGTAATCTGGCAAAAATAATTACCACAGTGTTGAACTATAGATTACTTCGCTGGTCTGACGACAATAGTATCATAAGCGATGCGCAGTTTGGGTTTAAGCCAGGCCATAGTACCACAGATGCCATGTTTCCACTTACTAGTTTAGTATCTTTGTATTTGAAAAAGAAAAAGAAACTAGACGCTCGTTGCGAGCAACAAGAGGTCTTCCGTTTGAATACACCTTAAAAAAACTATAGAGATAGCTGTTCTTTTCTACCATTTCTTAACACTCTTAAACATAGAGCAAAACCAATACCGGATATCTAAAACGCTATTAAAAAGTCAAACCAATATTGTAAAATCCGTATTGTGACGTTTTTCGACCTTCGCCGGCATCAAAGACATTCCGCCGCAACAACAGTGAATCAGGTTCCAACGATGCAACTGCATTACAAATAGATAAAATAGCTTACCGCGGGTCGAAAAACAAATATTGTTCATGTACAAACATTTAAAATTATTCTTATGTTCAGAATGACTTTTTTCAATAGTATGGAGAGAGAGAGAGAGAGAGAGAGAGAGAGAGAGAGAGAGAGACCCTTGAATCCAATATAGATTAGAGAACTACGCACAAGCAAGGCTACAACTGCAGAAAAGTTTCAACGAATTGTTTAGATCCGTGTTTACTCTGATGGTGTTTTGTATTTTTATCTTTGTAAATTTGTGTTTGAACACAGTTCGTTATCACCACATGTCATCGTAGAGGCGGAGTTCAGACATTCACTGCTTATGACTTGACTGAGAGAGAGAGAGAGAGAGAGAGAGAGAGAGAGATGTAAATATACAATTCAAACATGTATATAATCTGTTTTAAAAAAACATTTGACAATAAACGCATGTATACATGCATGCCTGTATCCACGTATGTGGAGAAACATTAAACAACCCTCAGTTTAAAGTCATGTATAATAATTGAAACATAAGCATATTGTTAGGAGAACGGTTATTTACTACCCGCAGTCGCTAATTGTTGTGTGCACACAGTCATTGAGATGGCGGCATTTCTTTGATGCTGGCAAAGCGACCTTGCGAGCTCTAATGCGGTCGTATTACATGGGTGCTTCGGCGGCATGAATTTGATGCCGGCGATGCTACGAGCGTCTGAATTTAGATAGCTGCTGATAAAAAAAAAGACTGTCACAAAGCAGGAAATTAACGGTATTTCTAACCTGGCTCTATATTTGTACTGAAAAAAAAACCCCGATATTATTTTGATTTATGATAAAATTTAAACGATGGACTTTTAGATGTGTGAAGGACACTGCGGATAAAGAGTAATAATCATCAGCGAAATTTTTAACTTTCTAATTGATATTTTTTGAAAAAAATCGTGATCAAACAAAAACATGAAATCTTTGATACATATATCTCGGGACCGGAAGTGACGATCAAAAAATTTCTCGGCAATTTTCTAACAAATTTTGTAAGAGTAAGATCTGAAAGTTTCATCAGAATCGAAAGAAACGTTTTTAGAAATCGTGTCAGAAAAAAATTCCTTTCAAATTATTTAAATAGACATACATGTATATTAATACTGGACAAAAAGCGCTATCATTGTGATTAATATTTTTCATAAAATTAAACAGAAAATTGTTAAAATCCATCGTTTCAAATTAAGATAAAATCGTAAATCGCTGAAAATTTGAAAGTTCCATCTTTGGCACTTTTAAATACACATCGGGTGCAACCGGTCAACAGGGGATTCTTACTCATCCTAGGTACTTGATATTGATTTTTATAATGATGTATATAGTATTAACATTAAGTACATAGAGAAGAATGCACCAGGTCGCTATAAACTACATTTGTATTATATATATATATATGTGTGTGTGTGTGTGTGAGAGAGAGAGAGAGAGAGAGAGAGAGAGAGAGAGAGAGATTAATCATGTATGTAGTTCTTTGTAAATAATTATAACCCCCATGGACCCTGCCGTAATGAATTTTTTTTATTAAAAGTGAAAATTCAGTCATTTTGTTTTAACATTGTATTTCGCTGATCGGTATTTACATCTGTTTAATCCCCCACAGGTGGTCAGTTTTCACACCTTGTCCCAGTCACTCGGTCCTGTGTATATTTTCGTGTTTAACTTCGGAGGTTTTTCTGAATCTAAGACAGACAAAAGACTTGTATCTGTAGACATACACAAAAAGGAAAAAGTACACCACCTATAATAAAAATTATTTTTTAGTGTTGACTTCCGATTAGTAAGAAGACAATCATTAAACAATTCATTTTTTCAAATCATTTTAATCTATACTCATCATGCCGTAACTATAAATGAATACATAATTTTTGGACACCTAATGTACATTCAACCACTAGCCACATTACATACATAGGTCTTTCATCTCAGAAAGTTTGGTTGTTCAAGTCGTTACCGTTTTTGAGATCTCGGCAAAATAAGTTTTTTTGTCTCGGGACAGGAAACGGACAAACGGAAGTGCTCAATGAAAATTAAATTTAATATTTATTGTATACTTGCCTATCGTACATGATTGTTTATAGAGCTAACTGAAACTATCAAAGGAAAACAGTTAAACTGATAAACAGCTTATAATTTGTTTGAACTCCTCCGATGTGTACCGGAAGCGATGGTCGACAAAATGAAACCGTTTAAACACATCTTCAATCAAATGTCTATCATCCATGTAAGTTTCGTGTCTTGATCACTTACAGTTTCTAAGATATCTAGGGTACAAAAATTTGTTTTTATAAAGCTACCCGAGATAATTGAGATATCTCACCGGAAGTAGAGTGTTGTTGTTTATTTAACATCGGATAGATGACATATGTAAAGATTTATATATATTTCAATTCTATGTAAAGAATATTTAATGCTTAAAAAATTATTTTTGAAGAGCTTCCGGTGACGACCGGAAGTTACGACGAACAAAACAAAATAGTTTAAACACATCTACAACTATAGATCTATCATCCTATAAAGTCTGGATGTTCAAGTCTTTATCGTTTCAGAGATCTCGGTGCGACAAGCTTTTCGTTGCGGGACAGGACATGTTCGACAGAAAATGAACTTTGACAAAATGAAAAGAAAACGCCTGGAGATATTATCATTATCTATCATCCCTGAAAATTTAAAGAAAAACTATCCAGTCATATCTGAGAAATCTTGTAGATAAAAGGGGGGGGGGGGATAGAAACTCGTTGCGAGCAACGAAGGGTCTTCCTTTTGATTACCTGTAGAGTGATTTCACCATGCATCGGACACCTTGGATTTTTCTCTTTGAAAGTCCAGATATAAGTCCAGATATAAATAAAATTTGTTTTAAAAGTTACAAATTTTACTCTTGCTTAATTATTCGAGAAAATTTAGCGAAATTCTTCAAAAGGTATGAAATAAAGGAAATAAATAAAGTGTTTATATAGCTATTTCACCATGGATCGGACAATACTAAGCATCGCACAGTTATACATTAGAGATTAAAAATAAGAAAATTTTCTGGTTTTAATGTGAAAATACAGAGGTTTGGAAAATTAAATTTATTCATTTGGCATTTAGATTTGTTTTAATGTACTGCAAATCCTTGAATCTACAGTCAGGAATTAGACTAGTGCTTCTGTTTACAGAAATATGAACCATAGGGGTAATTTATCGTGCCAGCACCTACTGGAACTTTAGATTAAAAAGGCAGATTCTATAAAACTCGAATTTAGAGTGGTCTGAGGAAAATGCTTTGCATTAATCATATTTTTAAAATATATTTTTATTTTCTTATAGAACTGTCCGATGCATGGCTTCTGTTTACAGAAATATGAACCATAGGGGTTATTTATCGTGCCAGCACCTACTGGAACTTTGGATTAAAAAGGCAGTATCTATAAAACTCGAATTTTGAGTGGTCCGAGGAAAATGCTGTGCATTAATCTTTTTTTTTTTTTTTTAATTATAGAACTGTCCGATGCATGGTTAATTTCTGTTCGATTCATGGTGAAATTAATATATGAAGCAAAATTGACCTTAACATTAATTGTTCGAAGACTTATTTTAATCAAATTGTTTTAAAACTTACTTCTTTCTAATTACTTTAGGTAGAGGGTGCATTTTAACTAATTTACAATCAAATGCACAACATTCAATTAATGATTTTGTGTAAAATCTTCGTAACTTAATTTTCACTGATGGCGTATTTGACGTCATTTTACGAAGCCTATATGGGTATTTTTTTGACAATGTGACTGTCAATATAATATATGATGTAGTTCATTAGTTCTTATTCAGGGATATACGAAACAGTATAAGAGCGCATGCACATTTATTTGTATATATTTCAACGGTATTTTGAAACGAGGTCTTTTGTTTGCTGGACAAAAGGCGCTATTATTGAAATTTCTGATAAAATTAAAACCTTAAATATTTAAAATTCGTGATTTCAAAGATGAAATCGTATTAAATCAAAACAGAATTAAAGAAAAAATAACATTCGGCACTCGGGGAGTGAACCCCGGTCGCCTGGACACAAGTTCACCAATCTAACGATTGAGCTACGCGGACTCGCGCTTCAATACTTTGGAGCCTAAAAATCTCGAGAATGCATGCATCGATTTTAAAACAAAGTAATTAAAGCGTCTCTATCGAATAATAACATAAACAATTTTCAAAACAAAAAAGTTGAAAATTAATGTTTTTGTTTCCTTCCGGCCAGGATAGGTAAAAATGTTGGAAGCATTCCATTTTGCACAGTTTTGTGTAGTACAGTACAGATATGATTTTTACAGACTCCAACAAATCGAACAAAGAACCAGTTTTCTTTCAAAAGTTTAATGGTAGCTGAACATTAGTTATTCTAGCCTTAACAAAGTAAAGGCAACGGGAATTTGTATTTCACAAAAAAAAACCCAGAAATTCATAAAATATCTAAAATTATGATTAATGGTAGCTGAACATTAATTATTCTAGCCTAAACAGAGTAAAAGCAAAGGCAATTTGTATTTCACAAAAAAGTCAAAGGCAATTTGTATTTCACAAAAAATTCACAAAATATCTGAAAATATGATTTTAAGCACCGCTTACTTAAACATTTCGAAATTGAAATGAAAACAAGAAATTAGAAAACAAAAAAACCATCTTGACGATAGTCCATCAAATTATGTCTTCAGGAGACCAAATCCGAACAAAGAACCAGTTTTCTTTTAAATGTTTAATGGTAGCTAAACATTAGTTATTCTAGCCTTAACAAAGTAAAGGCAACAAGAATTTGTATTTCACAAAAAAAAAACACAAACCCCCCCCCAGAAATCCAGAAATTCACAAAATATCTGAAAATATGATTAATGGTAGCTGAACATTAGTTATTCTAGCCTTGAAAGAGTAAAGGCAAAGGCAATTTGAATTTCACAAAAAAGTCAAAGGCAATTTGTATTTCACAAAAAATTCACAAAATATCTGAAAATATGATTTTAAGCACTGCTTACTTAAACATTTCGAAATTAAAATTATAACAAATAAGAAAACATAAAAACATCTTGATCATAGTCCATCAAATTATGTCTTCAGGAGAGCAAATTCAAACGAAGAACCTGTTTTCTTTGAAAAGCTTAATGGTAGCTGAACATTAGTTATTCTAGCCTTAACAAAGTTAAAAGGCAACATGAATTTGTATTTCACAAAAAAAAAACAACCCAGAAATTCACAAAATATCTAATATTATGATTAATGGTAGCTGAACATTAGTTATTCTAGCCTTAACTGAGAAAGGGCAAAGGCAATTTGTATTTCACAAAAAAGTCAAAGGCAATTTGTATTTCACAAAAAATTGACCAAATATCTGAAAATATGATTTTAGTGCTTACTTAAAAATTTCAAAATTGAAATGAAAGAACCAGTCTTCTTTGAAAAGTTTAATGGTAGCTGAACATTTCGTAGTTGAAATGAAAACTAGAAATTAGAAAATAAAAAAAAAAAAAAATTCTGGACCATAGTCCGTCAAAGTATGTCTTGAGGAGAGCAAACTTTTAATCCGTCATGACAATTTATTCCTCTTCAGCAAGTTCAATTGATGATCTATCAATAGAAGGAAAAGAAGTAGACATTAGAATTAACTTAAGCATGTTTTTTTTATAAATAAATGTACGAGTATAATGATGTTGTAACCTTTTAAATAAGGAGTTAAAATGTACTTTTAATTATATACTTCCCATACATCACCTTAAATGGGAATGAAGCAAAGGATTCTTAAAACAGTGAGCTGACAATAATTTGTATGTTGAAACTAGATGTGTTAATTTTCTTAAGTTCAAGAGGCATAACTCCACAAAAAAAGTTATCAGACTAGAACCGATTTCAAACTCAACCTGTATTTTCTATTAAATAACCCACATATGAAATATCCGCTTTAGATATGCATCCCTTCAAAAGGTAGAGAGCGGAAAGCGAGAGTTTGTCATTTTTTTCAAAGTTCAAGACGCATAACTCTGTCAAGTCATTGTACCGGAACCACATTCAAAGTTGACCTGTATTTTCTAGAAAATGACTTACATATGAATTATCAGTTTTATATAAGCACCCCTTCAAATGTTAAAGTGGAAACAAAGAATTTCCCATTTTTTTTTTCAATGTTCAAGAGGTATAGGTGTCAAAAATCATCGGATTGGAAAAATTTGAACGCAACCTGTATTTTTTAGTGAAAAAAAACCACATATGAAATATCAGGTTTACATATGCATCCTTTAAAATGAGTGGGAAGTGAAAAATGGTCATTTTTAGACGGTGGCTATAAATAGCCACTGTCTATTGCTATCGTCCTGGCCGGAAGAGTATTTCTCACGGGGACCCTAGCGGATTAGGAACGATAACTCTGTTAGGTATGCAGAGTTACTGGCGATATTTTACCTATGTGTCGATCTAATTTACATCTTATCAGATATTTTAAGCATTATAGCTGCTAATTATTTTGTACATACATTTAAATAATTTATGGAATTGTGTTTTATTTTTAATGAGCCGTTTCCCTGTCTGCTTACGCGGTATTGATAACTTATGCACCAACTGCCAGCTGTGAAGTTTAACTCAGTACAAGTAATAGCTTTCCAAAAAGCTTGCCTGACTAAACATAGAACCATTTTAACAAGGCCTTGGACTTTCAGTAGAACGTTACTGTCTATTTCTTGCGTCAAAACAAGTTAAAATGACGCTGGTTTCAAGCGAAATATACACCGATTGCGTAGTCTTAGCTCAAAAGCCAGACAAATCTTGTTGATTTAAAAGAGCCATGGCTGACTGGCCAACAGTGAAATAGACAGGCATACGTCACATTGCTGTTTGACACAACTACCCAAAGTCCAAGCTCTTGTTAAAATGGTTCTATTTATTTCATTGCAAGAACTTGGTTCTATGAATTTTAATCTGTCTTTGATTTGTAGTTCGTTCTTTAAATGAATTTTACATATTATTTATTTTGAACCTAAAATATTTTGCATACATGTAATTTTCTCTTAAAACTTTATTTGCCGCCAACAAAATAAAAATATAGCAATTAAAACTTAATTACGAACACAATACAATTGTTTGAATAATGCTTAGCTTCCCATCATGGATTATTCCACTGTAGTGACGCGTAAAATTATGGACTGCTCCTAAGATTTTGACAATATGGGTGCATTCCATAATACCCGTATCTGTGGAGGCAATAAAACTCTTTTTTGGCATTTGTTTAGTAACAACTTTTACTTGTTATATATATTAATTTTACTTTAGTTTAGCAAGAATCAATCGATAACTATGCACTAATTATTTACATTGAGTAAAACACGGAAATAATTACACCCCTTTTACAATGAATGAAATCCCTCAAAGCACAGTAAACGACCATGCCCGCTTCAATGTTAAGCTAACGTAACAATACTTAGTAAATACTTTAATACAAACTGGCAATTTTGTTTAGAAATGATAACCGAACACAATTATAGTTTACATTCTACCGTGTAATATTATAATCATTAGGTACAACTTGTAAAAAATTGAGACCCCCCCCCCCCCCTCATTCACTGTTCAAATATTGGATTGCACACGTGTACAGTGAACTTGCTCAATGCTGCTTTTTACATCCAATACAACAATTTGTTTTTCTTTTAAACAAAAAAATATATATATATATCAACCGATGCATCTTTAATGTGCCGGCCTTTAATTGCCTCGTTAGGTATTAACTCGTTGTAATGACACCCCCTCCCCTTCAACCGTTCAAACAGTGCTATCTATTTTTAAGCATGACAAGGTTAGCTTTTAAAAAGAAAGTCAGCCAGCGGAATTTTACTTTTAGGGCAAAAGTGAATACACAATCTTTTAAAATACTAGGTAAATAGTTTCCAGGACAATATAATAATATGCGGGTGCACATTTAGTTTGCAGCCTTATTTTTATGGCTGTACATGTAGGTGACGAGATAAGCGTGTAGCGGTGTACATGCAATGTATGACTGCACACCTACTTAATACATGTACTTGTAGTTGTAATTTTGTTGACATAGCTCTCTGATTTTTATGGTTTGGTGGCAAACTACTTCCAATATATTTACTTTTCAATCTCACTAAGAGAGTTGGGAAGATATACGCGGACTCCAGACTGTGGCTGCAAACGATTCCCAATGACAGTCTTCCAATACTTTGATGCGCAGTTTGACCTAGAAACTGACCGGTTTCATAACGTCTTCGAATATTTCTAACACGAACTGTCTAATTTCTTCCCAAAATTCCAATTTACGCAAGCGCAATTGAAGTTTCATCCTAACTTAATATAGTCAGCCCGAATTACACACGTGCACAGTGAACCTCTTTTTTGCTTTAAACACTTGCTCACTATTGCTTAATTGTTACATCCATTATAACGTTTTCGTTAATAGAGAATTTGAAGGTCGTCACATTATTAATATGCATTGATAAATCTTTTTTCAATGAAAAATGATATTGCTAGCTTCCATTGTTGACTGCACTGTTTCGGATGTTGTAACTTTTAAACCTTAGATATGCCTGACGTCATGACGTCAGGCAATCAGGACTCCAAAAATTATATCACTGCGATAATTGACCAAGAGTTCTCACAATAATCGTGTCTTTTTTTAAGGTGTAAACAATTGTCAGAAACACACTATTTAACAGGTTTGCCATTTCATTTTTCAGCAATTGTGCTTCATCGATAAATTCATGATCAATCATTTTCAACGCATCAATTTAAGTTGAGGCAGTATTTATTTTGTTGTAGCTTATTCCAAAGAATTCACAACATATACTGACAATGAATATTACATAATTACATTTTATTGAACTTCAACCGATCAATGGCACACTTTCTTCTACAAGTGTGCATGTGTTTTCAAACATACAAAAAACTTGAAATTTACGATACAAACATGTTCAATTTTGGACTGATCTGTGATTAACCTCATTTTATAACCCACTCAGTCTGTAAAATCATTAATTTTATTACATGCACCTCAATATTCATCAGACAATAATTACTACTGATGTTGACGCTCTACAATGACTTTCTCTCAAACATGCTAATCGACCTCGGATTGTAAAACTCACGTGCAAATCGAGTCTCCATTTCACACAGTTTTGTATGTATATAAACACACCACACTTCGTCATTTTACAGACCTGGTGACGATGTTTCAAAAATTTTCAGTACAGATTTGTTGTAAGGAAATAAGGAATCGAAGATATATGCTGTAAAACGTCTTATGGATTTCACGGCGTGTAAACAAGTGAATCTCCATTTTGCAGCAAGCGCTAGCTTTTTGTGAGAAAAAACAATCGGTTCAACTCATGCGATATTTCATATACATGTATGGTACATTGTGAACGGTAATGTAAAATATATTTGTTCACTAAACAGTTTCTGACGAATTTCTTCACAATAAACTGAATAACGTTATTCGATGAGCGAGGTACAATCTGTGACTTTTCTCCATATGCGCCCGTCCTTGCTTTTTTCTTTTTTTTAACTGTTACATGTACGTAAACATCGCCCCATTTGTTCTCAAATAAACTCTGTAATTTTTAACTCGCAAGTACAACTTTATTATGAGCTTTCTTCAGCATTTGTTTCCATGTGTTAGCATCATGTTCTAAACATGCATTTATAAATGGGCGGGTCTATATAAATGCGTCAATTGGAATCTTTGTTTGCGAATCGCAATTGAAATACACACCGGTTAGATAGTGTCATCACTCAACGCAATGCTAGAATGTGCTTCATAGATGACTGTAGTATTCTACTGAGCTACTGAACTGTAGCTTTTTGGAAATATTGCCGAGATTTGCGAACCCTAGATCTATTGTCTAGTACATGCAAAGAATAAATTTAAATATAACTTATATACACAGATGTACGGCTCAGAAAAACGTGCGTTCAACTTGGGTTTTGATTGTTTTATGTTTTAAAAACTTATTTATCCCGTTAAAACATTAGATTTCATTTTACCACTACTGTTTTATTCATGACCTGGAGAAATTGCAGAAAAGATCCCTTAAAACATTATATATTTCTTTGCTCATTTTGCTTAAATCTGGTGCGGAATAGTTTACCTATATTGCCATTAGTTTTATGGGATGGGGAAAAGGTCAAGGATCACACGTGATTGGAAATCAATTTGTATAATTATAAACAGTTTTATTCTGGTTCCATATCTTTTGAGTCCTTTATTGATAAAGTAGACATACGAGGGTTGTCCAAAAAGTTCGTGGACACATGTAATTTTATCCAAAATAACGGCGCCATTATCAGGAAAGTATTAAAATATCTTAATATAGAGTATAATAATGTATATGTATAAAAATCAGAGCAATGTACACTTTTTTATTGGAGTCATCATTATATATACATTGCCTACATAGGCCGCACGGCCCAGTCTGATGTCGAGTTATAACGACGTTTCTATAACGTCGTAGTCCTGGGTTTACCTGAGAGAAAAATACCGTATTCACCGTTTGTGTCAGAGGGTACAATTGTATACTCCATCAAATTATCGCTTGTGCCACTTGTGGATAAGGAAACTCGAACAATTTCGATGTTTTTCCTGTTTCCCCTATCATTTGTTTTGTTTATATCGGTGTTTTATCTCAGTCGACACAGTCTTATGAT
Source organism: Magallana ariakensis (assembly GCA_020458035.1). Taxonomy (NCBI): domain Eukaryota; kingdom Metazoa; phylum Mollusca; class Bivalvia; order Ostreida; family Ostreidae; genus Magallana; species Magallana ariakensis. The sequence goes on from CM035811.1 coordinate 81,887,682, forward strand.
GGCGCGCTGTTCCGTGTGGTCAGCTGACGTCGCCTTTTTAGGCGTTTTTAAAGACATGTCATTGTCGTAATATCTTTTAAAAGTCCTCTGCTGGTTTGAAAATAGCATCAAATTACGAATGAAAATGATGTACACCAAACAGACTACATCATAATAGAAGATTATGAAGGTTTGAAATGTTTTATAAAAACTGTATATATTCATATCTAAAAACTACATTACAAAGTTTGGACAATTTTTACTTTGGGCCGTGCGTACTTTCCGCTACCCTTTAATACATTAAAAGATTAGTTTATTTCTATGGAAAACATTTAAAACCACTTTAGTTTGATTTGAATTTTATGACAAAGATTTTGATATACATCATGCATATATAAACCCATTTAAAATGACAAAAACGCCATTGTCCACGAACGTTTTGGACAACCCTCGTACCTTTGTACACAAATGATCTAGGAACATAGGTCAAACTTTATGACGAAGACTCCTTTGCTTGTACGCTCTTATTATATTATGGACATGCCCCAACACGTCCCATTAAGAGTATTATTTTACTGCAAAAATTCAAATCGGATGCAAATTTAAAGACCTCGTAAAAATTAAACATATTAGTGCAAAACTCCTGACATTACACAGAGTTTTTTAAATGAAAATATAAAAAAGATTCTTCAAAATCTCGCGTATTAAATGCAAGATTAAACAAATATGTGATTTCCAAACAAAGGAACTGATTATGACCTTATGTAAAGCAAATGTTTTGGTGAATAATTAATAAATATTTGTTGTATTTATACTAGAAAAATTAAATGTAGCAAGTAAATTATGCGTTTTAGAGTGTACTGAGAAGCAAGAAGATAATTATACATCCGAATTCATTCAAAGATGACGACCAAGAGACATAGCTTTTGTAAAGTGTGAATTGAGATTTCACAACTACGATTTCCACATAATTATCCATGTAGGAAACTTACGACCAGTTGTGCATGTAAGCGTTAAGCATTAGTACATGTATGCGATACTGGCCGCGGGTTTTCGACGACAATAATTATCATACATGTAATATGCCACATTCAAACAACACCACCGTCTAACAGTACTTTCAGTACTTTGATTTTCTCATTCTTTTGAAAGTTCAAGGACATAACTCTGTCAAAAACCATCGGCCCGAAACTAAATTTGAACTCAATCTGTATATTTCTGTGACACATCCATACATTTTAAACAGGATGTTGATGCTGTAAATGCTGTATACACCACCAAGATCCACCTTCCACCACACTATTTTGTATTCAGAGTGTATCCTAAGTCTTGTGTCCTCATACACGTTGATATGTTTCTATCAAAACCTGTGCCTGAATAGCTGTGCGACTCGGTGGCGACTTTGCTGTATGATAAATCATCTGTGGGTAAAGTGCATAACCTTTTAAATGAGACCAGTTTCTAAGAATAAAGTAACGATTATGCATTGATATAATCGTTGAATTCAAATTAGCATGCCGGTCTGTAATCGGAATAAATTATCAGAGTGTCAAAATTGTGTTATCTCTGATGACATTAAGTCGTGTGTTTAAAAACACAATGTGAACGTTTAACAGTGTCCATAGAACACATACATTTACAGCTGAAATGTATTATGTGTTATTTTGAAGAAAAAAAAACAAGATCTTGAAAATTTGACAATTAAGATATAATTTGTCTTCATGATGTCAAAATGTTCACAATTTGTATATAGATATTTTTACTAATTGTTTGTAGGTTTGTCGCTGGTTCTTTTGGTTTACCTTTAATATGTTAATATATCTTTTTTTCGATACTTATTTGAAACATCACTTCAATATTTGTTTGAATTGATTTAAATATAGACCACGATGAAATCAAACATCTTAACTACATATTTATGAATCATTGTAAGAAAAAAGGTGTCTGCAGTACAGCCAGTCCTCAAGAATCTCCAGTAAGATTATAATAACAATGAATTTCTGTTGTTTTAAACAATGATCATAGAAGTTTTACCAAGATTTTTTGTTTGATAAAAACCAAGCAAACAGAAATTTTACATTTATGAACATGTAAATGTTGACATTTACCAAATAATATTTACTCACAATACCAATCCATTATGCCAGAAGAAACTATTTTGACAATTTTAGCTCACCTGGGTCAAAGGCTTGAGTGAGCTTTTCTGATCAAAATTTGTCTGCTGTCTGTCATCGTCAAAGTTGTAAACAGTTTTAATTTTCATCTTCTTCCCCAGAACCAAACTTGGTACAAGGTATCATTAGGTGAGGGTGATTCAAGTTTGTTAAAAATGCTCTCAAGGGGAGATAATTAGGAGTATTTTGAAAATTTATTGGGGGGGGGGGGGTTCAAAAATTTTCTTCTCATAAAACATTTGACCATGAGCCATACGTGGAAGCACCCCCAGGTAGTGTAGATTCAAATTGTTAAAATCATGGTCCCCATTGGTAGGGTGCGTCAAATTTTTACATTAAAATATATGATGATTGAAAAATCTTTAGAAAATATTTTCTTTAAAACGTATAGGTCAGAAATGCTGTTACTTGTGTGAAAGCATTCCCAGGTAGTGTTAAGTTCAAGTTGAGTCCACAATGGAGGGTCAAAATTTTACATAGAAAAAAAATCTTTCAAAATCATTTCTTTAAAATTAATGTGATACTACAATGAAATCATTTTGATCCAATAGGGGCTATATGTTGAACATAAAAATATCTAGAGTGAAATGAGAAAAATCATTTATACAAGCATCTTTTACTTCATTGTCCAGGTTTATGTTTGACTCCATAAAGCTGATTATATAATGGCTTTTGTTGCTCAGGTGAGCGATGTGGCCAATGGACCTCTTGTTCAGTGGGAGGGGTGTATGGTGCCTTGAGCAATTTAAACTTAATGTATACAATCCCTGGATCAAGTTTAAATGTTATGTAGCCAAACAAACCACTAATGTTTGGATAATACAAATAAACAAATGTTAATATATAAAATCGTTCGCTGTCGTTTAGATTTAAAGTTGTTCGTATTCACTCTTATCTGGAAAAGCATGCTGTATGTTTAAATTCATATACCTGTAAAAGAAGACAGATAATGGATTTACCTATTCTGATTTTGCAGATTAAGAATGACAGTTCAGATCTGCCAGACATTCCTGTAACGGTATGTGTGACATTATGAATGTTCATTTCATCTTTTAAAGTCAAGAGTCTCTGATTCGATCCACACTTATGTATAGCGTAGCAAGTCAGAAGCTTATGCTTATTTATGAAACATTAATATTCACATGTTAAATTTTGTCCCTTACTATACCATTAAAGGACACAGATGAAGGCAAATGTACAGATGAGAATAAGGTAGTTATTTTTTTTAATTTTTAAACTTTATAAAGGTACATGTGTACTTAATTCAAGGTGTTTTACATGAATGATAGAAATGTGGGTGTTATTTTTCACTGCTTCTCCAAATTATCGTAAGACAGTCGGTGTTAATTTTTGATTGGGTAAAGGTATGATCAAGCATTACAGTGTCACCTGAATAAACAACCCATTACTCTGGTCCCGTGTCTAACGCCTGGGGCCATTTAAATGACATAGTATGTGTTAATTAGGTGACGCTTGCCTATACACAGCCACTTCAAGGTATCAATAGTAAAAAACAATAGATTTTGTCTTAATATGTACAAGGTTTTGAAAATTAATTTTTGGTTATCCAAGCAGAAGAATCAGTGGAGATGTCACACTGTAATGGATAATTAATTTTCATTTATTTCAATTCTAAATGTTTATAAAATTTAATTATGGTAAAAATACCCCCCTCCCCCTCCAAAAAAAAGAAATTATAAATGTTTTATGTTGGACTTATTTCAAACTAAACTCTAGATTTCGTTTTGAAGTTCGCATAGAGTTCATTCCTATACTTTCCGACCAAAGATGAGCCCCAGGTTCAACTCTGGGTGTGTACGAGAGCCATGGGGGTCTTGCAATTAACAGGCCATTCAAACTGAACGATACAGTAAAGGTATGTCAAATAGAACGGAGAAGATTCAAGCTAATACAATTCAATGGAATCTTTAAGTTTGACAGGTACGCAAATTGTTATCATCAGTGTAAGAAGAAAAAGTTTTATATTAATTTACAAAATAAATACCAGAGAATATATATGGTTTTTAATTTTCACTTTCATACACATTGATGAGCAATGCCTGTGAATAATGAAGAGTTTAATAAGTTTATATAAATAATTAAAGCTTAACACTGTTCGTAAATAGGTATTGACAGCCGTATATCTATTTCATCACCACTATCTCTACAGCCCAAATATAAGCCGCAGACCTCTTACAGTTTTAAGTATTTTGCTGTAGAAGTCTCACCTGTGTGGATGTACAACTTGCCTCGCTGTGTTACTTAGTCGCGATGAAATTATCAAATGTTTTGCCCTTCTTTCATGCCAGGTGTATACCAACAGAGAACAAACAGGTCAATGCAATATTTAAGGAATAAGGAATCATTCTGTGAGTATTTTAAGGCGATAATTTTGATTGGGGCGTGGTCAAATCCAATAAAGCCCAAAGGTCTTTATGATAGATTTGACCACACTCCGACCAAAATTATCATCTCATAATATTCAAAGAATGATTCATTATTACTTATATTAATATTATTTCAAATTTCTACACTTTAAAACAAAATTTTAAAACCACTATATTTTCATGTAGCACATTCTATGAATTACTACGTGGCGCTGCCAATACCGTGCTTCGATTATGCTATAAGACACACCTATTTTGTATCAGGTTCAGCTTTAAATTGCCCTTTCAATAAATCATATAGGTATAATCCCTGTTTGCCCTCCTTAATAGATTTGATGATTTGGATTTAAATTTTTAACTTACTTGCAAGGTTAATTGTATTATAATTCGTATTTCTGATCAAAATTTGTCTGCTGTCTGTCATCGTCAAAGTTGTAAACAGTTTTAATTTTCATCTTCTTCCCCAGAACCAAACTTGGTACAAGGTATCATTAGGTGAGGGTGATTCAAGTTTGTTAAAAATGCTCTCAAGGGGAGATAATTAGGAGTATTTTGAAAATTTATTGGGGGGGGGGGGTTCAAAAATTTTCTTCTCATAAAACATTTGACCATGAGCCATACGTGGAAGCACCCCCAGGTAGTGTAGATTCAAATTGTTAAAATCATGGTCCCCATTGGTAGGGTGCGTCAAATTTTTACATTAAAATATATGATGATTGAAAAATCTTTAGAAAATATTTTCTTTAAAACTTATAGGTCAGAAATGCTGTTACTTGTGTGAAAGCATTCCCAGGTAGTGTTGAGTCCAAGTTGAGTCCACAATGGAGGGTCAAAATTTTACATAGAAAAAAAATCTTTCAAAATCATTTCTTTAAAATTAATGTGATACTACAATGAAATCATTTTGATCCAATAGGGGCTATATGTTGAACATAAAAATATCTAGAGTGAAATGAGAAAAATCATTTATACAAGCATCTTTTACTTCATTGTCCAGATTTATGTTTGACTCCATAAAGCTGATTATATAATGGCTTTTGTTGCTCAGGTGAGCGATGTGGCCAATGGACCTCTTGTTCAGTGGGAGGGGTGTATGGTGCCTTGAGCAATTTAAACTTAATGTATACAATCCCTGGATCAAGTTTAAATGTTATGTAGCCAAACAAACCACTAATGTTTGGATAATACAAATAAACAAATGTTAATATATAAAATCGTTCGCTGTCGTTTAGATTTAAAGTTGTTCGTATTCACTCTTATCTGGAAAAGCATGCTGTATACCTGTAAAAGAAGACAGATAATGGATTTACCTATTCTGATTTTGCAGATTAAGAATGACAGTTCAGATCTGCCAGACATTCCTGTAACGGTATGTGTGACATTATGAATGTTCATTTCATCTTTTAAAGTCAAGAGTCTCTGATTCGATCCACACTTATGTATAGCGTAGCAAGTCAGAAGCTTATGCTTATTTATGAAACATTAATATTCACATGTTAAATTTTGTCCCTTACTATACCATTAAAGGACACAGATGAAGGCAAATGTACAGATGAGAATAAGATAGTTATTTTTTTTAATTTTTAAACTTTATAAAGGTACATGTGTACTTAATTCAAGGTGTTTTACATGAATGATAGAAATGTGGGTGTTATTTTTCACTGCTTCTCCAAATTATCGTAAGACAGTCGGTGTTAATTTTTGATTGGGTAAAGGTATGATCAAGCATTACAGTGTCACCTGAATAAACAACCCATTACTCTGGTCCCGTGTCTAACGCCTGGGGCCATTTAAATGACATAGTATGTGTTAATTAGGTGACGCTTGCCTATACACAGCCACTTCAAGGTATCAATAGTAAAAAACAATAGATTTTGTCTTAATATGTACAAGGTTTTGAAAATTAATTTTTGGTTATCCAAGCAGAAGAATCAGTGGAGATGTCACACTGTAATGGATAATTAATTTTCATTTATTTCAATTCTAAATGTTTATAAAATTTAATTATGGTAAAAATACCCCCCCCCCCTCCAAAAAAAAAAAGAAATTATAAATGTTTTATGTTGGACTTATTTCAAACTAAACTCTAGATTTCTTTTTGAAGTTCGCACAGAGTTCATTCCTATACTTTCCGACCAAAGATGAGCCCCAGGTTCAACTCTGGGTGTGTACGAGAGCCATGGGGGTCTTGCAATTAACAGGCCATTCAAACTGAACGATACAGTAAAGGTATGTCAAATAGAACGAAGAAGATTCAAGCTAATACAATTCAATGGAATCTTTAAGTTTGACAGGTACGCAAATTGTTATCATCAGTGTAAGAAGAAAAAGTTTTATATTAATTTGCAAAATAAATACCAGAGAATATATATGGTTTTTAATTTTCACTTTCATACACATTGATGAGCAATGCCTGTGAATAATGAAGAGTTTAATAAGTTTATATAAATAATTAAAGCTTAACACTGTTCGTAAATAGGTATTGACAGCCGTATATCTATTTCATCACCACTATCTCTACAGCCCAAATATAAGCCGCAGACATCTTACAGTTTTAAGTTTTTTGCTGTAGAAGTCTCACATGTGTGGATGTACAACTTGCCTCGCTGTGTTACTTAGTCGCGATGAAATTATCAAATGTTTTGCCCTTCTTTCATGCCAGGTGTATACCAACAGAGAACAAACAGGTCAATGCAATATTTAAGGAATAAGGAATCATTCTGTGAGTATTTTAAGGCGATAATTTTGATTGGGGCGTGGTCAAATCCAATAAAGCCCAAAGGTCTTTATGATAGATTTGACCACACTCCGACCAAAATTATCATCTCATAATATTCAAAGAATGATTCATTATTACTTATATTAATATTATTTCAAATTTCTACACTTTAAAACAAAATTTTAAAACCACTATATTTTCATGTAGCACATTCTATGAATTACTACGTGGCGCTGCCAATACCGTGCTTCGATTATGCTATAAGACACACCTATTTTGTATCAGGTTCAGCTTTAAATTGCCCTTTCAATAAATCATATAGGTATAATCCCTGTTTGCCCTCCTTAATAGATTTGATGATTTGGATTTAAATTTTTAACTTACTTGCAAGGTTAATTGTATTATAATTCGTATTTCTGATCAAAATTTGTCTGCTGTCTGTCATCGTCAAAGTTGTAAACAGTTTTAATTTTCATCTTCTTCCCCAGAACCAAACTTGGTACAAGGTATCATTAGGTGAGGGTGATTCAAGTTTGTTAAAAATGCTCTCAAGGGGAGATAATTAGGAGTATTTTGAAAATTTATTGGGGGGGGGGGGGGTTCAAAAATTTTCTTCTCATAAAACATTTGACCATGAGCCATACGTGGAAGCACCCCCAGGTAGTGTAGATTCAAATTGTTAAAATCATGGTCCCCATTGGTAGGGTGCGTCAAATTTTTACATTAAAATATATGATGATTGAAAAATATTTAGAAAATATTTTCTTTAAAACTTATAGGTCAGAAATGCTGTTACTTGTGTGAAAGCATTCCCAGGTAGTGTTGAGTCCAAGTTGAGTCCACAATGGAGGGTCAAAATTTTACATAGAAAAAAAATCTTTCAAAATCATTTCTTTAAAATTAATGTGATACTACAATGAAATCATTTTGATCCAATAGGGGCTATATGTTGAACATAAAAATATCTAGAGTGAAATGAGAAAAATCATTTATACAAGCATCTTTTACTTCATTGTCCAGATTTATGTTTGACTCCATAAAGCTGATTATATAATGGCTTTTGTTGCTCAGGTGAGCGATGTGGCCAATGGACCTCTTGTTCAGTGGGAGGGGTGTATGGTGCCTTGAGCAATTTAAACTTAATGTATACAATCCCTGGATCAAGTTTAAATGTTATGTAGCCAAACAAACCACTAATGTTTGGATAATACAAATAAACAAATGTTAATATATAAAATCGTTCGCTGTCGTTTAGATTTAAAGTTGTTCGTATTCACTCTTATCTGGAAAAGCATGCTGTATGTTTAAATTCATATACCTGTAAAAGAAGACAGATAATGGATTTACCTATTCTGATTTTGCAGATTAAGAATGACAGTTCAGATCTGCCAGACATTCCTGTAACGGTATGTGTGACATTATGAATGTTCATTTCATCTTTTAAAGTCAAGAGTCTCTGATTCGATCCACACTTATGTATAGCGTAGCAAGTCAGGAGCTTATGCTTATTTATGAAACATTAATATTCACATGTTAAATTTTGTCCCTTACTATACCATTAAAGGACACAGATGAAGGCAAATGTACAGATGAGAATAAGATAGTTATTTTTTTTAATTTTTAAACTTTATAAAGGTACATGTGTACTTAATTCAAGGTGTTTTACATGAATGATAGAAATGTGGGTGTTATTTTTCACTGCTTCTCCAAATTATCGTAAGACAGTCGGTGTTAATTTTTGATTGGGTAAAGGTATGATCAAGCATTACAGTGTCACCTGAATAAACAACCCATTACTCTGGTCCCGTGTCTAACGCCTGGGGCCATTTAAATGACATAGTATGTGTTAATTAGGTGACGCTTGCCTATACACAGCCACTTCAAGGTATCAATAGTAAAAAACAATAGATTTTGTCTTAATATGTACAAGGTTTTGAAAATTAATTTTTGGTTATCCAAGCAGAAGAATCAGTGGAGATGTCACACTGTAATGGATAATTAATTTTCATTTATTTCAATTCTAAATGTTTATAAAATTTAATTATGGTAAAAATACCCCCCCCCCCCCTCCAAAAAAAAAAAGAAATTATAAATGTTTTATGTTGGACTTATTTCAAACTAAACTCTAGATTTCTTTTTGAAGTTCGCACAGAGTTCATTCCTATACTTTCCGACCAAAGATGAGCCCCAGGTTCAACTCTGGGTGTGTACGAGAGCCATGGGGGTCTTGCAATTAACAGGCCATTCAAACTGAACGATACAGTAAAGGTATGTCAAATAGAACGAAGAAGATTCAAGCTAATACAATTCAATGGAATCTTTAAGTTTGACAGGTACGCAAATTGTTATCATCAGTGTAAGAAGAAAAAGTTTTATATTAATTTACAAAATAAATACCAGAGAATATATATGGTTTTTAATTTTCACTTTCATACACATTGATGAGCAATGCCTGTGAATAATGAAGAGTTTAATAAGTTTATATAAATATTTAAAGCTTAACACTGTTCGTAAATAGGTATTGACAGCCGTATATCTATTTCATCACCACTATCTCTACAGCCCAAATATAAGCCGCAGACATCTTACAGTTTTAAGTATTTTGCTGTAGAAGTCTCACCTGTGTGGATGTACAACTTGCCTCGCTGTGTTACTTAGTCGCGATGAAATTATCAAATGTTTTGCCCTTCTTTCATGCCAGGTGTATACCAACAGAGAACAAACAGGTCAATGCAATATTTAAGGAATAAGGAATCATTCTGTGAGTATTTTAAGGCGATAATTTTGATTGGGGCGTGGTCAAATCCAATAAAGCCCAAAGGTCTTTATGATAGATTTGACCACACTCCGACCAAAATTATCATCTCATAATATTCAAAGAATGATTCATTATTACTTATATTAATATTATTTCAAATTTCTACACTTTAAAACAAAATTTTAAAACCACTATATTTTCATGTAGCACATTCTATGAATTACTACGTGGCGCTGCCAATACCGTGCTTCGATTATGCTATAAGACACACCTATTTTGTATCAGGTTCAGCTTTAAATTGCCCTTTCAATAAATCATATAGGTATAATCCCTGTTTGCCCTCCTTAATAGATTTGATGATTTGGATTTAAATTTTTAACTTACTTGCAAGGTTAATTGTATTATAATGAGTAATTAATGCAGTGCAACACAAAGTACAACAAGTCGTGCAAGTTATTATTAAGTAATTATTTTATATTCTTTTCAGAGTGTTTTCAGCTGGATATGCATGGAGGTCGATCCTGAAATTCTCCCCCCGTTTTCCACTTGTCGCACACCCACCAACTGCCCTAACCCCAGTTGCCCGCACATTTATGAACTAAAAAACAAATGGGGGACTTTCCAAATATAGTATACCTGCGTGAAGGAGTAGGTATTTCAGAAACCATCATTAATTGACAATGCCCACAAAGAAAATGCATTTTATAGATGTATATACATTGCTATCACAAAGTAAGGTTCTTTATCATTTTGTAATGAAAAGTTGAACACAAGCAAGAATTGCTTTTGCATGAACAGACGTAAACTAAGTCTCATAAAAGAATTGATACAAAATTTGAATGAAATTACAAGAGTAAATTTATTCTTCTCTTTTTTTTAGTATTTTAGTATTTTGCCGCAGAAGAAACTTTCACTGGATTTGGGGATGTTCTCATGTAACAAGAAAATATAAATTTGCACCAGTTTTTTTTCTTTTCCCCATCACATTTGTATAGAGTACCATTTTTCATTATTGAGCATTTGATATCATAATGAGCAGAGATTTTTTTTCATAGACAGCAATATGGCTGCTTTGTATCAACCATTAATAGAGCGAATGAAAAAACAGAAAATTTTATCAATGCATAGATTTGGAAAGGATTAATGTTTGGAATGAATCTGTACAATTTAATAAACATAAGAAATAACACAATATTTACGTTCTTCTTTATTATATCTTATTATTATATCAGTGATCAACTGTTTATCCTCAATTTGAATCTAAAAGTGGGTATCTTGACGGAGGAACTATTAAAAATGAATCAAGGTCAGATATAACCAATGTACTATTATTTTTGCTCTCCATCGCCCCAAAGGGAATTTTTCACTAAATCCACTTTAATGTGGATAAAAGTACACGATCAAAATACGCCTTTTTAGAATTTTCAAATTGTACTTATTTGACCAAAAAGAATCTTTAAAATATTTTTGGAAAAGTAAAAATTATAAAAGCCCCAGCAGTATTGGAATTCATGACATGAAAGATTTGTAGACAAACCGATTGTTATATACCGTTTGGAAACAATTATGGGTAAGGAATGATTCATAAAATTATACACGATTCTTCTGGTATGTTTTGATCAGAACAATATCCAAAATATGGAGGCATCCCATTACACCTGAACTTTTTTTTTATTTTGATACTGAAATTTTGACCTTTACAGAGTATCAGTTAACTAATCCTAGTTTCAGAATCTGATTCATTAAAGTATTAAACACTTTCAAATATCGTTAATCCAACATCTATTTATATCATTATATTGCTTAATCTAGGTTGAAGGACTTGCAGTAAAACTCAAATACAGCTTTTTTAATTATAAATTAAGTCAACCGAAATCACTTATACATGGTGCTTCACTGTAATCATGTTGTACTTGGTTAGAACGTGATAGTTTTTGGCCAAAAAGTTTAAAATGCCCATTCGTTTGAAATTCAGTCAAGTTAAACGTTAACTTCATTACTATCAAGCGGCATGGTCTCGATTATGGTCAAATTTGATATTTCTGCTTTCATTTTTAACAATGCTTTAAAATGCATTTCTAATTATCAACCAAACTTTGAGCGTCAGTTACATATATGAGCAAGATACAGATCTAAAATTTTTCTGTCATGTAAACAAGGCTCCGGTCATGTTTTTGTTTCCATTTGGTCAAAATAGCGAAAAAAGATCTTTTTCAAACTTTAGCATTTGTCGGATTCATTTTAGGTCTAAACCTGGAAAATTCAAAATGTAAACAAAAACATAACTCGAGATTTGTTTACATAGGGTGAATTAACCATGCATCGGACACGTACCTTGGATCGGACAACTTTGGTTAAAAATATACAAATAAATGTTCATGCGCTCATGTGTTGTTTCGTATATCCCTGAATTAGAACTAATGAACTTTATTATTATAATGAATTTGACAGTCACATTGTCATCAAAGTAGCAACATAGGCATCGTAAAACGATGAAAAATACGCCATTATTGAAAATTTAGTTACGAAGATTTTACACAAAAGCATTATTTATGTTTTATTGAAAATGCACTCTCTGCCTAAAATAATTAAAAAGAAGTTAGTTTTGAAACAAAATTTGGTTAAAATAAGTCTTAGAAATTTGAACAATTAATGTCAAGGTCATTTTTGCTCCATATAGTCATTTCACCATAGATCGGACACAAATTAACCATGCATCGGACAGTTTTCAATGCATGATTTTTTCTTATAATTCACATGTTAGGTGCCCATTCCTTGTGATATACTTTAAATTTAATGTTAACTTGTCTAAATTCCTGCCTGTAGATTCAAGGTTTTACATTAAAAGAAATCTGAATAGCAATTGAATAAATTTAATTTTACGAACCTCTGTATTTTCGCATTAAAACCAGAATTTTTAAAAAATTTTAATCTCTCCTGTATAGCTGTCCGATGCTTGGTTGATATTGTCTGATCCATGGTGAAATAATGCAACACTTCATTTATTTGCTTTATTTTCTATGTTTTTAACAATTTTACTATTTTCTCTCCAAAAATTAAGCAAGAGGGAAACCTGTAACTTTTAAAACAAGTTTTGTTTTTATTTGGACAATTATTGATGCGTTATCAAAGAGAAAAATCCAAGGGTGTCCGATGCATGGTGAAATCACCCTAACAAAGAATTGTGTGCTCTGTATCTCATTTACAACTTGACGACCGACGTTCAAATTTTGGTTGAGCATTAGAAATGCCTTACTTTAGTATTTACATTATAACTTTTTAAGCACTCTTCAGTAGTGTCACATTGTCAACAAGTTGTGAAATTGTTATCTGGGAGGCATAGTAGTAAGTTGCAGGACTCTTTAAATTTGCATTCACTGGTTAAACTCCCGAGTAATATAAAAATTGAGTAATTTGGGTTTGGATTAATTAGGGTTTACGGTTAGTTATGGTTTTGCTTAGTGTTTGGGATTTGGGAGAAGGGTTAGGTTGGGATTTAGATTAAGGTTAGTTGGGATTGGGATAAAGGTTAGTTAGTTTTGGGATAAAGGTTAGTTTGGATTGGGATAAAGGTTAGTTAGGGTGGGAATAAACGTTAGGGATTACTGTTAGTTAGGATGTGGGTTAGTTAGTGTTTTAGATTAGGTAAAGGGGTTAGGTTGGGAATATGGTTAATTAAGATTAATTGGTTAATTGGGGCTAGGGTAAGGATTGTAACCAATGTAACCAAATGACACTTTGCAAATCATTTAAATTACAGCCATTATGTATATTACAAAATAGTTATAATAGAAAATATACTATATGTGTCACCATTAAATCAAATACAACTAACCCAATGCTACATTTTGTCATAAAAAATAAATAAAGCTGTAACATAAAGCAATAGCCATGGTAACTAAATAAAACAATATTACTGATCTAACACTTTTTTGTCATCTCTGTTATTATTGTCAACATGAAAATGAGTTGTATAGATTTAAGTTTTGTAACATGATTAAATAAAGCCATTAAGTAATGTTGGGCCAAATAAAACAAAAATTTAGCCTTACTTCATGTTATCTTATTCATCAGAAAACAGTCTTGTTAATTAATGGTTAAAAATGGAAAGGGGTTAAAGTCAGGACTAGCAATGAATTTATTACAGGTAGAGGGCAAAGTCCTTACCAAATGGTCCATGATAGAGAAATTCTCCCTATTTTGACGACTACTTAAACGTCACCAGGTTTATTAAGTATGCCACTTTTAACAAACCAAAGAAATAGATGGGTGGATCTAACTGTGCATGTTTCAAATGAGTAACTCTATATCGAAGAATTACACAAATAATCATTATTATACTTTCATGTTAAATACTGAAATCTGATTGGTTTAGACGCAGTTGACATTCCGTTCTCTTACCCTCAGCATTAGCAAAACCCTTGGCAACGAGCCGACAACACGAATTGTTACATGCACGTAAATTTTGCGTGTACGGTTTGACGTTAAATTCACGTCATTTCTATATAAAAGCAGTAAAAATTTCTCTAAAATTAAAACATTCAGTATAATAAAATAAATAGTGCCTGTTTGGGAGGGTAAGAGTTGAAATTGACATCCCTCGAAAATCATTGTCAACCTCCGCTTCGCGTCGGTAGACAATGGTTTTCTCGGGGCGTCAATTTCAACTCTTACCCTCCTAAACAGGCACTATTTATAGAGTGTGACATGTGTTCTTTAACTGTATCCACTAAATAAGCATGATAGACACACTTGTATTTGAAATAGAATACGCTATGTTTTAAATCATGTCACATCATTATGTCTATATCGACATATATGTTGTCCAAAATACTGGGGGTTCAACAGAATGATAAAATTTTCATCAAAATGGGCATGAACATGCACAGGCACCTGAATTTTTATCAATCAGTCGCTCAATAAGCCAAATATGAAAAAAATCTACCTCCTCTATATATAAATACACAAGGTGTGCAACGCCATTTTGACCCCCTCGTCGATTCAGGCTTCAATTATGCAAACCGGCAGGCATATCCGATTTATATGGCAAACTGAAGCCTGAATCGACGAGGGGGTCAACATGGCGTTGCACACCTTGTGTATTTATATATAGAAGAGGCAGATTTTTTTTTATATTTGGCTTATTGAGCGACTGATTGATAAAATTCAAGTGCCTGTGAAACATGCTTGTAATGTTAAGATTTAAAATGCTGACACACCTTAAAACCACACTGATAAAACATTACTTTATAGATTTCTATAAAACCCATTTTCATTAATACTACATTACTAAACTTAAACACACAATACTAATATGTCATAAAATATGAAGTGAAATGTATAATAAATGCATGTTTCTGCATTATCTAAACTGTAAATATTAATCTTGTGAGAATTTATTTTTTTCTGTTTCTAATGTCAAAGAAAGCGGCAAAAAGAGGAAAACATGAAATGCATACGGTCTTCCTTTGATTAAAAAGATATATTTTTATCCATATTTTTCAGATAATAGCTATATTCGTGACATACAAAAAAAAAATAAATCCCTTCTCGACTCCCCGTGGCCAAGCAAGCATATGATTATTGCCGCGCTTCTAGCATCTGCGTCATAAAAATTCTTGGCCGATTCTTGGTCTTTTGAAATCTTGGGAAGTAAATCCTGATCTTTTGAAATCTTGGGAAATTAGTCTTTGTCTTTTGAAATCTTGGGAAGTGAATCTTGACTGCGTTTGGAAGTAATGTATCTTGGCGCAATGCTATCTTGGCCGAATCTTGGTCCTATAAATTCTTGAGAAGTAAATCTTGACTGCGTTTGGAAGTAATGTATCTTGGCGCAATGCTATCTTGGCCGAATCTTGGTCCTATAAATTCTTGAGAAGTAAATCTTGACTGCGTTTGGAAGTAATGTATCTTGGCCAATGCAATCTTGGGATAGAAAATCATGGCCTAGTCAAGATGTAAAACATGGGATATATCTTGACTAGGCCAGGGTTGTCAATCAAGACCGGCAAAGATAAGAAGGCCATGTTATGCAATCAAACCAAACCTGACTTGGTCAGAGTTGCAATCATAACATGACCGATTGAATTACTATGAATATATAGAACATGACTTGGGGGTCCCGTGTGGCCGATCATGAACTTGGCCGGGATTGTAAACACGACTTCCCAAGATTAAATTACTATGAATATATAGAACATGACCGCCTAAGATTGAATTACTATGAATATATAGAACATGACCGCCCAAGATTGAATTACTATGAACATATAGAACATGACCGCCCAAGATTGAATTACTATGAACATATAGAACATGACCGCCCAAGATTGAATTACTATGAATATATAGAACATAACTTGGGAGTCCCGTGTGGCCAATCATGACTTGGCCGGGATTGTAAACATGACCGCCCAAGAGTGAATTACTATGAATATAAAGAACATGACTTGGGGGTCCCCTGTGGCTTTCCATAGGTATCCACCAGCTACATGTTTTGGTCTACGCTGGACGGGAACTTGCATCGTGACCAAAAAATATGACAGGTGTAACCTATCAAATACAGAAAGATTCCAAAAAAGTCCGTTAAAATTAGTTCATGTAGACCAGCTTATGAAGGTATACTTTTATCAAAAAAAGTGGTTATCAGTAGATCCTCCTTTTAGACGAATAAATAGAACCCCATTGAATTTAGCATGCCAGAGTCATTACAGCCTGCACATGCAGGGATTGATTCTGCTTCAGCAGATTTTACTGTGCCTTGTGCTGAACCTTGAAGACAGTAGAGGGAGTAACAAGGTTAAAACCTTCTGTTATCTACTCACCTTGAGTCAGATATCAAGTTATATTTTATTTCTATGCCGATGTATTTAATCCACGTTTTATTTAAATATGTTTTTGAACGCTACTAGCGTTGATTTTCAGTTAGTGATATCATAAAATTGGATCAATGTTTTTGGCATTATTAATTTATTACACTCTGTTCATGTCTAACAAAATTATGATTTGTTTTTTTTTAAGGGTAAAGGTATGCATTAGTTTTGATTTTTTTTCTTCTTCAGAAAACAGTTTTCCTAATTTATATACTAATAAATGTTGAAACTGTCAGGTATATACATTAGGATGGTGATTGGACTTTGACAGACAATCAATGGATGCAAGACTATTAGTTGTAATTAACCTTTAACAATAAACTTCGTTTATAAGTCACTTATAAACTGTGACCCAAAAGTATGTATTAACAATTGCTAGTTCTATATGCTGATTTTTATGCTTATTATTTAATAAACTATAGATTTATTTTAGACCACTATACGATAACTTGTGTGCTTAAGAAATATCATAAAACTCCAACTGACTTATGATTTTAAAAAGTCTAAAGAACACAAGTGAATGATCTCATAGACTTTTATGGTGCTAGTGACCAGGATAATTCGAAGTGTAAAAATAAAGATAAGCTGAACTTTTAAGAAATGACTGAAAGTCCGAAAATACCTAGAGAAACGTTCAGTGGCGAAGATATATACCCAGACTTGCCCCACTAATTTAAGACAAGATCATGAAGTAACATCGCTTGGCAAACGCGGCAATAGAGCCGAAGCAAACAGTACGTAGGGAGTTGAAGAGGGTTAACGATTACGCGGATCATTTCATTAGAACGCTAAATGCACTGGAAACAATTAGTCCAAAGTTCGTGATGAATTTGAATAGGTTGGGAGAAATTGAGAACAAAAACATGGGTGTTCGTCGAATTCTGGCAAAAATTGGTCATAGGCCGCGTATTTTAAGTATTTTTTTTTTAAAAATGTAGTTCCCCAAACATTCAAAGTATGAAAGAAAGGAGTAAAAGTAGTGAGGTTAGTAGTCTGAAGTCAGTATAGGGTCACCAATGACCTTGATAAATGAGGTCAAGGTCAGGTCAGAGACTTTGATAAATGAGGTCAAGGTCAAGTCACCTGAAGCTTGATAAATAAAGCCAATGTCAGGTCACCAGAGGTCAAGGTCAGGTTACCTGTCTATAATTTTGAGGTCACTATCATAGGTCAGGGTATAACCTTGATAGTTAGAACAGTCACATATCACCTTGATAAGTCTGAAGTCATAAACAATTATTTAGGTCACCTTGGTAATTATGAGGTCACTTACAAGCGGAGATCACCTTGATAATTCTTAGTTCTAAAACCTGGTTCCTTAAAGGTCACATTGATACCCTGGTCTCTTGGAGTCACCTTAATACATTAACATGAGGTCACCTTGATAACCAAGTCACCGTATGACCTGGGTCACCGTGTTAATAAGTACATTTAATATGGAACTATAAACAAGAGGCCCATGGGCCACATCGCTCACCTGAACAACAGTTTCTTGTAACATTCTATTTCGTAGCATATGCTATTTCTAACTTTGAACCCCCCTTCTGGGGCCCCAGTATTGGTCCGTGGTTTATGATTGGCTTTAACAATTTAGAATTTACACTATTTGAGGATCCTTGCATAGTAATCTCACAAACTGTAACAAAATAGCTCTCGAGAAAAACGTTTTGAAAACATTTCCCATATATATTTCTATGTTAAACTTTGAACCCCTCTTGTGGCCCCAGTATTAGTCCAGTGGTCACAGCTTTATTAATTTAGCATCTACATTATTCAAGGATGCTTGCATAGTAATCTCACAAGTTGAAGCATTGTAGTTCTCTAGAAAAAGATTTTTTAACATTTTCCCTCTATATTTCTATGTTAAACTTTGAACCCCTCTTGGGGCCCCAGTATTAGATCGAGGGTCACAGCTTCTACACTATTTAAGGATGCTTACGTAGAAATCTGACAAATGAAGCATTGACGTTTTCAAGAAGAAGATTTTTAAACATTTTCCATAAACACTTCTACATGAAAATTGTAACCCATCTTGGGTCCCCAGTATTAGTCCAGGGGTCACTAATTTAAAACTATCGAATCTACATTATCCAAGGTTGCATGCATAGTAATCTCACAACTTGTAGCATTGTAGTTCTCAAGAAGAAGATTTTTTAACATGTTACCTATATATTTCTATATTAAACTTTGACCCCTCTTGGGGCCCCAGTATTAGTCCGGGGGTCACGATTTTACCAATTAAGAATCTACATAAGCCAGAGATGCATGTATAGTAATTCCACAAACTGTAACATTGTAGTTCTCAAGAAGAACATTTTTAAACGTTTTCTATATATTTTTTAAAATGTTAAATTTTGAACCCCTCTTGGTGCCCCAGTATTAGTCCGGGAGTCACGATTTTTACAAATTAGAATCTACATTATTTTAGGATGTATGCATAGTAATATTCCAAACTGTTGCATTATAGGTCTTGAGAAGAAGATTCTTAACCATTTTCCTATATACATGTATGTTAAAATTTGAACCCCGCCTAGGGCCCCACTTTTTGTCCGGGGCTCACATTTTTTACAATTTAGAATCTTCATTATATATACAAGCTTTTTTGTAAATATTGGCATTTCTGGTGCAATGGTTCTTGAGAAGAAGATTTTTATACATTTTTCCTATGTATTTCTATGTTAAACTTTGAACCCCGCCTGGGGCCCCAGTTTTGGTCCGAGGGTCACGATTTTTACAATTTAGAATCTTCCCTATACATATCAAAGGCCGGAACGGCCACAAAGGCGTCGAGCTGACATTTTCTTTAATATAGATATCATTAATTTAATTTTCTGTACCAATAGTCGTATATCAAATATTATCAGTATATAAAAATGGTTTGTGTATATGCAACTATATTTTTATTTGCAATTTTAACATATCACCATGTGATTGTATACTCAGTATATTCCTTATAAAATACGTAGTGATGCATTTGTAATACAATGAATCATAACTCATCATGGTTACAAAAATCGAAGAAATTTCAAAGTTTAAAAATAAATTAACTTCTTTCTGCTTTAAACAGTCTTTGAACAAATTTCACGGGTTCATCATTAGTATACGAGTGTAACACATTAACAGTGTTTCCCTAATTATAATAAAACATACTTTTATTTATTTCAATTTCCGTGTGAAACAAGATTACCTATGGTAGTGTTGTTTACAAATAAATCTACACCACGTGCGTAGATCTGCCGTATCTTAGACTGGATAGCCTGCCCTTGATTCCAAACGCTGCCGCTAGGAAATTCAAGGACAGGTAAACAGTGGGAAAACTCACTGCAGCTTCGCGCACAGCAAATGCGCACACTTAGAAGATTGAGGCGGATCAAAGAAAGAAGGTTTAAGAACTAAACATGAATTTGACAATAAATATCAATTAACAAGAAAAAATTAATTGACACCGTTGACAATACATTGTTTATTGGTTATGTGGGTATTGTAAAT
Organism: Magallana ariakensis; assembly: GCA_020458035.1. Lineage (NCBI taxonomy): Eukaryota > Metazoa > Mollusca > Bivalvia > Ostreida > Ostreidae > Magallana > Magallana ariakensis. The sequence continues at coordinate 81,908,060 of CM035811.1, forward strand.
ATTAATTTACATCGGACATGTATAACGTTAAATATTTTCATTGTTGAGTAAGTTATAATTGGCACTAGACTACTCGTAGCATTCCAATCCATGCCCATTATAACTTGATTTATGGGGCTGCTGAGGATAGTAACAATCTGATTTAGCTCCGTTTTCTCGTAAAGGTCCGATAAGAATAAGTAAGCACATATAAATTGAATGCACACAGGCTACACACAATTAGCACATGGTCTGTACATATTATATCTTATGTGTTTATAAAATATGGAGCTATTAACTTAGAGAGTGGGATCGTGTCAGTGTAGAAATTGGTTTTTTGTAAAGCTAAGGACTTTCCATAACCAGTAGGTAAAATAAATATACAGTTGCCTGGCTTCCAGAGATTTTTTCAGGCTAACACTTTGTAGCGGTTTTACTTAATCGAAAGATGTTTCTCTTTCTTTGTTTATAACTATTAAAGCCGTTTTACTTTTAAAATAAATCTATTGACTCTCCGAAAGATTTTTTCGGCATTCCATCGCAAGCGTGTGAAGATAACTTGTGGGCCTAAAAATAAATTTTTCTCGTCACTGCTATTTCCTAAAAGCTGGCGAACCAGTCTATGCCGTATCTATAATGCTAAACCAATATACAACAAAATCACAAGATACGTTTATCGCTTCCAATCATTTTGGAGACCGTGCCCGACAACAAATAAATTTACATATTAATTTTTATTTTTATCGGGCACGGTCTCCAAATAAACTGTAAGCGATAAACTAAAATAATGTTTAGTGAATTTTTACACCTTATCGTATTCATCCGTCATTTCTTGATTAAACAAACTTATATACTTATGCCATGAGTTGTCAATAATCAGGGAGACACAGTTGGGGTTTTTGGTGCACAATTTAGTTGAATTAATGGAACAAATATCTTGTAAATCTTGTAAACATGTTTCTATGTATATTTCTATGCTAAACTTTGAACCCCGCCTAGGGCCCCAGTTTTGTTTCGAGGGTCACGATTTTTACAATTTAGAATCTTCACTATATACACTAGCTTTTGTGTAAATATTGGCATTTCTGGTGAAGTGGTTCTTGAGAAGAAGATTTTTAAAGACACACACCCTATACTCACTGTTTCGCAATTATCTCCCTTTTAAAAAGGGCTGTGCCCTTTATTTTAACAATTTATAATCCCCTTTTCATAAGGATGCTTTGTACCAAATGCCCAGTGGTTTTAGAGAAGAAGTCGAAAATGTGAAAAGTTTACAGACGGACAGACGGACGGACGGACGGACGGACGACGGACAACGGGTGATCAGAAAAGCTCACTTGAACCTTCGGTTCAGGTGAGCTAATTACGCATGAAATTTAACATTCAAACACATACATTGTTATGAAAGGACTATAATGGTGTTTTACAAAAGGTATGATTATTATTTTCTATCAGTTAGATTTTTCGAATATTTTTGTAGAGGCACGGGAGAAACAAAAACGATAAAAGTCTGTTAAACAATTTATTGTTTGTTAAAAACTGTTAGAATTGAAAAACTACTAATTGCATGTGCATCTTGCAAAAAATCCTTTATTTTCAAAAATTAAGTAATAATATACAGTTACAAAAGATATGAACACCATTGAACTATTGTCTCATAAATGTAACACTTTACTACGATTGTCAACTTGTTTCATCTCGTTATTCAATACCGGAAGTTTTTAAAGCCAAATGGTCAATCAAACATTTATAAACAAATAATTTGATTAAGTTAAGCTTAAGTTCTTCAAAAATCGAAATGTTTATTAGGAAGAAGAAAATTTTGCACGTTTCTTCTCGGGCTCTCCGTATTTCGATGTGAGATAATTTAAAATTATCTCACTTTGCTGAAGATCCAGCGCCATCCGCTTTTGCAAGGATTTTAGAACTTCCAACTCTCGGGAAGCAACAGCCAAGGGCTCTGAAAATCTCTTCTCCAGGGCCTTAAACTTTTTTTTATTATTCCTCCTTTTAAATAAAAAAATATATATTTTTTAAATATTAACAACCAGTACATTTTAAAATGTTTTTCAACAAGTAAAGTAATTGACAGATGTGTATTTTTAATTATTTAAAGCATCGATTAATTTACCTGAACGTTGTGAGAATTGAGTCCTCTGCGTTGGCGGCTAACGTTGTAGAATCCGTTAGTGTTGGGGGCCAGTTTTCATCATGCGCAGGAGAGTATGACGGTGTCGATACACTTGAAGTACAAGCAGAGTACCTAATAAAATATAAATAGGAATACGTGCGATAGACTTTTCCCCTTTTTTCAATTTATAGAATAAAAAAAAAATTACAATATGTATTTATAATTTATTTCCCGCATTAACGGTGATTAATAGTGGGTATATAAAATAAATAAATAACAAGATACATTTCCTGACCTTTTGAAAGGTAGCTCTGTTTTAATGTGATCATTTTCTGCCAAAACTGGGACCAGAGGGATAATTGTTGTTTTGACGTTCTCTGCTTTTTCGTTGAAAGGGCTGTTCGTTGTTTGTTCCTTTTTTACTGTGCCTGACAGTAAGTTCTTCAGAACGGAAGGCCCTGTGCTATCTTGAACCACTACTTTAGACGACTGCGTCGCTCCTTTTTGAGGAACAATGGAAGATCTTAAAAAAAAAAATACCAATTCAAATTTTACGTCTTTAAATAAAAAGTACTTAAAGTACAGAGAGTCAGACTTACAAAAAATTAATAAAAGGATAAAATATTATGAGAGAATAATACGTACATGCAAAATTCAGTAAATGTCATTAACGACAAGTTTGATTTTTCATGGCACAATATTTTTTATAACTAAATTCTTAACTTACTTTGAGAATGAAGGGGTCTGTTTCTCTATTTCCTGTTTTTCTATTTGTTTCCATAATTCTTTGAACTCAGGAGATGTTTCAAAGTCACTGCATAAATAAGTAAATAAAAAAAATACTCCGGTATGTATATGATACAAAACTTTCAATTACTAGTTTACCGTATATGCAACAAATCATAGAACCGAGTTTACTTACATTAAATCAGAAAAGTCTGCCATTTTGACAAATTGATGAATTTGTGCTTTTTGAGAACTTTGTTTCCCCAACACAATTTTTATGTCAATCCCCGGGCTTTAAATACTCTCACAGAAAAGTGCGTGGGATAAGGGTATGGTCGTTCATTATACCCACTTTTTTGTAAAATATCATTTCTTAATATGTATCAAAATTAAATCAGGATTTATGATAGAGGTTAGGTCATTGCTCAGGTCTAAAATAATTTTTATCTGATGATCTTTCAAAATTTACCGATGAAAATGTCACCTCCTCCATGACAGGGGTGATTGAACTAAATTACTACGTAGAAACGAGTATTTTTTTATCAGGTGCAAATTTTCAATATTGATAATTTAATAGTACGGCCACTCACCTTTATAGATAGAAAAACGCGCGAATGTAAATTCATATTTTAATCATAAGTAGCCGACGTATTGAAAATAATTAAAATATTATTTAAAAGAAAGAAAAACAATGGAAATGTATACAATACAATATATCAGTGTAACATAAGGGCGATAAGTTGACAATGTACCATTGTAAAATTATTTTGATTGTTTTTATAACGTTGATGCAACAATATACGGGTATTAAAACAATTCGCGGGTAAAAGGTCACATGATTTCCCCAAACTGGGTTGTGCAGCGCACATGGCATTTGGGATAAAGATGGCGAAGGTCCTTTTTCCTTTTGTTAGGCCTACAGTCCTTCGGCTTGTGCTTGGTTTTTGCGGAAAGAGGTGTAAAGACATGCCTGGATATTGCGAGTTGTCGCGAAGTGTATATAGATTCGGAAATCTATCGTGATGTATTTGTAAGAAGCTGTGGTCTATCGGTAATTTACGTAACCGGAGCAAGAGACGTTAGAGTACATGACTTGCGGGGACAAACTTGTTGTAAGTATTAATATAATTGAATCAATCTATATATATATAAAATATTTTGTCAAATCTTATATTGTTTATGGTCTCACTGATCTCGTTACACCTCTGTCAGCGTTTCAAAAGTAGCAAATTTATTCGACGTGTAATTTTTTTTCATGAATAAAAAGGTAAAGCTAAGAAATAGTTTATGAAATAAGGTGGAAATGATTGACAAGCACGTATTCTGTAAATTCTTTGATGCTATATGAATTGTGCACATATTTCTTGATCCACCACTGATTCTTAGTGTACTCGAACTTGACATCCAAGTATTTTCTAATTTTTGCTACTAAAGGTAAACGCTTATTTTGACTCTTTACAATAACGAAAAGTTGACAAGAGCGGGGTATGATTGGGGATAGGAACGATAACTCTGAACATAAATGTAATTCGGGCTCGAGATTCTGACTACTTCGCCATTTCCGCTGGTGAAAAAAAATTAAAAAAAAAATTTGGAACTTAAATGTAATCACCTGTCGAGCTTTGAAAATTGAAGAGAAAAAATATTATAAAGATTGTTGTCTTGTTTTAGCATCCATTAGGGTACCTAAGAGACAGATGTCGACAGGAGGAATTCAAACAAAAGGTACATGTTCTTATCTGTCTAACTGTATGTAAATATTATTGTTAAAATTCGTTAAATGCCCTTTCTCTTTATCTCTCTCTCTCTCTCTCTCTCTCTCTCTCTCTCTCTCTCTCCTCCCTTTTATTTCCACAAAAAAAAAAAAAAAAACGAAAACAAAAAGAGAAAAAGTCAACTTAGATTTATTTTATGTTTTAGGTGTGCCATCCACATCAATTCGCACCCACACTGAGGTCTCCACCAATGGCGGTTCTAGCTTTTCCACAGACACCCCCACTTACAACACTGAGACCCCCACCAAAACAAGTTTGTCCACTGTGACCTCTACCACGACCCTGGCTTATCAGACTACTTTAGTTGATGGTAAGTTGTTTATTTCCTATGTTGACTCTGTCAGAAGTCTAATTTAGATGCGATTTGGAACTCAAATGTAATCATTAGTCAAGCTTTTAAATTGGAGAGAAAATATTATAAAGATTGTTGTCTTGTTTTAGCATCCATTGGGGTACCTAAGAGACAGATGTCAACAGGAGGAATTGAAACAAAAGGCACATGTTCTTGTTTGTCTACCTGTATGTAGATATGATTGTTAAAGTCAATCTGGTCACCTTCAATCATTCATTCTCTCCTGTACATGTAACTCTTGCCCTCTATCTCTCCTTTTTTTTTTAATTCCATAAAAAAAAGAGAAAAAAAAAACCAGTCAACTTATATTAATTTTATGTTTTAGGTGTGAATGATTTATTTTATGTTTTAGGTGTGCCATCCACATCAATTCGCACCCACACTGAGGTCTCCACCAATGGCGGTTCTAGCTTTTCCACAGACACCCCCACTTACAACACTGAGACCCCCACCAAAACAAGTTTGTCCACTGGGACCTCTACCACGACCCTGGCTTATCAGACTACTTTAGTTGATGGTAAGTTGTTTATTTCCTATGTTGACTCTGTCAGAAGTCTAATTCTGATGAGATTTGGAACTCAAATGTAATCATTAGTCGAGCTTTTAAATTGGAGAGAAAATATTATAAAGATTGTTGTCTTGTTTTAGCATCCATTGGGGTACCTAAGAGACAGATGTCAACAGGAGGAATTGAAACAAAAGGTACATGTTCTTGTTTGTCTACCTGTATGTAGATATGATCTGGTCACCTCCAATCGCTCACCCTTCCCTGAGCATCTAACTCTTGCCCTCTCTCTTTATCTATCTCTACCCATAAAATTTTCAAAAAAAAAAAAAACAGTCAACTTAGATTTATTTTATGTTTTAGGTGTGCCATCCACATCAATTCGAACTCGCACCGAGACCTCCACCAATGGCGGTTCTAGCTTTTTCACAGACACCCCCACTTATACCACCAAAAAGAGTTTGTCCACTGGGACCTCTACCGTGACCCTGGCATATCAGACTATTTTAGATGATGGTAAGTTTTTTATTTCCTCTGTTGACTCTGTTTTTTTAACAAAAATTTGATATTGATGTTTAATTGAAATTAAAAATATTTGTCCCTCAGTTAAATATTTAGTTTATTCATATATTTTGTTGTGTAAATTTTATAATGTGTGTGTGTGTGTGTGTGTGTGTGTGTGTGTGTGTGTGTGTGTGTGTGTGTGTATTATTTGTGGATAATTATTATTGTAGATTCCAAAAAGCAAGACAACCTCTTCATGGACCCATGGACCCCGAGTGGAAAGGTTTCACAGTTCTTAATATTTTAAATTTAGTGTTCAGTTTTTGTATTTTTGTAGGTGTGTTAGTTTTAATCAAAGATAAGCTTAAAAATCTGAAATGTGACATTAAGACATCCAGAAAAAAAATTAAGAGAAAATCAAATCGGTCAATATTTAAACCAAGAAATAGTAAATTATCTACGAAGTCCAAA